>CAUOFW020003780.1:172876-335574 GCA_963454935.2 Ilex paraguariensis
CAAATGGAGACATTAAATGCAAAACGAAGCTAATTGGACTATTTCGACATCATTTCGTTATCTGAGCATAACTCTCTCATCCAAGCTCCGATTGAGATGATTCAAGATGATATGGAATTATACGAAAGATCTCTAAAACTTTCATGTTTTGAGTTTTGAGAGATACTGACTGCATCAAGGTCTAAATCGAGTTTGAAGTTGCAGCAGTGCACTGCTCACAACCCGTCTTCGTCTCTTTTCTATTTCCAATCCATTCCTAAGCCAACCAAATCCATCCCAAACCTCTCGAACACATATTTCTACACCAAACCTATTTAATACAAGTTGTAAGACCTAAAATTTCATATTTTCACTTATTAAAACTAAATTTCAACTATTATTTTCACTAACATTTTAAATCTCTACTTTTTCAATTTACCAAATTCAAACACACATCACTACATATATCCACATTTTTTTAACCAAAATTATTTACTATATATCTATATACATATATAAAATAAAATGCGGGGTGTTACANTATATCCACATTTTTTTTTACCACAATTATTTACTCTATATCTATATACATATATAAAAGAAAATGTGAGGTGTTACAGTAACAGTTTGCTATTCCAATTGCAAGTGTTTGGCTAGGCAATTGGCAAGGTTTTGGATTTGGGCTAGGCAAGACTAATTGTTTTCCAGTATTCCTCCCAGGTTTGGAAGAAGAATTGGGTTTACTAGTTTTCCTGTCCGCCATGAGGTTCCTGCAAAAATTCACAGGTTAGAAAATCAAGAATGCAGTTATTACTGCCTTTAATATATTCGATATAAAAATCAAAAATACTTAAAATAGATTGCCATCTGACAAAAATTTACTTACTAGCAATTTTTTGTACATCTTTTTCCAAAACATATTTTGTTGAATTATGGATGTATGAACTAAAGACCAAGGAGGAGGATTTCCTTTAAGTCTAGAACACAATGGCTTGACCTTTTTTTTTAGATCCTGGCAAAGGTCTAAAATATAATTTAAAGACCCTAAGAACCTTTGTAACTGGGTTTTAAGAAATTTATCTGCAAATTGGATAGACTTGCTAATGGGAATGATAGTTGATTGTTGGATGTAGTATCCAAGGAATCTTACTGAGGTTTGGAACAACTTAATTTGCTAAAAGATATGACCAGTTCTAGGAATTCATTAAGGTGTTTTTAATGTTTATAAATCTGAAGAAGAGGGGAATGTCATCTATATAGACTATAGAGAAATGACTAACTGGGTTAAATATTTTAGTCATTATATTTTAAAATTCACTAGGTGCATTTTTCAATCCAAAGGGCATTACATTCCATTTGTAATGTCCAAAAGGAGTTGTAAATGCAGTTTTATATCTGTTTTTTGGGGATATCTGAATTTCCCAAAAGTCACTTTTCAAATCAAATTTTGAAATATTGTTGAGTTACTAAGTCTTTTGATTAAATCTTGTTTGTTTAGAATTGGGTACCTGATCCATTCCAATACAGAATTTAAAGGTTTGTAGTTGATTACTAGCCTTGGAGCTCCTCTTTCTACTTCTGCTTTGTTGACGACATAGAAAGCTGGGCATGACCAAAGAGATTTACTTTTTCTAATAATGCCANATTTTTGACGACATAGAAAGCTGGGCATGACCAAAGAGATTTACTTTTTCTAATAATGCCATTTTTAAGTAATTCAGAAATTTATTTTTTACAAATTTTCATTACTTCATGGCTCATTTGGATTGGTCTGGATTTAGTTGGAATATCTTGTTCACTAAATCCTTTAATATGAGGAAGTTTTACTATGTGTTTCTTCCTATGCCAAAAGGCTGTAGGAAGGTTAGAACACACTTCTGTTTTTAAGTTTTCTTTAAATTTTTCAATCTTTTGAATTAAGATTGGATTTGCTAATTTCTCTTGAATTCTTTTGTGATTAATTTCTTCTTTAAGAAATTTCACTTGGTAACTTGTATTTTACTCTTATTTTACTACCATTTGTTGAACTGATTCTTTCAGTTGTCTTATGATAGTATTTGGTTGGTATAAGCCTTTCGTAGATACAGTTTAGATCTGCACCAATATCAATAAGAGGAATGACATCAATTGTAAAATCATTATCAATTATGATTTTTACTTTGGTATGCCATGTTTGGAGGTTAATTTTGTTAATTAAATTCAACCTATTATCATTATTAATTTGGGAACATCCATCATAAGATGACAGCTTCGTTACACCTAAAAGGTTCCATATTAAAAATGGAGGTTATGGGTATCTGCTGGCAATCTATTCCTTCAGAACTATCTAAGTTGTTAGCTTCAAATTGTCCTTTAGCTTCAGGCTGATTTTCTGCTTGACTAAGAGTTGGGCTCTTTGATTTACTAAATTTATTTTTTGATTTTAGAAGATTAAAAGCTTCTTCTAACTTTTTATCCTATGCTTTTAAATCTTTTATTTCTAATTTTAATTTGTTAACTTCACTCTGGAGATCATGTAAGGTAACTTCTTTCTTTTTATCCTTACCAAATCTTTCCATAGTTTTGTTAAAACTGATTAACTATTTTTCACTAGAAAATTGTTTAATGTCTTTCTTCGAAAATAAATCTTTAAGTTTTTTAATATATTTAACTTTTAACTCTGGATTTTCAATTTTACTAATGAGGTCAATGAGGGCTTGTTCCTTTTCAGTTTGCTTGGTTAAAATTCTAATTGTTTTATAACAATTATCTTTACAACCTAACTTAACATCAAGTTCACTAGGATTGCTAGATGTTGACTGATAGTTTGAAGAACTTTCAGGGCTGCTTGAGCTATCTGAATTTTCTTCATTTTGGCTAAGGTTGTTTAGCTTAAAGATGTTGAGAATTTCTTCTTTATCTTCTTTAGCTAATTTTAATTGTTTGAGTTTTTTCTTAACTGGGCATTTTGGGCTGATATGGCCTTTTTTACCACAGTTATAACACTCAATTTCTTTGCTATTCTTTCTTTTCCCTGATTTTTTCTTATAAGTTTTATGTTTATAAGATTTCTTATGTTTCTCGCTAGATTTTCCATAGTATTCTTGCCTTGGAAAATTCTTTTCACTACGCTTATAGTGGGACTTACTCCTGCTATAAGGTTTGTGTTTTCTATGAGATAGTGTTATTGAAGGAAGACCATATTGTTCACAGAAATCACCCATTTCATATTTAGCTTTTTTCTTATCATTTTTCATTGGGTTATTGATTTTCATATCAATACACATTCGCATACCTTCTTTTTGGATAATACTGATAAGATCACCATAGGTTAATTGATCGTAATCAATAATTCCTTTGGGTTGTCTAAGTGTTTCCCTAATCTTATGGGTTAATTGATCGTAATCAATAATTGCTTTGGGTTTGCTAAGTGTTTTCCTAATCTTATGGGAAAAAAAGACTAGGTAATCCATTAATAATTTTTTCTTTCCAGAAAAACTTGTCACAGTCTGTTCTGACCATAACTCTTGACATGAATACATTTTTGTACCACCTAAAATCACTAAGTGTTAGACATCTTAGATTACTTAGTTGGTCATGTATTCTAGATGCTATGTTATATATATATATATCAGTCAAAATGAGTTTTCATTTCAAAGTCTAACTGAAAATAAATGCAAACTAACAATGTAATCAAACACTCCTAAAAATTAAAAAGAAAATTAAGCCAAAATAGTAAAGATAAAGATCTTGCATCACAAACTATTTCACTCTCAACCTAGATCATGCATTGTCCCTAATGTATAATAAAAGTGATAAAGATCATAAAGTTTAATCTAGGTAGGCTAAGAGAAATACCTGTGACCTCCAAAATTAGCAACAGAGCTATCACTAAAAAAAACTTTATAGAGAAAAAGTTTAAACAAATAATAGAAAATTCTACTATACAATATAATACAAAAATTGGTTCACTACCATTGTTAAGTTCAATTTGGATTCCAATTCGAATTGTTCACCCTACCTTATCAGGTGGTAACATTTTCTCAACTGCCACTGGCTCTTGCTACCATTTCCAGTTCTGCAAAAAAAATTGAGAAATTATTCAAGTATGAGGACTTAGAACATCCACCACTACCTCCATCATAAACTAAACTAGTCAAACAACCTTGAGAGGGATCTAAAAAATGACATACATTCAATTGATTGTTAACAACATAATTAATCATATATACCTCATAAAAATTAGAATCCTCCCCATGTTTGTCGACATTGAAAATATTTAATTCCATCATCATATTGCCAAAAGAAAGCTTTATGACTCCATTCCTACAACTGATTAGAGCATTGGAAGTTGCAAGGACATATTTAACGGCCTCATTACATACATCTTGACTCAACTTTGCATTTAATTACTTAGAATAAGTCAAATTTATAAATAATGTGAAAATTTTTATGTTGTAGGTAATCGTAGGGTAAATGATGATTTTCAGAATCCTGTAACTAAGTGTGGATGAGTGATATAGAAATGGACACATTAGATGAGGATTTGGAGGCTTCAAAAGTGAAAGAAATCAAGAAAACATAATGGTACCGACACCAAAACATCTGGTACTGGTACCCAAGTGGCTTGAAGCTACTGGAATATTGGTACCAGTACCCACACCATTTGGTATTGGTACCCCAGTATTTTTCATATTTGACCATAATCCACTTCAAATATAAAAAAATACAAAAAATGAAAATTATAGATCTGGTTGTCCTTTATATTGCCTTAAAATTCTAGATCAATCAGATGGTGGGATCAAAATATATGATAAATATACGAATATTAGTCTGCGGTATCATTACAATGCAAAACACTTGGGTACCGGTACCTAAGTGTCGGGGTACCAATACTCCAGGTAAAAAATAGAAAAATTAGGGTTAAAGTCAAGATTTCACAAAGAATAACTCACACTATCGATTAGATCTATACATGTGACACCCCAAAAATTGGGGGTCCCGTTGACTACCGTCAACCTGCGAAAATATCCGTGAGTGCCACATAATCTGACATCATGTCATAGTATCCCTTTAGCTGAGATTTTAACTCACATGTGTAACCCGTGTTCTTTCAATTATTTAATCCGACCAAGGTTCAATATACCCCAATATATCTCATTTAATGTCCATTTGTATCTTTGGAACCAAGGAACCAAAGTCCAAAGGTATAGCACTTTAGTTTTAAAATTTGGAAAATTTAGAAAAGCGTACCAGTACAGTTTGCCCTCTGGACAGACAGTACCGGTACGCTCTGTCTTCTGAACCATATGGTACTGGTACACAGTACCGGTACACTCTGCCCAGTTTATTCGTTTCACCTATTTTTCATGTCCAATCCATTCCAAACCATCCCAACATCATTTCAAACATATATAATGATGTTTATCGCATAAAACTTGATATCTACAAGTTCTATTATAAACCATTTACACGAGGAATATAAACCAAAGTTTTACACAAAACTTGTTTTCAAAAGCCACAAACCGGCTTTCCTTCATCGTTGAGGCCCCGAATGTAAGTCCTCTCCCAGTACGAACCCCGTACTTGAATTGTTTCCCGTATAGGGTGAGCCAACGCCCAGTAGAATATTTTCTACAGAGGCTACTCCCCACCTAAGTGCATATGCAATGGTCTCATGCAACAATCACTAACATAAATTTTATTTCATCCAAGAATATGTTATTCAAGATGAAATTCCTTCCATGCCATGTCATGATATGAAATGAGACTCACTCATGCATTTTTACCCAAGCCTACTCCGGCTTCCACAACACTACGCAATGCATGTGTGTAAAACATTTATCTTTGATGAAATACCTCCGAAGATCATTTTGAAACAAAACTCATGTGTTCATAAAAACCAATTCATTTCTAGATGTTTCCCATCAGATAAATCATTTATATAACCAAAAACCATGAGTCTTTATTTGGGTAGCGAACTTTTGGTGTTGCACCTCCGGTTCCACAAATTGATACACTTTTTTGGACTTGCACCGTAGGAAGTGTATAAACTAATAGTCGGGCCTTGCACCTGAGGAGAGATCTATCCCTTCTTGCTATACCCGACACAAGTTTTTCCATATATGCAACCATGCGACTTAGTAGGATATTCAACCCCACTTTCCCGAGCCCACCCATCAAACACCAAGTATGGTGATTGATCCAACCATGCATACACACACCCATACTCTTGGCCATGGATGCATTTTCCCTGTGTAAATGCAATGTAATGCACCATTGCTTAATCAATGTCATGCTCTTATGTAAGGAATACCACATGAGCCATTTAACCACATATCTCACAAATGTCATGGCAATTTCTATCAACACATATAATTACCATAAATTGTCACAATGTTAATACATCAATTAGCACATATTAACATTTTCTTCAAACACATTTCATAAGCATGTTAACAACACACTTTATGTACAAGCAATATAAAACACATAGCATGCTCAAGTATCAAGTTTCAAGGGATTACACAAATACTTCCCCAATACCGAACTTTGGTAGGATTTGGTCTAGGCCAATTCCATACCCATTTCCTCTTTTCTCTAACCATAGTCAAGTGACTTAGGCTATTCCAAACCATTAACCATTTCATAAAACATCCAAGGGTAGAAGTGAACCAAAGTAGGAGAACTCCTACCTCTTGGAGTGTGAGATGAATGGTAGGCACCTCTAGAATACCAACCAAACCCCAAATCCTTGATTTCTCCAAAGTTTCCTCTGGATCTTCGGTGAAATCCCTCGTTCTTGGTACGTACGCAAAGCCCTCGTCATGTAGACCAACTTTAACTCTTGGTCCGACGGATTCTGACCGACGAAACTTCTTGGATCGAAGAAGAAAGCCTTGAAAAAATAATTTTTCTCCTCTCTCCCTTCAACGTTTGAACACAACCAGCCAAATGGGTAAGAATATCTGAATTTTCAGGCATTTTTCCCCTATTTATACTTTTAATTACGCGGTCCACATTACCCCGCACGTTTATCATTTTCGGGTTCGTTTTTAACCCGAAATGACTTAATTAAATTTCGATTTCAGTTCAAATAAATTTTATTTGAAATTTTATTCAATTATAAGAAAATTTTATAATTTCCATTTTTGGGGACCTTTGAAAGTTCATTCGTCACCAAATTGTCTCGAAAAATGTGTAAAATTCGACTATCTCAGAATTTGACGAAAATTGACGTCGCAGCTCAATTTCGCGATACGAATCCAACGGTGAAGTCCCTTGCTCCATCCGAGCTCTATAGGAATATGCATTTTAAACATGCATATTAGTTACAAATTACTATTTTGCCCTTTTTCAGAAAAAGTTCAATTTTTTTCGGGTTTTACAATATATATCTCTTTCAGGAGTTTTAAAGAAGAAAGAAGAGGGTTACAGAGAGAGACTATCTAAGCTTAGGAGTAGTGTAGAGATAAAAGGCTAGGGTTTTTTCTTTTCCTTCACCATTTTTATTCTTGTAAGCTTCAATCTACCTGTAATATTTCTTTCTAGCACTTTAATCTCATTTATTTCAATTTGTATTGAGTTTAGCTACAGTTTACTAATTCTATTGCTTGTATTTGAGTATTTTCTCTTTAAGCTTTACATTTTGTGTATGAATGCTATTTCTTTTGTAGTTTAAACTTTTTCTTACATTAATACAAGTTCGTGTTTGATTTCATTACCATATTTTTTTCCTTCATGTTTGTTCTTCCCTTTATTATGAGTAGCTAAACCTATAGTTTGGTAATCCAAGAGGGATTTCCTCTTGTGTATGTGAAATCAACTCTCTTTCATTCTTCCTGGCATTGTAAAGTGTTTGGTTTGACTAGGTTGTGTGACGCCCCTAAATCTGGGGGTCCTTTCTTAACCCGTTGATCACCCATCAACCTACGAAAGTACCTATGTATGCCATATGACCCAACACCATGTCTCCTTCACCGGGATCGTAACCAACACAGAGTGTCGGCAGAGTCTCTCTTGTATCGGAGCACTCCCAACGCATAACTTGTATATATATTAATCTCTTGACCTTTCCATGGTCTTATATCCATCAATTTGTCATCAATATTACTCCATTTACATCTTTTGAACAAAAGAGCTTAAGGCCTAAAGGCTTGGTAAGGTTATTTTAAATTTTTAAAAAGTTTGGAAGAGCTACTCGTAACTAATCAATGTGCAACCGGTAGCTCAAGGCTTGTAACCAGTAGTTGAGGCTACTAGAATCGTGCTATAGGAAGTAGAGCCCAATTTTTCCCCAATTCAATCCTTTTCCAATTTCACTCACCCAATCTCATACAACATTCACCCAAAATCCTATAACATTTAATTTTACACAAAATATAGTACATATGAGTTCATTATACAATCCTTTATACAACGTTACAAGTTTAAAACTAATTACACGATTGTTTTACAAAAATATAATTTAAAGCCACAACTTGACTTTCTTCATTAACGAGGATTCAAGTGAGAGCCATCCACCGGCGCTTGTCCTATACTTGAAATATTGTCTCCATAAAGGAAGAGTCATGCTCAATAGGGAATCTCTTAAAGAGACTATTTACCAACCTAGATACATATGAAATGCACACATGCAATTCAACAATCAAACAAACATTCATCCAAGAACATACAACTTCACAAAATAAATATCACAATATTATGCCATGTTTTGAGGCGAGACTCACACATACAATGCCACCCGAACCTTCCACCGACTCCCATAACACATACAATGTCATGTGTATGGATCTAGGCATTCCAAGTCTCTGCCATTAGTGCTACACATCTAATGACCATTTATAAATTTCAGGTCCTTCTTGGGGTGGTTATTTATGGACTTCCACCAATGGACACGGCATCTATGGAATTCCACCAACGGCTCTGCGTACGTCGACACACTTTATGGACTCATTACCAAAGGAGTGAGTAACCAAATCACTAGGTCTTGCACCTGAGGGATCATATAACCCTTCTTGTTAGCCCTGACCCTATTTTCGATGCAACTTGTATGACTCAGTCAAACATTGGTCCAACTTTTCTGAGCTCACGCATTATTTACCAAGAATGGTATTTGATTAAAACCATGCACACGCCCACACTCATGTCACATGCCTATGAATGTGATGCTTGTCGTGCATATGCAAGTGTAATGTACAATTACAAATTTCATGTCATTTTCAATATATCATGAGCATATTATGAACAATATTCCTTCTCAAACAACATTCCCAGTTGTCAATGATATCATAATAGCATATAATTATAATTTACAGCGTCATCAAAACATTTTATATCAATTTCATTCACATTTCTTATGAAATCACCAAACAAGTAATTTCACCCAAAACCTAATTCATGCAAAATTGGTTTAATATATTCTTATATCATTTCTTTACTCTAGTTACACTAAAAATACATTTAGACAAGATATTTCATCTCAAATCATTCTACCCATTTCATACGAAACTCTAGGTTGAAAATAAACCTAGCTAGAAGAAGAACCCTACCTATTGAAGGATAATACGAGTGATAGAAACTTCCAAGAATCCAAATCAAGCTTCAAACATTGATTTTCAAAAATCCTGACTTTGAGACTTCGACAAAATCCGCATTTCCTGGTACATAGATGTAGCTCTCGTCACATAGAATAACTTTCGTTCTTAGCCTAAGGCGATTCGATGAAAGGTTTGCTCTAGATTGTAGAGAGAAGCTTGAAGAAAACTCCTCTTTCTCTCTCTTCTCTTCCCTTCTCTTTTTTGGAAAACTCAACAACCAAAAATGAGGGAAAAAAGTCCGATTTTTCCCTATTTTATACCCCTTGGATACTTGGCCCTCGTTGCGCCACACGTCCGTCTTTTTCTGATATAATTTTATCCTGAATCATTTAAATCTCATCTTGTGTTATGTTCAATATATTTTATGTGAAATAAATTTAAATTATTTTTCATGTTTCTTCATTAAAACCATATCTCTTTTGTTTTGGTCACGTGACGCCCGTTCTCTCTGTAAAATACAAACAATTTGAGAGTCTCGAAATTCTACAAAAATTGACTGGATAACTAGACTTTGCGTGACGAATCCAATGGTGAGGTTCACTTTTTCGTCTCAATTCTAGAAAAATTTGGGTTTTCAACCCTTGTTGTAAACCCTCACATATATNAAAATTCTACAAAAATTGACTGGATAACTAGACTTTGCGTGACGAATCCAATGGTGAGGTTCACTTTTTTGTCTCAATTCTAGAAAAATTTGGGTTTTCAACCCTTGTTGTAAACCCTCACATATATATCTTTATATAGCAACAAAATTATTTTTGAAATGCTAATCTATGTGACGATATTTGCATGAACTATGTAGATTTTAAGAGTAGAAATAAAAATTTTAGTTGAGGTAATAGGGTATGAATTGGAAGTTAGGAAGTATTCCAGAGTTCAAACACATTTTAGATAAAATTTGGATAGAAAGGATTTTGGACACTGTCTAGTATTTGGACCAGAACTTTTTACCTTGATGTCCGTTTCAGTTGAAATGTTTACAGTAGATAGTAGACTTCTAGGGCTACAAAGGTGTATTTCATGAATATTTTCTAAATCGACCTTTAAGTAGGTCAAAACTTCATTGAAAGTTTCAGCAGAAATAGGAAGTCTGTTCGAACGACCTATGTTCGAACGTTAAAGTCCGTTCGAGCGACAATGCATTCTAGTACTTTCTTTTTATGGGAAAAACAAAATTATTGGGAGCAAATGACGTTCGAACGGCAAAATGACGTTTGAACGTGAGTTACGAAATCTGGGTTTCAAAATTGCGAATAGGAGACCATTTCTTCCACTATAAATACTTAAGGACACCTTCATTAGCCCCATTTCAACATTTATAACCCTAGAGAGGCTTAGAGAGGAAGAAATAAGGGGAAAAACACAAGATCAAGAGGGATTTTCACATTGAAGAGAATCAAAACTTCTAATTTTTCAAGAACACCAAGGAAGAAGAAAGGTAGGGGTTTCTTCCTACTTTTGTCCATTGAGGCTAGGATTTATATCTATGTATATTTTGCTTCTAAATCTTAGATATAAGGTATGAAATCATTATTTCTTGATGCTCTTGAAAACCTTCTCATGTTTTGGTTGGGTATTGTATCTCTTGTGGATGTTTGGATGACCATGGGTGTGACGCCCCTAAAATCGTGGGTCCTTTATCAACCGTTGACCATCCGTCAACCCATGAAAATACTCGTGTTTGTCGTATAACTCGACGTCACATCAATAACATCCCCTTAACTAAGATTATAACTCACACGCGTAACCCATGCACATTTTATCATTTAAATCAATTGTGGCCCAATGTACCATATTTGATAGCCATTACAATCCATATGCATCATTTGGAATGAAGGACACATGGCCCAAAAGTATGGCAAAGCGTTATTAAAATTTTAGATTTTTTGAAGTCCTACCGGTAGGGTGATCTTATTGGAATTATCCCTACCGATAGGGTTAGTCTATTGAAAAATTCCTAGCAGTAGGGTTGGCCTACTGGAAAATTCCTACCGTTAGGATTTGCCTACTAGACAAAGTTGTACCAGTAGGCTGTACTGGTATGTTTTGTCCGGTTTTACCTGTTTCACTTATTTTTCATTTTCAATTCATTTCAAACCATTTCACCACCATCCCATACATGTTTAATGAATTTTTTCACATTACACATGATCCATACAGGTTCTATTACATTCATTTACATGAATTTACATACCAAAATTAAGTTTTCACAATAGTTTTACAAAAAAAAGAATCTAAGGCCACAAGTCGGCCTTTTTTCTTCACTGAGACCCCAAATGAAAGCCATCCACCAGAGTGTATCCCGCACCTGAAATGTTTTCCTGTATAGGGTGAGCTACACTCAATAGAGTATCTTCTATAGAGGCTACTCCCCCAACCTAGATGCATATGCAATGTGCGCATATACAATCAACAGGCATCATCCATTTCAACTTAGTATATGCAATTTTCATGCTGTAATTCTACCATGTCATGCCATGAAATGAGATGAGACTCACTCATGCAATACACCCCGAGCCTTCCCAGCTCCCTTCACACCATGCAATGCTACATGTATGAAAAAACCAGGGCATTCCAAGCCCCTCCGTCATTGATGTTTCACACCGAATGACTATTATATAAACAAATTCATGTGTCTTTACTTGGGTATTCGGATTCTCGGAGTCTTGCCGCCGATTCTGCACACCGTTATACTTTTTTCAGAATTACACCTCAGGGGAGTGTATGAATCAAGTAACCGGGTCTTGCGCCAGAGGACGTGTCTAGCCCTTCTTGCTATATCCGACACAAGTTTTTCATGCAATGTACGACTCAATCGAATATTCAATTCAACGTTCCTGAGTCCACCCATCAACCACCAATGTGGTGTTTGATTGAACCATGTACACACACACCCACATCCATGCATAATGCATATGAATGTGATGTCAACCTCATGCCCAAAGTGCAATAAATGTCAAATGAGCAATTTAAACTGTATATCATCATATTCCATGACAATTTACATCATATGCATGTAATCACCAAAATCTGTCACACCATCAATAAAATCACTAAGCATATATCAACAACAATATCACAAGCATGTTATACATCATTCATGTCATAACAACTTAATTCTCACAAGGCAAAATATAAACTCATAGCATGTCATAATAAACTTAATTCTCACATAGGCATTTAGAAAAACACCTTCAAGGCACCAAATCATGTTATCAAACAAAATTGCCCACATAACAACAAGTTCCAAGAAATTACACAAGTAATCCCTCTATAATGAATTCAAATTAGAAATTGGCTTAAGTTATTTTCATCCCCATTTTCTCATTTCCATAACAATAGGTAAGTGACATATATACCTAATACACCTACCCATTCTATATGAACATTCTAGGTTAGAAATAAACCAAAGTAGGNTATTTCCTCATTTCCATAACAATAGGTAAGTGACATATATAACTAATACACCTACCCATTCTATATGAACATTCTAGGTTAGAAATAAACCAAAGTAGGAGGGAACCCTACTTCTTGAAGCGTAAAATGAAAGGTAGAACCTTCAAGAATGTCTCTCAAGTCCAAGAATACCTCTCAAGCCGCAAAAATCTTGATTACCTCAAAATATCCTCTTTGGATCTTCGGTGAAATCTTTCATTGTTGTTATAGTTGCGTAGCTCTCATCATGTGATCAACTTTAACTCTTGGTCAGAGAGATTTTGACCGTTGGAACTCCGTAGATCAAAGAAAGAATGTGGAAATTTCTTTTCTTTTTCTCTCTTCTCTCGCTTTCTCTTCTAACGTGTGAAATCTGATGAAAAATAGGGAGAAAATCAGATATTTCTCCTATTTATACCTTTTAATTGTGCGATCCATGTTACACCGCACATTTCTTATTTTCGGGTACGTTTTTGTCCCAAAATGACTTAATTTCATCCCGATTTAAGTTCAAATTATTTTTATTTGAACTTTTCTTCAATTATAAAGAAATTTTATAAAATTTATTTTTGGCGACGTTTGTGATGTCACCCGTCACCTAGTTGTCTCGTAAAACATAAAAAATTTGACTATTTTAAAATTTGATAAAAATTGACTGGGAAACTCGATTTCATGGCATGAAGCTAACGGTGAAGTCAGTTGCGTCATCCAAGATCGATAGAAATACGTATTTTAATTCCACATTATAGTATCAAATTACCATTTTTCCTTTTTTAGAAAAAGTTCAAATTTACCTAGGTTTTACAATGGGTGGTCGTTGACTGGGCATCGTAGAGTGAGTAGATGCATTTTTTACTCCGTGCGTGTTTGAATCTTTTCTACCACTCGTAGTGGGATTGGTGCCTTGCGAGGACCAAACCACTATTCGCTCACATGGTATCGAGGCTGAGGGTTAATATAGTATTTTTAGGTTGGATTCGTCACTGCCAATGTGTTGGTATACGCCCTTCCAAAAGTTGGATATACTTGCGAGGATTGAGTGTGTGTGTGTGGGCTAAGATATTCTCGATGTGTTTATTCATGTAATGTCATACATCAAACCTAAGATACAAGTATAGATATAAATACAAGTTGTGGTTTGATATACATTGTGGGTTATTGTTTATTGTGCCAATTTTTTGTAATGGTTTATTGTGGAAAGGAGTTTATGGTAGAATTGGTTTGTTGTGAAATTGGTTATTGTGGAAATGGTAACTTATTGGAAATTTTTATGTTTGGGAATTGGTTTTACTTTTTCATTTAATTATTGTTATTGTGTAATCTTGAGATCCATTGAAATGTCCCAATTTTCCTTTAAAAGCTATATATAATATTTGTAAAATGAGACCGACCGTTTTATATGCTTTTGAAACCTTGTTTGAGTTTAGGAGGATTTTTCTACTGAGCTTAGTGCTCACCCCCTACAAACGATATCTTTTTCAAATTATGGTCTAGAGAAGGAGCTCGAAGTTGATGAGCCGATACATTGGGAAGCTCCAATATATGGGAATGTGGGTCTCGAGGTAGACGTTTAGAGCAATATTCTCTTATGTTCTAGACTAAAAAATTTATTTTGAAACAATGTAAAGTCTAATATTTTTGTTATTCGACTGCTAAATAATAGTTGATTTTTGGGATGTAATTGTCATAGTTGGGCAAATTCTTTTGGATGATGTTCTATATATTGTGAATGATGAATAAAATTTTCTTTAGTTATAAAGTTCATTTAGGTGCTCTGATAATGTGAATGGTTTTAGATAGTAATACCATCCAAGGGAAATTTTGGGGTGTTACAAATTTTTGGTATCAGAGTTTAGGAATTAGGTCTTACATAGGAGCTGTAGGTTATGGATTACCACTAGTGATGTAGGACAAGGTCGAATGAATTGTTGATTTAAATTTTATACAAGCCTTATACTTTAGATTAAAGTGAGAGTTAGGATGTCTTGTACATCAAGGAAATTAAATTGTAAATTGATGTGCAAGATGGTGGGTGAACGTGGATGTGGACGTGGACGTGGACGTGGATGGGGACATGGTGGCTAAGCAAACCCATCACCACCACCACCTCCAGATGCCATGAATGGCATATACTAATGCCTAAGGGAGCTAACCACTCTAGTGCAACACCAGAATAGAAACAATAACCACAATGGGGGGGGGTCATCCCTTAGCTCAGGAACCGAGCAACGGGGACAAAAATTGAAGGATGATAGTTCTTCGAGAATTTTTTNTATTGGTCAAAATTCGTCGGGCCAAGAATTAAAGTCGACCTACGCGATGAGGGCTACGCGTGGGTACCAAAAACAACAATTTTTACTAAAGATTCAAAGACAAATTTTTAGAAAATCAAGAACTTGGGGCTTGTTTTGGTGTTTTTGAAGTCTCCACNCTTCGAGAATTTTTTAGGCAATGCTCACCTACTTTTCAAGGAAGCTCTCACCCCTTGGATGTAGATAAGTGGATTGATCGGGTGAGGAAGATGTGTGATGGCATGGGAGTTGCCAAGGATTTGCAGATTGGCTTGGCTACATACCTGTTAGAGGGGGAGACCAACCATTGGTGGGAATCGATGAACAGAAGGAGGAACATTCATGCGCTTACCTGGGAGGAGTTTGATCAATCAGAGGGACAAGATGAGTGCAGATTTTCTCGCTGTACGACAGGGTAGTATGACGGTGGCGGATTATGAGAGGAAGTTTGATGAGCTATCCTGCTATGCCACGGAGCTCATATCTACTAAGGTTAGGAGGGCCAAATGCTTTGAGTAGGGCTTGAGGCCTACTATCACGGAGAAGCTTGTGGCTCACAAGATCCGAGACTATGGGGATCTTACTAACAGAGTTGCACTGGTGGAAAGAGACACAGAGGACAACCAACGGCAATAGAACTTCGCGAGGGGAGGTCCGATTCGGATGGGTGCTAGCAGCAGTGGAGTGCAGAAGGCGGCACCATACCGTCGCCTAGACCAAGTGGTTGGATAGAGACTTTAGACAGTTCGAGGAGATGGTTACTCAGAATCAAGCAGGCACTGGCCCGTGTTAGTGCTTCGCATATGGAGGTTTTTGGCACTTCAAAAATAACTGTCTATTGTTCAACAAAGACCAATCAAGTAGCATGACAAGTAAATGCAAACAAGCCAACACTATAGAAGCCACTACAGAAGAGACCGTTAGGAGCTCTAACCCCAGGCAGTGCCAATCAGGGAATAGTGTTTTCTTTGACCCAACCAAAGGAAGACGTTTTCCACTGCAGTTGTGGAAGGTATCATTTTTCTTTATAATTTTTGGGCTCGAATTTTATTTGATCCCGATGTGACTCATTCATTCATACGCACTATATATGCTCTTAATTTGGGAGTGAAATTTGAGAAGTTAGAACATGCCTTGAGTACTAACATGCCTATGGGAGAACGATTAGATACTAGAAAGGTGTGCAGAGGTTGTGTGCTTCGTATTGGGGAGCAAAAATTGATTGTAGATTTGGTTACATTATACATGAAGGGTTATGACATAATATTTGGGATAAACTTGTTGTCCACTTTCCTTGCGGTAATGGATTGTTTTCGTAATCGGATTTTATTTCGATTATCGGGTGAAGTAGTTTTCGATTTCATCAATGATCAGAATTCTTCCCACCCATTTCCTACTAAGGGTAGTAGATTCTTGAAAGCTAAGGCAGGAAACCATTTGAGTTTCTTAGCTACCATGATGGGTGATGATTGTGATAAATTTCAATAGGATGAGGAATTGATAGTGTTAGAGTTTTCGGATGTCTTCCTAGATGAACTATCCGGGTTACCCCTACAGAGAGAGATTGAGTTTAAGATTGATCTCTAACCTATATCCATTGCTCCCTATTGGATGGTACCTTTGGAGTTAAAGGAGCTAAGGAAACAGTTGGACCATCTCTTGACTATTGAGTTTATCCGTTTAAGCACTTCACCTTGGGGAGCCCGGGTCCTCCTTGTGAAGAAGCATGATGAAACATTTCGGCTATGCACGGACTACCGAAGGTTGAATCAGGTGACAGCAAAGAATAAATATCTATTGCCACGAATTGATGATTTATTCAATCAACTAAGGGGTTCAAAGTATTACTCATTGATCTTCGCACAAGATACCATCAACTGCAGATTAAGGAAGAGGATATTCCTAAGATAGCTTTTTGTACCCGGTGTAAAATCCGGTAAATTTAAAATTTTGAAAATAACGGCAAAACGATAATTTTGTCGCTACAGTACAGGTCAAAAACTTGAAATTTTTTAAAACTCGAATGATGAAACGGATTTCACCGTTGGATTCGTCTCGCGAAATTTAGTTACCCTGTCAAATTTCATCAAATTTTGAGATAGTCGGATTTTTTACGTTTTTCGAGGTAGTTGAGTCTTGAGTGACCAAAAAAAATGGGATTTTCGCAAAAATTTTAAAGGTTGGGAAATAATTTGAGGCAATTTAAAATAAAAATATTTTAAACTTAAACTGGGACAAAATTTAATCATTTCGAGATGAAAACGGACTTGAAAAAATGAGGTCGTGTGGCGCATTCTAGGCCAAGCATTCTAAAAGTATAAATAGGGTGAAATATCTAAAAAATCATTTATTTCCTACCCATTTGCTGGCTGGTTTCAGACGTTGGAGGAAGAGAAGAGAGAAAGAGAGTTTTCAAGTTTTCTTCCGTCGATTCTCGGAGTTCTATTGGTCAAAATTCGTCGGGCCAAGAATTAAAGTCGACCTACGCGATGAGGGCTACGCGTGGGTACCAAAAACAACAATTTTTACTAAAGATTCAAAGACAAATTTTTAGAAAATCAAGAACTTGGGGCTTGTTTTGGTGTTTTTGAAGTCTCCACACTTCAAAGAGGTAGGGGTTTTCCTACCTTGATTCATTTTCTACCTATAGTGTATGTGAAATGTGTAGGTTATTAAAGAGTATATATATATCACTCACCTATGCATGTGAAATAGATAAAATGGGAATGAAAAAGGGTGTAGAAATGGCTTGGGTCAATTTCTAGTTGTATGTGATATGTGGGAATGAATTGTGAAATCCCTTGAAAATTGAATGTGTTAGTAGCATGAGCTATGTATAACACGTGTGTTGTGAATTGTGATTAAATAGAAAATGTTATTTTATGCCTTGAGGAAGTAGGTGTAGAATGGGTTTAATTCAAGTCCTACTTTGTTTTGCTATGTGGAAGTACTTGTGTAATTTTTTAGATGGAAGTTATGTGTGCTTTAATTTGTAGTAAAGTGAGTGTGTTTAACTCATACATCAGTGTGTGTGTGTGTGTGTGTGTTTAACTCATACATCAGTGTGTGTGTGTGTGTGTGTGTTCTTGCTTGTTGAAAACCTAAAGTGAGGNAGAAGTAGGTGTAGAATGGGTTTAATTCAATTCCTACTTTGTTTTGCTATGTGGAAGTACTTGTGTAATTTTTTAGATGGAAGTTATGTGTGCTTTAATATGTAGTAAAGTGAGTGTGTTTAACTCATACATCAGTGTGTGTGTGTGTGTGTGTGTTTAACTCATACATCAGTGTGTGTGTGTGTGTGTGTGTTCTTGCTTGTTGAAAACCTAAAGTGAGGGAGATTAAATGAGAAGGAACAAAAAAAATCAAGTTTTAGCTCAAATTTGATAAGTGGAAGTTATTAGTGTAAACTCTTAGAAAATTGGGTCTACATGGATTGTTTTGTGTATTTTAAAATTTTTCTACCATAGTTGGTTGGATGGAAAAATGGTAGGCATATGGAACTATGTAATTTGACTTGAGATAAATTATCTTGTTGAATGCACCATTAGTGTATGTTAAATATGGGAAAAGGGTGCCTAAATGTGCTAAATAAATCTTGTAAGAAAGAATTTGCAATGGATGTAGAAATTGGGTGAAGAAAAGCCGGTACACTTTTCTGCTCCGGACCAGTTGTTGTAGAAGTGTCATAACGTTTGATCCAACTGTTGGATTGAACTGAAATTTTGACATAATACAGAAGACATCTATATCTACAACTTTCGTGTTTTTAACTTTTCCAGATTCTGAGTGGATCATGGTCAAAATGGAGAAAAACAGAGGTACTTCCACCAGAGGGAGCTAGTGCTGGTGCCTTTGTTACCAAACACCAATACCTCTTTGATTTCTTAACTTCTAAGCCTCAAAATCCTCATGTAATGTGGCCATACCTTCACCACACATCTAAGATAGTTTCAAGGTCCTAAAATACTTGATTTATGCTATAAATACTTGCAACATCCAAATATCAACATTATTCATAATTTCGGCTCTTTCTAAGTACTTACATGCAAAAGTTGAGTTAAAATGCATGTAATGAGGCCTTCAAATATGTAATATTTTGCACTCATCACTATGTGTTCTTTGGTTTTAAATGAGATATATTGGGGTATATTGGACCTCGATAGGATTAAATTAGTAAAGGAATACGGGTTACACGTGCAAGTTAAAATCCCAGACAAAGGGATAATAATGATGTGATGTCGTTTAGTGCAACATTCATGGATCTTTCCGTGGATTGACGGAGGGGTTAATGGTAGAAGTCACTTATTATGATTTCTTGAGTTATACGATGAATGTGAGTGAATTATGTGATAACATAATTGGTGCCATGAAGGTGTTTAATAAAATGCCTTGAGTTATTGAAGTTGTTGTTTGATGAAATAGCATGCTTGGAAAATGTGGTAAAACGAAATTACATGCTTATGAACCTAAGCCTACTAGAATATTGGTACCAGTACCCACACCATTTGGCACTAGTACCCCGGTATTTTTCATTTTTGACCATGCTCCACTTCGAATCTAAAAAGGTGAAAAACATGAACGTTGTAGATCTGGATGTCCTCTATCTTATGTCAAACTTTTAGCTCAATGAACTATGGGATCTAAAGNGGAATTTATATTTTTGGATATAATTGATCATGGGATATGTTGAAATTGTTCATATGACATTCATTACATNACTATCCGGGTTACCCCTACAGAGAGAGATTGAGTTTAAGATTGATCTCTAACCTATATCCATTGCTCCCTATTGGATGGTACCTTTGGAGTTAAAGGAGCTAAGGAAACAGTTGGACCATCTCTTGACTATTGAGTTTATCCGTTTAAGCACTTCACCTTGGGGAGCCCGGGTCCTCCTTGTGAAGAAGCATGATGAAACATTTCGGCTATGCACGGACTACCGAAGGTTGAATCAGGTGACAGCAAAGAATAAATATCTATTGCCACGAATTGATGATTTATTCAATCAACTAAGGGGTTCAAAGTATTACTCATTGATCTTCGCACAAGATACCATCAACTGCAGATTAAGGAAGAGGATATTCCTAAGATAGCTTTTTGTACCCGGTGTAAAATCCGGTAAATTTAAAATTTTGAAAATAACGGCAAAACGATAATTTTGTCGCTACAGTACAGGTCAAAAACTTGAAATTTTTTAAAACTCGAATGATGAAACGGATTTCACCGTTGGATTCGTCTCGCGAAATTTAGTTACCCTGTCAAATTTCATCAAATTTTGAGATAGTCGGATTTTTTACGTTTTTCGAGGTAGTTGAGTCTTGAGTGACCAAAAAAAATGGGATTTTCGCAAAAATTTTAAAGGTTGGGAAATAATTTGAGGCAATTTAAAATAAAAATATTTTAAACTTAAACTGGGACAAAATTTAATCATTTCGAGATGAAAACGGACTTGAAAAAATGAGGTCGTGTGGCGCATTCTAGGCCAAGCATTCTAAAAGTATAAATAGGGTGAAATATCTAAAAAATCATTTATTTCCTACCCATTTGCTGGCTGGTTTCAGACGTTGGAGGAAGAGAAGAGAGAAAGAGAGTTTTCAAGTTTTCTTCCGTCGATTCTCGGAGTTCTATTGGTCAAAATTCGTCGGGCCAAGAATTAAAGTCGACCTACGCGATGAGGGCTACGCGTGGGTACCAAAAACAACAATTTTTACTAAAGATTCAAAGACAAATTTTTAGAAAATCAAGAACTTGGGGCTTGTTTTGGTGTTTTTGAAGTCTCCACACTTCAAAGAGGTAGGGGTTTTCCTACCTTGATTCATTTTCTACCTATAGTGTATGTGAAATGTGTAGGTTATTAAAGAGTATATATATATCACTCACCTATGCATGTGAAATAGATAAAATGGGAATGAAAAAGGGTGTAGAAATGGCTTGGGTCAATTTCTAGTTGTATGTGATATGTGGGAATGAATTGTGAAATCCCTTGAAAATTGAATGTGTTAGTAGCATGAGCTATGTATAACACGTGTGTTGTGAATTGTGATTAAATAGAAAATGTTATTTTATGCCTTGAGGAAGTAGGTGTAGAATGGGTTTAATTCAAGTCCTACTTTGTTTTGCTATGTGGAAGTACTTGTGTAATTTTTTAGATGGAAGTTATGTGTGCTTTAATTTGTAGTAAAGTGAGTGTGTTTAACTCATACATCAGTGTGTGTGTGTGTGTGTGTGTTTAACTCATACATCAGTGTGTGTGTGTGTGTGTGTGTTCTTGCTTGTTGAAAACCTAAAGTGAGGGAGATTAAATGAGAAGGAACAAAAAAAATCAAGTTTTAGCTCAAATTTGATAAGTGGAAGTTATTAGTGTAAACTCTTAGAAAATTGGGTCTACATGGATTGTTTTGTGTATTTTAAAATTTTTCTACCATAGTTGGTTGGATGGAAAAATGGTAGGCATATGGAACTATGTAATTTGACTTGAGATAAATTATCTTGTTGAATGCACCATTAGTGTATGTTAAATATGGGAAAAGGGTGCCTAAATGTGCTAAATAAATCTTGTAAGAAAGAATTTGCAATGGATGTAGAAATTGGGTGAAGAAAAGCCGGTACACTTTTCTGCTCCGGACCAGTTGTTGTAGAAGTGTCATAACGTTTGATCCAACTGTTGGATTGAACTGAAATTTTGACATAATACAGAAGACATCTATATCTACAACTTTCGTGTTTTTAACTTTTCCAGATTCTGAGTGGATCATGGTCAAAATGGAGAAAAACAGAGGTACTTCCACCAGAGTGCTGGTGCCTTTGTTACCAAACACCAATACCTCTTTGATTTCTTAACTTCTAAGCCTCAAAATCCTCATGTAATGTGGCCATACCTTCACCACACATCTAAGATAGTTTCAAGGTCCTAAAATACTTGATTTATGCTATAAATACTTGCAACATCCAAATATCAACATTATTCATAATTTCGGCTCTTTCTAAGTACTTACATGCAAAAGTTGAGTTAAAATGCATGTAATGAGGCCTTCAAATATGTAATATTTTGCACTCATCACTATGTGTTCTTTGGTTTTAAATGAGATATATTGGGGTATATTGGACCTCGATAGGATTAAATTAGTAAAGGAATACGGGTTACACGTGCAAGTTAAAATCCCAGACAAAGGGATAATAATGATGTGATGTCGTTTAGTGCAACATTCATGGATCTTTCCGTGGATTGACGGAGGGGTTAATGGTAGAAGTCACTTATTATGATTTCTTGAGTTATACGATGAATGTGAGTGAATTATGTGATAACATAATTGGTGCCGTGAAGGTGTTTAATAAAATGCCTTGAGTTATTGAAGTTGTTGTTTGATGAAATAACATGCTTGGAAAATGTGGTAAAGTGAAATTACATGCTTATGATGTGATTTACAATTGTAATGTTATGTTGATGTATTCTTAACGATATGTTAGCATTATGATGATCATGGAATTTATATTTTTGGATATAATTGATCATGGGATATGTTGAAATTGTTCATATGACATTCATTACATATTGAACATGATAGTAGTTTGAAATGATGCATTACATTGCATTTGCACGGGGTAAACACATCCATAACCATGAGCATGGGTGTGTGGTTGCATGTTGGTCAATGATCATCCTTGGTGGTTGATGGTGGGCTCGAAAAAGTAGGATGGAACATCCTATTGAGTTGCACGGTTACATGCATAAGAAAACTTGTGTCAGGTATAGCAAGTAGGGCTAGACACTCCCTCATGTGAAAAACCCGGCCACTTGGTTCATACACTTATCGGCGGTAAAATTTTAGAAAAGTGTAACAGCGTACGGAGCCGGAGGTGTGATTCCTGAATCCGATACCCAATAAAGGCACATAATTTTAATATATAAATTATTCATTTGATGGGATACATCCAAGAATGAATTGGTTTTATGACATATGGTTGATTTCAAAATGATCTTTGGATGTGTTTCATCAAAGACGTTTGTTTTACACATATGCGTCGCATNATCAGGGAGAAGCTTGTGGCTCACAAGATCCGAGACTATGGGGATCTTACTGACAGAGTTGCACTGGTGGAAAGAGACACAGAGGACAACCAACGGCAATAGAACTTCGNTAGGGCTTGAGGCCTACTATCACGGAGAAGCTTGTGGCTCACAAGATCCGAGACTATGGGGATCTTACTAACAGAGTTGCACTGGTGGAAAGAGACACAGAGGACAACCAACGGCAATAGAACTTCGCGAGGGGAGGTCCGATTCGGATGGGTGCTAGCAGCAGTGGAGTGCAGAAGGCGGCACCATACCGTCGCCTAGACCAAGTGGTTGGATAGAGACTTTAGACAGTTCGAGGAGNTAAACATTTCAGGTGCAGGGTGCATACCGACGGAGGACTCTCATTCGAGGCCTTAAGAGTGAAGAGGGGATGACATATGGCCTTTAACCATGACTGTTTTGTAGACTTTTGTTCAAACTATGTATTGACATGTANCGCGAGGGGAGGTCCGATTCGGATGGGTGCTAGCAGCAGTGGAGTGCAGAAGGCGGCACCATACCGTCGCCTAGACCAAGTGGTTGGATAGAGACTTTAGACAGTTCGAGGAGATGGTTACTCAGAATCAAGCAGGCACTGGCCCGTGTTAGTGCTTCGCATATGGAGGTTTTTGGCACTTCAAAAATAACTGTCTATTGTTCAACAAAGACCAATCAAGTAGCATGACAAGTAAATGCAAACAAGCCAACACTATAGAAGCCACTACAGAAGAGACCGTTAGGAGCTCTAACCCCAGGCAGTGCCAATCAGGGAATAATGTTTTCTTTGACCCAACCAAAGGAAGATGTTTTCCACTGCAGTTGTGGAAGGTATCATTTTTCTTTATAATTTTTGGGCTCGAATTTTATTTGATCCCGATGTGACTCATTCATTCATACGCACTATATATGCTCTTAATTTGGGAGTGAAATTTGAGAAGTTAGAACATGCCTTGAGTACTAACATGCCTATGGGAGAACGATTAGATACTAGAAAGGTGTGCAGAGGTTGTGTGCTTCGTATTGGGGAGCAAAAATTGATTGTAGATTTGGTTACATTATACATGAAGGGTTATGACATAATATTTGGGATAAACTTGTTGTCCACTTTCCTTGCGGTAATGGATTGTTTTCGTAATCGGATTTTATTTCGATTATCGGGTGAAGTAGTTTTCGATTTCATCAATGATCAGAATTCTTCCCACCCATTTCCTACTAAGGGTAGTAGATTCTTGAAAGCTAAGGCAGGAAACCATTTGAGTTTCTTAGCTACCATGATGGGTGATGATTGTGATAAATTTCAATAGGATGAGGAATTGATAGTGTTAGAGTTTTCGGATGTCTTCCTAGATGAACTATCCGGGTTACCCCTACAGAGAGAGATTGAGTTTAAGATTGATCTCTAACCTATATCCATTGCTCCCTATTGGATGGTACCTTTGGAGTTAAAGGAGCTAAGGAAACAGTTGGACCATCTCTTGACTATTGAGTTTATCCGTTTAAGCACTTCACCTTGGGGAGCCCGGGTCCTCCTTGTGAAGAAGCATGATGAAACATTTCGGCTATGCACGGACTACCGAAGGTTGAATCAGGTGACAGCAAAGAATAAATATCTATTGCCACGAATTGATGATTTATTCAATCAACTAAGGGGTTCAAAGTATTACTCATTGATCTTCGCACAAGATACCATCAACTGCAGATTAAGGAAGAGGATATTCCTAAGATAGCTTTTTGTACCCGGTGTAAAATCCGGTAAATTTAAAATTTTGAAAATAACGGCAAAACGATAATTTTGTCGCTACAGTACAGGTCAAAAACTTGAAATTTTTTAAAACTCGAATGATGAAACGGATTTCACCGTTGGATTCGTCTCGCGAAATTTAGTTACCCTGTCAAATTTCATCAAATTTTGAGATAGTCGGATTTTTTACGTTTTTCGAGGTAGTTGAGTCTTGAGTGACCAAAAAAAATGGGATTTTCGCAAAAATTTTAAAGGTTGGGAAATAATTTGAGGCAATTTAAAATAAAAATATTTTAAACTTAAACTGGGACAAAATTTAATCATTTCGAGATGAAAACGGACTTGAAAAAATGAGGTCGTGTGGCGCATTCTAGGCCAAGCATTCTAAAAGTATAAATAGGGTGAAATATCTAAAAAATCATTTATTTCCTACCCATTTGCTGGCTGGTTTCAGACGTTGGAGGAAGAGAAGAGAGAAAGAGAGTTTTCAAGTTTTCTTCCGTCGATTCTCGGAGTTCTATTGGTCAAAATTCGTCGGGCCAAGAATTAAAGTCGACCTACGCGATGAGGGCTACGCGTGGGTACCAAAAACAACAATTTTTACTAAAGATTCAAAGACAAATTTTTAGAAAATCAAGAACTTGGGGCTTGTTTTGGTGTTTTTGAAGTCTCCACACTTCAAAGAGGTAGGGGTTTTCCTACCTTGATTCATTTTCTACCTATAGTGTATGTGAAATGTGTAGGTTATTAAAGAGTATATATATATCACTCACCTATGCATGTGAAATAGATAAAATGGGAATGAAAAAGGGTGTAGAAATGGCTTGGGTCAATTTCTAGTTGTATGTGATATGTGGGAATGAATTGTGAAATCCCTTGAAAATTGAATGTGTTAGTAGCATGAGCTATGTATAACACGTGTGTTGTGAATTGTGATTAAATAGAAAATGTTATTTTATGCCTTGAGGAAGTAGGTGTAGAATGGGTTTAATTCAAGTCCTACTTTGTTTTGCTATGTGGAAGTACTTGTGTAATTTTTTAGATGGAAGTTATGTGTGCTTTAATTTGTAGTAAAGTGAGTGTGTTTAACTCATACATCAGTGTGTGTGTGTGTGTGTGTGTTTAACTCATACATCAGTGTGTGTGTGTGTGTGTGTGTTCNAATTGGTGCCGTGAAGGTGTTTAATAAAATGCCTTGAGTTATTGAAGTTGTTGTTTGATGAAATAACATGCTTGGAAAATGTGGTAAAGTGAAATTACATGCTTATGATGTGATTTACAATTGTAATGTTATGTTGATGTATTCTTAACGATATGTTAGCATTATGATGATCATGGAATTTATATTTTTGGATATAATTGATCATGGGATATGTTGAAATTGTTCATATGACATTCATTACATATTGAACATGATAGTAGTTTGAAATGATGCATTACATTGCATTTGCACGGGGTAAACACATCCATAACCATGAGCATGGGTGTGTGGTTGCATGTTGGTCAATGATCATCCTTGGTGGTTGATGGTGGGCTCGAAAAAGTAGGATGGAACATCCTATTGAGTTGCACGGTTACATGCATAAGAAAACTTGTGTCAGGTATAGCAAGTAGGGCTAGACACTCCCTCATGTGAAAAACCCGGCCACTTGGTTCATACACTTATCGGCGGTAAAATTTTAGAAAAGTGTAACAGCGTACGGAGCCGGAGGTGTGATTCCTGAATCCGATACCCAATAAAGGCACATAATTTTAATATATAAATTATTCATTTGATGGGATACATCCAAGAATGAATTGGTTTTATGACATATGGTTGATTTCAAAATGATCTTTGGATGTGTTTCATCAAAGACGTTTGTTTTACACATATGCGTCGCACTGTGTTGTGGGGGTCGGTGTGAGCTCAGGATAGCATGTATGAATGAGTTTCGTCTCATTACTTGGCATGACATCATGAGATTCTATCTTAAATAACATATTCTTATTTGGAATAGAAGAAGTTGTTTGTGGCATGTGCGCATTGCATACGCATTTTAGGTGGGGAGTAGCCTCTGTAGGAGTTTTTCTACTGAGCGTTGGCTCACCCTATACGGTAAACATTTCAGGTGCAGGGTGCATACCGACGGAGGACTCTCATTCGAGGCATTAAGAGTGAAGAGGGGATGACATATGGCCTTTAACCATGACTGTTTTGTAGACTTTTGTTCAAACTATGTATTGACATGTAATATTTGTAAAGGAATTATAATTTTAAACTTGTATTAACTATGTTTAATGCATAAACTCAGGAGGTGAAAGTATGGATAATTAAATCCGGTGTGGTCAACATGTGTATATGGGACCTTGGATGGGTCAAGTGATGGTACAGTGCACATGTTGTATTTTGGGTAAAGTTTCCCTGTACAAAGGAGACTCTGCCCGATTTTGTTAAATTATGAATCCTGGTAAATGGGACACAACGGTGTGGTATCGAGTTATACAATATCCATAGGCATTTCGCGGGTTGATGGACGATCAATGGGACCCCCAATTTTTGGGGCGTCACACCCGGTATGGTCATTTCAAATATACGGTAAGGCTGTTCGGAGTGACTAATGCTCCTGTAGCTTTCATAGATTTATTGCATAGGATATTCCAGCCGTATCTAGATCAGTTTGTCTTTGTGTTTTTGATGACATATTAATCTATTCACGGACACAAGGGGACTATAAAAACCATCTTTCGGTAGTGCTACAAACATTGAGAGAGCATAAGTTATATGCTAAGATGAGTAAATGCGAGTTTTGGATGAAGAAAGTGAAATTCCTTAGTTATGTTGTGTCCTAACAAGGAATAGATGTTGACCCCGCAAAGATTGAAGCACCGATGAAGTGGGAACCACTGAGGAATGTGACTAGAGTACGTAGTTTCCTAGGCTTAACAGGCTGCTACCGAAGGTTTGTTGAAGGTTTCTCCAAGTTAGCAATGTCAATGACACGCCTTACGAAGAAAGGATAAAATTTCTTGTGGACTCAAGTGTGTGAACTAGCCTTTCGCACCTTGAAGGAAAAATTGACAACAGCACCTGTCCTCATTATTTCGAGCAGTGGGGAGGGATACAAGGTGTATACCGATGCTTTGTTATGAGGCTTGAGATGTGTGCTAATGCAAAGAGGTAAGATAGTTGCTTATGGCTCAAGGCAACTCAAGATTCATGAGCAAAACTATCCCACTCATGACTTGGAGCTTGCCACCACGGTATTTGCTCTTAAGTTGTGGAGGTGTTACCTTTATGGAGAAAAGTTTCAAGTATTTTCAGATCATAAGAGCCCAAGAATATTTTCACACAGAAGACTTGAATCTTTGGTAAAGAAGGTGGATTGAGTATCTAGAAGATTATGAATTCACCGTCAACTACCCTCCAAGAAAGGCTAATGTAGTCGCAGAAGTACTTAGTAAAAAGTCTCAGGGTGAACTCTATGTTCTTGCAGGTAAATGGAAGATGATGGATGCTCTTTGAGACTACGATCTATGGGTTAGAGGAGGTGGATCCCGGCCATGCTTTTTTAACNTGTACTTAGTAAAAAGTCTCAGGGTGAACTCTATGTTCTTGCAGGTAAATGGAAGATGATGGATGCCCTTTGAGACTACGATCTATGGGTTAGAGGAGGTGGATCCCGGCCATGCTTTTTTAACCTTAAGGCTCAACCAATTCTCTGACAAAGGATTGTGGAGTTACAACGATTAGATACCTAGTTGGGAGCTATCCGGGGTAGATTAGAAAGGAATGAGATAATTGAGAACTGATCAATACATAATGATGAGTTACAGTTTCGTGGAAGACTAAGTGTACCAAACAATAACCAAGTAAGGGAAGAAGTGTTGGGTGAGTGTCATTGTTCAAAATTTTTCATAGATCCGGGTAGTTCATAAATGTATAGAGACATGAAGCATCAATTTTAGTTGAAAGGGATTAAATAAGACATGGCTAAGTACGTTGCAAAGTGTGCGGTGTGTTAGTAAGTGAAGGTGGAACATCAAAAGCCCGGAGGATTACTATAGTCCTTGTTTATTCCAGAGTGGAAGTGGGATCACATCACCATGAATTTTGTGTCTGGTATTCTCCGGACTTCACGAGGGCATACTACCGTATGGGTCATTATTGATAGACTCACCAAGTCTGCTCATTTCTTGAGTATGAAGGCCACTGACTCCTTAGAGACCTTGAGCAGGCTTTATATCTGTGGGATTGTTAGATTACATAGAGTTTCACTATCTATCGTGTCGGATAGTGATTTTCGGTTTGTAGCACAATTCTAGCAAAGTCTACAACGAGCTATGGGGACCGAGTTTCACTTTAGCACTGCCTTTCATCCTTAAACAGATGGCCAATCCGAAAAGGTGATACATATTTTGGAGGATATGTTATGTGCTTATGTGTTGGACTTCAAGGGAAGTTAGAGTGATCATTTGTCGTTGGTGAAATTTGTATATAACAATAGTTTTCAATCTAGCATTGGCATGGCACCTTAGGAGGCATTGTATAGAAGACCATGTAGGTCCCTGACTTGTTGGTTGGAAGCTGGAGAGAGTAGCTTGTTTGGGCCAAAAATTATTCGGGAGACTACAGAGAAAATTCAACTCATCCAGGAGAGACTATGCATGGCACAAAATAGACAAAAAAGCTACACAGATAGAAGACGAAGACCATTGGAATTCCAAGAGGGGGACTATGTGTTCCTCAAGGTATCACCCAAAAATGGAGTGTTTAGATTGGCAAGAAGGTAAAATTAGCTCCAAGGTACATCGGACCATTTGAAGTGATCAAAGTGGTGGGCAAAGTAGCGTATCAACTTCAGTTACTAGCTCAATTGTCAGGGGTACATGACGTATTTCATGTGTCAATGTTGAGAAAGTGATAATCGGATACAACGCATGTCGTGCATTTGGAGGATATTGAAATTCAAGATGGAGCAACATATGAAAAACAACCTGTGGAGATTCTCAATACCAAGGAGAAGGTGTTTTGCAATAAAGTCATCCGACTAGTGAAAGTCTTGCGGCAATATCATGGGGTGGAGGAATTTACATAGGAACCAGACTTGGAGATGCGGGAGAAGTACCTTCATTTGTTCTCTACCTAAGATAAGTTTCGAAGACGAAACTTTCTTTAAGGGGGGTGGATTGTAAACCCCTACATTCATATCTTTATATAGTAACATAATTATTTTTGAAATGCTAATATATACGACGATGTATGCATGAACTATGTAGATTTTAAGAGTAGAAATAAAAATGTTAGTTGAGGTAATAGGGTATGAAATTGAAAGTTAGGAAGTATTTCGGAGTTCAAACACATTTTAGATAAAATTTGGGTAGAAAGGATTTTGGACACTGCCTAGTATTTGGACCAAAATGTTTTACTCTGATGTCCATTTACACTGAAATTGTTACAGTATATATTAGACTTTCAGAGCTACAAAAGTGTATTTCACGAAAATTTTCCAAATCAACTTCTAAGTAGGCCAAAACGTCACTGGAAGTTTCAGCAGAAATAAGAAGTCCGTTCGAACGTGAAAGTACGTTCGAACATGAAAGTTTGTTTGAACGACAATGCATTCCAGTACTTTTGTCTAATGGGAAAAACAAAAGTATTGGGAGCAAATGATATTCGAACACCAAAATGACGTTTTAACGTGAGTTACGAAATCTAGGTTTCAAAATCGCGCATAGGAGACCATTTCTTCCACTATAAATTCTTAAGGACACCTTCATTAGCCCCATTTCAACATTTATAACACTATAGAGTCTTAGAGAGAAAGAAATAAGGGGAAAGTATAAGATCAAGAGGGATTTGCACATCGAAAATGATCAAAACTTCTAATTTTTCAAGAACACCAAGGAAGAAGAAAGGTAGGGGTTTCTTCCCACTCTTGTCCATTGAGGCTAGGGTTTATATCTATGTTGTTTTGCTTCTAAATCTTAAATATATGATATGAAATCATTATTTCTTGATGCTCTGTGAAGTTATGGGTTAAAAGCCATAAAAACCCTTGTTTTGATATCAAAACCTAGTTTTTCAAGAGAAATGGATTTTTCTCTTGATTTTTCTTTTGTTCTTGATTTAAAAACTCTAGTGCTTGGTATTGAACAATAAAATGATATTTTTGATGATCTCTTGCTTTTTTTCTTAAATTGTTCTATTGGAATAATACATGTGAAATTTGGAGATTTTGGATTTTACTTGGGATTGGGGAAATTGGTTAGGTATTGTATCTCTTGTGGATGTTTGGATGACCATGGGTGATCGTTGACTAGTTATCGTAGAGTGGGTAGATGCATTTTTTACTCTGTGTAAGTTTGAATTTTTCCTACCACTTGTAGTGGGGTTGGTGCCTTGCGAGGACCAAACCACTATTCGTTCGTGTGGTACCAAGGCTGAGTGTTAGTATACTATTCCTAGGTGGGATTCGTCACTGCTAATGCGTTGGTATATGCCCTTCCTAAATTTGGATATACTTGCGAGGATTGGGTGTGTGTGTGTGGGCCTGGATATTCTCGATGTGTTTATTCATGTGATATCATATATCATACCTAAGATACAAGTACAGATACAAATACAAGTTGTGGTTTGATATACATTGTGGGGTATTGGTTATTGTACAAATAGTTCGTTATGATTTGTTGTGGAAAGGAGTTTATAGTGGAATTGGTTTGTTGTGAAATTGGTTATTGTGGAAATGGTAACTTGTTGAAAATTGTTATGTTTGCAAATTGGTTTTACTTTTTCATTTAATTATTGTTATTGTGTAAACTTGAAATCCATTGGAATGTCTCTGTTTTCCTTNGGAAATTGGTTAGGTATTGTATCTCTTGTGGATGTTTGGATGACCATGGGTGATCGTTGACTAGTTATCGTAGAGTGGGTAGATGCATTTTTTACTCTGTGTAAGTTTGAATTTTTCCTACCACTTGTAGTGGGGTTGGTGCCTTGCGAGGACCAAACCACTATTCGTTCGTGTGGTACCAAGGCTGAGTGTTAGTATACTATTCCTAGGTGGGATTCGTCACTGCTAATGCGTTGGTATATGCCCTTCCTAAATTTGGATATACTTGCGAGGATTGGGTGTGTGTGTGTGGGCCTGGATATTCTCGATGTGTTTATTCATGTGATATCATATATCATACCTAAGATACAAGTACAGATACAAATACAAGTTGTGGTTTGATATACATTGTGGGCTATTGGTTATTGTACAAATAGTTCGTTATGATTTGTTGTGGAAAGGAGTTTATAGTGGAATTGGTTTGTTGTGAAATTGATTATTGTGGAAATGGTAACTTGTTGAAAATTGTTATGTTTGCAAATTGGTTTTACTTTTTCATTTAATTATTGTTATTGTGTAAACTTGAAATCCATTGGAATGTCTCTGTTTTCCTTCAAAAGCTATATATGGTATTTGTAAAATGAGACCGACCGTTTTATATGCATTTGAAACCTTGTTTGAGTTTGGGAGGATTTTCCTACAGAGCTTAGTGCTCACCCCCTACAAACGATATCTTTTTCAGATTATGGTCAAGAGAAGGAGCTCGAAGTTGATGAGCCAATACATTGGGAAGCTCCAATATATGGGAATATGGATCCCAAGGTGGACATTCAGAGCAATATTCTGTTATGTTCTAGACTAGAAAATTTATTTTGAGACAATGTGAAGTCTAATATTTGTGTTATTCCGCTACAAGATAATAATTGATTTTTTGGATGTAATTTTCATAGTTGGGCATATTCTTTTGGATTATGTTGTATATATTGTGGATGATGAATGAAATTCTCTTTAGTTATAAAGTTCATTTAGTTGCTCTCATCATGTGAATGGTTTTAGATAGTAATGTTGTTCAAAGGAAATTTTGGGGCGTCACACATGTCGTACCGTCTAATTACTATTTTGCCATTTTCATAAAAATTCAATTTTTTTAGGTTTTACATTCTTTTCTTCTTAAAAGAAATTTCGTCCCCCAAATTCACACACATGCGCATTCAACCACATGTGTATGCAACAGTCGTATAGTACTTTATGACTATAAGAATGTACCTCCATCCTCGAATAAGAACGGATAGGTGGTACTAATAGTGTCCTTACAATCTCATGTCGCCTCCTCTACACCACGATGATGCCATAAAACCTTGACCAGCCTCACGGTCTTGCCTCGTAAAACCTGCTCTCGGCTATCTATAATGCGCATCGGTCCCTTCTCAATGGTCTCATCCGCATCAACTACCAGCTCACCTCAATCCACCACATGGGTAGGATATGGAGTGTACTTCCAAAACATGGAAGCATGGAATACCGCGTGAACACCTGATAGATTTGGTGGTAATTGCAATAAGTAAGCGACTGTACCAACTCTTTGGAGTACTTTGAAGGGCCCGATATACCGCAGTGACAACTTTTTCTGCTTCCCGAACCTGACCACTCACCTCTTAGGCATCACCTTCAAGAAGACTTGATCTCTGACCTCGAACTCTAGTGGTTGTCACCATCTGTCAGTGTAGCTTTTCTATTGCTTCCATATCAAGTCCACCCCTTCTGAGGTGTTTCTAATCAAATTCAGACCTATAGAGGGTCTCTCTCCAACCTCCATCCAACAAACCGAAGAATGGCACGGCCTCCTATAAATTACCTCATAAGGTGTTATCTATATGCTCTCCTCGTAACTGTTATTGTAGGCAAACTCCACTGAGGGTAAATGCTCCTCCCAACTACCATTGAGATCAAGGACGCATGCTTGTAGCATGTCCTCTAAATTCTAGATGATTATCTTTGACTGACCGGCCGTCTAGAGATGAAAAGTGGTGATCATCATAAACTATGTCCCCATAGCCCACTGAAAACTTTTCCAAAAATGGGCCTTGAACCTAGGGTCTTAATCCGACACAATAGATACGGGTATCCCATGCAACCGGACTATCTCCCATATATACAACCTATATAATTTCTCTAGTGTAAAGGTCATCCGCATTGCCAAAAAGTGTCCCAATTTTGGAAGCCGATCCATTATCACCCACACTACGTCATACCCCTACAATGTCTCTGGCAAGTGGGTCACAAAATCCACAGTGACGTGTTCCCACTTCTATTTTGCCAACTCCAAAGGCTGGAGCAACCCTACTGGTCTTTGGTGCTCAGCCTTGACTTGTTGCCACATGAGACATCGACTAACAAAGTCTCCAATGTGCCTCTTCATCCCACTCCAATAGTACTAACAGCGAAGATCATGGTAAATCTTCGTATCACTTATATGTATAGAAAAATGGGAGCAATAAAACTCCTTAAGGATCTTCTCTCTCAGATCTGTAGACTAGGGAACCACAACCTTTCCCCTAAACCAAAGACTACCATCAGTGTGAATGGTCTAACCTTCGTCACCTGTACCCCAACTGTACCTAGTCCCTAAAGTAAGCCTCCTCTTTAACTCCTGGAATGTCTTCTCTTACAAAAATGGGCACAGTGTATCGGTATGGTGAGGTCCAGAAGGCAAATCGTACCGGTCCGATGAGGTCCAGTGAGCAACCCGTACCGGTATACTTTGACAGATTTTAAAATTTTTTTTTAAATCTTTCTCCCTAGGCCTTGGGCTATGCATCCTTTAGTTCCTATGATGTAAATGGACTATAATAGAGAATGGAATGTGATACGTTGGACCACGATTAGATACAATGATAAAGGTGCACGGGCTTCATGTATGAGTTTAGAATCCTGATAAATGGGAAACTATTGTCGTGGTGTCAGATCATGCGACAATCACGGGTATTTTTGCGGGTTGATGAGTGGTCAACGGGATCCCCAATTTTAGGGGCGTCACAGCTTCGTATCAGAGTATAGGTATACGATTTACCTAGGGCTATTGGGCATGGGTTTAGACCATTGCATGCATTGTGCATTCATGACTATGTGCTTAAGATGATACATGTGATGAGTTGTATATTATGTGAATGAGATATATGGTAAAATGTATGCAAAAAAGTGACACTAGGATTAGAAAACATAATCCTAGGGGTCAGAAAACAAGGGAACGGAATAGTTCAATGTGTAAAAGGTCTACTAGTGGGTGACACAAGCTCTACTAGGGAGACGGGGAGGTAAATTCCAGAGTTCAAAGTCTGTGAGCGCCACCAAGAATTTATGGTGGGAGAAGAAGAAGCCTAATTATGGTGGGATTAGGTGAGTGCCACCAAGAATTTAGAAACCATGACATGGGGAGAGTTCAAGGAACTTTTCATGGGGAAGTATTTCCCGGTTGCTGCAAGACATGCAAAGGCCTGGGAGTTTTTAGACTTGCGACAAGGAACAATGACGGTGATGGAGTATGTGGCTAAGTTTGCAAAGTTAGCCCGTTTCTCCGACGACTATGTGGCCACGGATATGGCCAAGGTGAGGAAGTTTGAGGATGGTCTGAAATTATTCATTTGAGAAAAGATTGTCAGCCTCCGCCTACAAGATTTGGATTCAATGGTCGAGACAGCAATGACCATTAAACGAGAGGTGGATGATGTCAGGAACATTCGGGAGGCTGGCGCAAAAGATAGAAAGAAAGAGGGTCAATCCTCTTCTTCTAGTTTGAGGAAGAGGTAGAGGACTTCTATCCCTCGAGGGTTTCAAGGACAGGGCCGTAGCTATCAGGGCCCAGGCCAAGGTCGCTCCTCCCAAGGCAGGGGAAACTTCAGGACAACATATTAGGCAGGTCAGAGGACTTGCTATCATTGCCACCAACCGAGTCACATGAGATAGGATTGCCCTCAGAGGCAAGGATCTCAGAGTCATGGGACATCATCTTAGTCCTAATCATCAGTGTGGCAGTCGTGGTCACATTACATTCCTCCCTAACCCACCATGGGCCAGGGAAGCCAATACTAGTTCCAGGGTGCCACTCAGGCCCCTACTACTCTACGAGCGGGGACTTTGCAAGTAGGCCAGATGGGTCAGGACATGGGTCGAAGCCAAGGATAAGGCTCACAAGCTAGAACTTCAGGAACTTAGGGGCGTGTCTACGCCATGATACCTTAGACTAAGCCAGTAGATCAGTCAGTCATCTAGGGTACGTTCCTACTCTCTCGTTTATGGGCTAGGGTGTTGTTTGATTCTGGAGCATCGCATTCATTCATATCTGCATCATGTGTGAGGAATTTAGACTTAGAGGTTGATACCTTGGAAGAGCCATTGTCTGTGAATTCACCCCTAGGAGCTAGGGTGTGTATTGATCAGATATGTCGGGATTGTGAGTTAGAGATCTTAGGAGTCTTACTCTACATAGACCTTAGTGTCATAGACATGTCAGAGTTTGATGTTATTCTCAGAATGGACTGGTTGGCGGCACATCAGGTCGTCATTGATTGTGATCGTAAGAGAGTAACTACTTCTACTCCGAAAGGTGTTTGTTTCAAGTTTCAAGGAAAAAAACATGATGCCTTACCCCAAGTCGTGTTCGACTCTAGATGGTATGGGCAGTTAATGGGATAGCTTGCGAGCCTTACCTTGGAGGATGAGGTGAGACAAGAATTGGGTCTACCTCAGGTTGTATGTGAATATGAGGACATTTTTTTGAATGAATTATCGAGATTACCTCCCCATAGGGATGTGGACTTCAATATTGAGTTACATTCTGGTACTTCTCCTATTTCTATGACTCCGCATAGAATGGCACCAGTTGAGTTGCAAGAACTCAAGGTCCAGCTACAGGAGTTGTTAGACAAGGGGTTTATTAGGCCGAGCACTTCACCTTGAGGTGTTCCGGTGTTGTTTGCCAAGAAGAAGGATAAGACTCTTCGATTGTATATAGATTATCAGCAGTTGAATTGGGGCACCATCAAGAATAGGTACCCTTTGTCGAGAATTGATGATCTGTTCGATCAGTTGAGGGAAGCGCAGGTCTACTCTAAGATAGATCTCCACACAGGCTACCATCAGTTGAGGATTAGGGAGGCGAATATCCCTAATACGGGATTTAGAACATGGTACAGGCATTTCGAGTTCACAGTAATGCCATTTAGATTGACAAATGCCCCGGCGGCATTTATAGATCTCATGCACAGGGTGTTCCAACCCTATTTGGATCAGTTCGTTGTGGTTTTTGTTGACGACATCTTGATCTACTCCAAGAATGAGGATGAGCATGAGGGTCACTTGAGCATTGTTCTCCAGACCTTGAAGGACTACCAGTTGTACGCCAAGTTCAGTAAATGTGAATTTTGGCTTACAAAAGTGAAATTCTTGGTACACGCGGTGTCGGCTTCGGGTGTGTCGGTTGACCCGGAGAAGGTTAAGGCGGTTATGAGTTAGGAGAGACCGAAGTCAGTCTTTGAGATACGCAGTTTCTTGGGATTGATGGGGTACTACAATAGGTTCATTGAGGACTTCTCCCAACTAATTGCACCTATGATGAGATTGACTCGGAAGGAGGTTAAATTTGAGTGGAATAATTCTTGTGAAAAGGCATTCCAAGAGTTAAAAAGGAGGCTTACTTCAGCTCCTATTCTGATAGTCTCAAAAAGGGAACAGAGGTACACGGTGTACTGTGATGCCTTTAAGGATGGACTCGTGTGTTTTGATGTAATCCGGGAAGGTAGTGGCTTATGGTTCTTGGCAGTTGAAGAATCATGAGCGAAATTATCCCCGCATGACATGGAGTTGGCGGCCATTATCTTTGCCTTAAAGACTTGGCGCCACTACTTATATAGGGAGTAGTTCGAGGTATTTTCGGATCACAAGAGTCTGAAGTATATTTTTACATAGCAGGACCTCAACATGAGGCAACGCTAGTGGATGGAGTACTTGGAAAACTATGACTTCACCTTGCATTACCATCCGGGTAAGGCGAATGTGGTGGCTGATGCACTTAGCCGGAAGTCAAGGAGAGTCTTGGCTAGTGTGGCTTCCCAGGAGTGGGAGATGATTGAGACCGTAGGACAGTTCGGGCTACAATACAGGGGTTAGGCTCAGAGCATTTTAGGGAGCTTGATGGCTACGCCTTCCCTATTGAGTAGGGTGATTGAGTCCTAGAGGCAGCACCCTGAGTTATTATCTATCAAGGATCGAGTGCAGGCGGGTACCGGTGAAAAGGGTTGGGCCATTCACTCATATGACAGCCTTTGGTACAGGGGAAGGGTTGTGGTTCCCCAGTTAGCGGATTTGAGAGAGGAGATCCTTAGGGAGTTCCACTACTCCCGATTTGTAGTACATCTAGGCGGCATAAAGATGTACCATGACCTTCGTCACCAGTGTTATTGGAGTGGAATGAAGAGGCAAGTAGGTGACTTTGTTAGTAGATGCCTCATGTGTCAGCAGGTTAAGGTTGAGCACCAGAGACCAACGGGGTTGCTCTAGTCTTTGAAGATAACTGAGTGGAAGTGGGAGCATATCACCATGAATTTTGTGACCCACTTGCTACGGACATCGCGGGGACATGACGTGGTGTGGGTGATAGTGGACCGGCTTACAAAGTTGGCACACTTTTTGGTGGTGCAGATGACCTTCCAACTGGAGGAATTCTNGCGAATGTGGTGGCTGATGCACTTAGCCGGAAGTCAAGGAGAGTCTTGGCTAGTGTGGCTTCCCAGGAGTGGGAGATGATTGAGACCGTAGGATAGTTCGGGCTACAATACAGGGGTTAGGCTCAGAGCATTTTAGGGAGCTTGATGGCTACGCCTTCCCTATTGAGTAGGGTGATTGAGTCCTAGAGGCAGCACCCTGAGTTATTATCTATCAAGGATCGAGTGCAGGCGGGTACCGGTGAAAAGGGTTGGGCCATTCACTCATATGACAGCCTTTGGTACAGGGGAAGGGTTGTGGTTCCCCAGTTAGCGGATTTGAGAGAGGAGATCCTTAGGGAGTTCCACTACTCCCGATTTGTAGTACATCTAGGCGGCATAAAGATGTACCATGACCTTCGTCACCAGTGTTATTGGAGTGGAATGAAGAGGCAAGTAGGTGACTTTGTTAGTAGATGCCTCATGTGTCAGCAGGTTAAGGTTGAGCACCAGAGACCAACGGGGTTGCTCTAGTCTTTGAAGATAACTGAGTGGAAGTGGGAGCATATCACCATGAATTTTGTGACCCACTTGCTACGGACATCGCGGGGACATGACGTGGTGTGGGTGATAGTGGACCGGCTTACAAAGTTGGCACACTTTTTGGTGGTGCAGATGACCTTCCAACTGGAGGAATTCTGCAGATTGTACATACGGGAGATTGTTAGGTTGCATGGGGTGCCCGTATCTATAGTATCAGATCGGGATCCCAAGTTCACCACCCATTTTTGGGAGAGCTTCCAACAGGCTATGGGGACTCAGTTAACGATGAGTACATCATTTCATCCCCAAACGGACGGTCAGTCAAAGAGGACCATCCAGATATTAGAGAACATGCTATGGGCATGCGTCCTAGATCTCAAGGTAGTTGGGAAGATCACTTACCCTTAGTGGAATTCACCTACAATAACAGTTATCAAGCGAGCATACAGATGACACCCTATGAGGCACTTTATGGGAGGTCTTGTCGTTCTCCGATTTGTTGGACGGAGGTAGGANTAATCCGGGAAGGTAGTGGCTTATGGTTCTTGGCAGTTGAAGAATCATGAGCGAAATTATCCCACGCATGACATGGAGTTGGCGGCCATTATCTTTGCCTTAAAGACTTGNGATGACACCCTATGAGGCACTTTATGGGAGGTCTTGTCGTTCTCCGATTTGTTGGACGGAGGTAGGAGAGAGACCCTTTACGGGTCTGGATTTGATTAGAGACATCTTGGAGAAGGTGGACTTAATTCAGAAGCATCTTCTTATGGCTCAAAGTCGGCAGAAGAGCTATGCCGACAAACAGCGGCGACCTCTAGAGTTTGAGATAGGAGATCACGTCTTCTTGAAGGTGATGCCTAAGAGAGGAGTGGTCAGGTTCAGAAAATGAGGGAAGCTGTCGCCGAGGTTTATCGGGCCCTTCGAGGTACTTGAGAGAGTGGGTATAGTGGCTTACTAGTTGGCGTTACCGCCAAATCTATTGGGTATTCAGGCAGTTTTCCATGTCTCTATGCTCCGAAAGTATACTTCAGATCTGACACATGTAGTGGATTGGGGTGAGATGATTGTTGATGCAAATGGGACCTTTGAGGAAGGATTGGTGCGTATCATGGATAACCAGGAGCAGGTTTTTAGAGGCAAGACCGTGAGGTTAGTGAAGGTGTTGTGGTAGCACCGAGGCATGGAGGAAGTGACATGGGAGCGTGAGGACACTATACGTATCAACTATCTGTTCCTGTTCGAGGATGGAGGTACAAGTTTTATAATTTTAAGTATAATGTCATTGTTGCATATCCATGTTGTTAAGTGTATATGTGTGTGTGTGAATTTCGGGGACAAAATTGTTTTAAGGGGAGAAGAATGTAAAACCCGATAAATTTAATTTTTTTACAAAAAGGGCAAAATGATAATTTACTACTACGATACATTTTATAAACTTGAATTTTTCTAGATCTCGGATGACGAAATGAACCTCACCATTGGATTCGTCTTGTAAAATCTAGTTACCTTGTCAAATTTCATCGAATTTTGAGATAGTTAATTTTTTTTACGTTTCACGAGACAGTCGAATCTCGAATAACCCAAAAACAAAATTTTTAATAAAATTTCAAAAATTAGAAAATAATTTCAAGCAAATTAAAATATAAATAATTTGAACTTGAACCGAGACGAAATTTCGGGATAAAAACGGACCCGAAAAAAGAAGGTTGTGTGGCGCGTTGTGGGCAAAGTATTATAAGAGTATAAATAGGGGAAAAAAATCATATTTTTCCCTCATTCTTCAACCAGCCTTCAACATTGAGAGAAAGAGAGGGAAAGTGAGAGAAGACTCCACCTTCTCTCTACGATCTAGGAAGTTTGAGTGCTCAAATCCACTCGGGCCAAGAGTCAAAGTCGGTCTCTTCGTCAAGGGCTACGCCTACGTACCAAAAACGAGGATTTTCACCAAAAGTTGAAAAATAAAAATTTTGGGATGAGAAGATTCTAACTAGAAGCGGGTTCTTGGGATTTTCTACGACTGTTTTTTACGCTTCAAGAGGTAGGGTTCCTTCCTACTTGAGTTTATTTTACAACCTAAGGTGTTGTATGTAACGGGTGAGTTGATAGATATATATATATTATGTGCCTATGCTTGTGAAATTGATTGAAATGGGTATGAAAATGGATATAGAAATGGGTTAAAATAAATTCCTAGCTTGGAGTTGATATGGGGTAATTACTTGTGTAATTTCATGGAAATGTGATTGTGGGAATGCTATGTGTTTAAAAGTATGCCTTGGGGATTGAATTATGTTATTGGCTTATACTATGTAATAACATGCTAGTGATTATTGTTGGAAAACAAAATGTTGATATATGTTTATTGATGTATTAACACTGTGATAAAGTTGGCAATTGTATGCATGAGATATAAATTATCATGGGATATGTATATGTGTTTAAAGTTGCTCATTTGACACTCTTTACATATAGGCATGATATTGAAATAACAATGGGGCATTACATTGCATTTGCACGGAGAAATCGCATCCGTAACCATGTGTGTGGGTGTGTGTGTGCATGATTGATATCAAACACCAAATAGGCGGATGATAGGTGGGCTCGGGAAAGTTAAATTGAATATCCGGCTGATTTGCACGGTTGCATGAAAAAGAATTGGGTCGGGGTTAGCAAGAAGGACTACATTATCCCTAGGGTGAGAGACCCAGTGATTCGGATACTCACTTTCGTTGGTATAAGAGCCCATAAAGTGTGTTAGTGTACGCGGAACCGTTGGTGGAAGTCATAAATTCCATGTCGATTGGGTAACCGTTNCCGTTAGTATAAGAGCCCATAAAGTGTGTCAGTGTACGCGGAACCGTTGGTGGAAGTCATAAATTCCATGTCGATTGGGTAACCGTTNTCGTTGGTATAAGAGCCCATAAAGTGTGTTAGTGTACGCGGAACCGTTGGTGGAAGTCATAAATTCCATGTCGATTGGGTAACCGTTGGTGTAAGTCCATAAATACCCACCCCAAAAAATACCCAAAAATTTTCAAATAGTCATTGGGTGAGTGAAACTAATGGCAGGGGCCTGGACAGCCCGGTTTTAAAAATCATGGCATTACATGGGGAAAAAGAGTCAAGAAGGACTCGGGTTAAGTTGCATGATTGAGTCTCATCTCACTTCATGACATGACATTGCTAAGATTTCAAAATGGAATGATGTGCATGTGTTTGGAATGTTGTTGGTTGTGAATTATTGCATGGGAACATTGCATATGCACTTAGCTTGAGGAGTAGTCTCTGTAGGAAATACTCTACTAGGCATGACTCACCCTATACGGGAAAATATTTCAGTTGCAGACTATACTCCGGTGGATAACACTCATTCAGGGCATCAAATATGAAAAAAATCAAGTTGCGGCTTTTGAAAACAAGTTTTGTGTAAAACTTAGGTTTAATTCCATTTTGACATCTAACCGTGTAAATAGCTTGTAATGAACTTGAAGATATCAAGTTTTATATGAATAACATTATTATGTACGTTTGAGATAATATTGGAATAGTTAAAATTGGATTTGAAATGTAAGACAGGTGAAACAGGAAAAAATGGGCACAACGTACTGGTACGACAAGGTCCAGAAGGCAAACCGTATTGGTACGCGTACCAGTATGGTGAGGTCCAGTGAGCAACCCGTACCGGTACGCTTTGGCAGATTTTGAATTTTTTGTTAAATCTTTCTCCCAGACCTTGGGCTATGCATCATTTAGTTCCTATGATGTAAATGGACTATAATGGAGAATGGAATGTGATATGTTGGACCACGGTTAAATACAATGATAAAGGTGCATAGGGCTTCATGTATGAGTTTAGAATCCCGATAAATGGAAAACTATTGTCGTGGTGTCGAATTATGCGATAATCACGGATATTTTTGCTGGTTGACGGGTGGTCAACAGGACCCCCAGTTTTAGGGCGTCACATGTTGTTTCTAAGCTTAGTGCAATACATTCGAAGAAATGTATCCTTGTGTTGTTGTGCAATGATAGATGACCCCTATCCCTACTAGAATAGAACTAAATTCAACTAATATTTAAAGGAAAATCAAATATAACCCATGTANTTGTTGTGCAATGCTAGATGACCCCTATCCCTGCTAGAATAGAACTAAATTCAACTAATATTTAAAGGAAAATCAAATATAACCCATGTATTAGTCAAGTGAATACAGGCCTGGATGCACAAAAAGGTTTCTTTCCATTGTAATATTCATAATCTAACAAAAATAGATCTATGCTCAATGAATAACGCACACAAAAATTGGAAGTCCTCTTGGATATGCAAGATTACTCCTATGCTACATAGAACAGAACTACATCTAGACTTAGCCATTTATGTCGAGTGTCGACAAACGGATCTCAAATTGTATTTTGCTTCTCTATCTCACCATCAGCATTTTTCAAAATCCAGAGAAAACAAATGGGATTCTAGAATTTGATTAGAGAAGGTCTCTGCTATGACACTTATACCAAAAGTTAGAAGATAGAAATTCAAAAATAGAAAAAATAATTTAATAAAATACAAAAATATAACGTGGTTCGATACATCTTACCCTCTTGTTACATCGTACCTACAATTACAGACCAAAAACTTATATCAATGTATTATTTACTCAAAATGGTAATTGATTACATAATACTCAACCCTATTTATACGGATAAAATACTGTAACCTAATACAATTTGGATACTATCAAGCCACTAATAAATCTATCCCTAGTTTATCAAGACTATTCTAATACGTTTTCTATTCTATTCAAGACTCTTGTATTGGTTACCTAACAAACTCTCATTTATGACAATTAGAGAGTTGGGGTCAAATTCTAACAGTCTCTCTTTAATCAAACTCTTCAAATTTGGTTATGCCCAAGATCGAACTTAGCACCTTGATTTTAATCCACAAATATTTTTAAGCGCCACGTGTAAACCTGCACTTTTTGAGTTGCCACAATTATCTTTCTCTATCAAGAACCTGCGTCTTAGCGTGCATTGTCTGTGCATTTCTTCCCGTAACTTCCTTGCTCTTGGGAGGTCTTAATGATCAATGTTTCACCATTCAAAGGTAAAAACTTAGTGACTCATAAACCACAAGATACTACATCATCACTACTAAGTTTATGTTAGTCAAATAGCTCCCAAACCATTGAAATACCTTGACTTCAACTCTAAGAACCCAAAATCCTAAAAAAACTATCTTCAACACAATACGTGTGGTAATTCTTAAAATCCAAACAACCTAGAGGCAATTTAGTCTCCCATTTGATTTCATACCAACTTAAAAAATTTTCTTGTGGATCCAAACAAAAAATATGCATCAACTAATTTTTCAAGGTTACGTCTCTAATGTACGTAAGACGAAATCAATCTTCACATTACGCCATACACACTTGGCAAAGGAGTCTTGTTTAACATGAACACCAACTTGATCATTGAATCGTCAATAACTTGCTTTAATTTTTGCACCAGCATTGTCAATTTAGCTTTAATTGTATTACCAGGATCATCAATCTAACTTTGATACCACTTGTTTGTTTTACACAATGGATAATTAACATAGACACCATAAATTGGAAAGATAAAAATTCAAAGATAGAAAAAACAATAAAACAAAATATAAAGATATAACGTGATTCAATACAATATACCATCCCGATACACCGTAACGACGTCCAAGGATCAAAAACCTACATCGATATATTATTCACTAGAAAAATTGGTCATCTTATAACTAATTATATAATATTCAACTCTATTTAGAGAGAGAAAATATTATAACCCAATATAATTTGGATATTGCCAAATCTCTCTGATTTCTATTAAGTCACTAATAAATTTATCCATGGTTTATTAAGACTTTTCTAATACATTTCCTATTCAATTCAAAATTCTCACATTGATTATTTAACACTCTTATTTATGACAATTAACGAGTTTGGATCAAATTTCAACATGTGACTTGGTGATTATTTGAAAATTAAATTAAGTCCAAATTTCAACACAATTTGGAAAGCATAGGTATTTGAGTCACAAACTAAAGGACATTCAAAGATAAATATAAAAAATAAAACAAAACATAAACATATAATGTTATTCGATACAGTATATCCTCTCGATACACTCTACCTACATCTAAGGATCAAAAACATATATCGATATATTGTTCACTAGAAAAACTGATTATCTTGTAACTGATTACATAATACTCAACTCTATTTATAAGGATAAAATAATATAACACAATATAATTTGGATATTGCCAAATTCCTATTAAGTCACTAATAAATCTATCTATGGTTTATTAAGACTCTTCTAATACGTTTCCTATTTCATTCAAAATTCTCACATTGATTACCCAATACACTCATTTNCTCAACTCTATTTATAAGGATAAAATAATATAACACAATATAATTTGGATATTGCCAAATTCCTATTAAGTCTCTAATAAATCTATCTATGGTTTATTAAGACTCTTATAATACGTTTCCTATTTCATTCAAAATTCTCACATTGATTACCCAATACACTCATTTATGACAATTAACGAGTTTGGATCAAATTACATGTGACTTGGTGATTATTTGAAAATTAAATTAAGTCCAAATTTCAACATAATTTGGAAAGCATTGCAAATAGGTATTTCAGTCACAAACTAAAGGAAGAATAGGGAAAGAATCAAAAGATATCATGAATAAGGAAGCCCTGAATATGAATTCGGGAGACATAGAATGGATTGTGTGTTTCTCATAAAAATTCAGGATGTGCTTCTATATATCCAGTATTACCAGCAAAACAATATGTACATTTGAAATGTCATGTAGAAAGTGTAAAACTCCAGCGATTCCCCAGCCAGATAAACAAAAGAGCTGCTTATGTATGGCTCAAATCCAGCATATTTTAGCAATTTTCTCAATGTATGTTCCGAAAATGGCCATTGGTGTATTTAATTCAGGTCCATCAGTCCAGAGACCGGGTTGAGTGGATGTATAAACCTGGCGTCTCTACAATTTCAAAAGTCAGCATGACAACTGAATTGAAAAACCAATGGCCCCCTCTAATGGCAGAAAACATTTCCTGTATTCGTTTATGTCTGTGAAATAATGACACCTGGCCAATCAATTTAACAAGAAGAATTTTTAGATAAATACTAGATAGACTTAAAAAATAGACTTAAAAATTAGACTTGATAATCTCAACCATTGAAGAGGTAGTGAATCCCAATAAATACTGGAACCTACAGTGAAATCAATGGTTAAGATTATCAAGTCTAGTTTTTAAGTCTGTTTTTCAAGTCCATGTAGCATTGCTCAAATTCTTATTACCTATTTTGGCAAACCGCAGGTATATACAAACTCAAAGTGGGAATTGATATTACCAGTTTATCTTAACTGTACAGCACTTTAAAAGCCAGACAACAAAAGAGCATCGAGTATCAGCGGAAGGCGTGGTCATAATCATGGAAATGGAAAGTTTTGTAGATGAAGTGAGACAACCACTTTGAAGCCACAAAGCATAATACAGCCATGGTGACCAACGTATTCCTTGAAGCAGCTGAAATCATACCCTGCTTGGCTGCAGCAACTATCCCAATTGAAGCAAAGGAGATGACCTGCAGGAGTATCTCAAGTGCATTGAGACCCTTATATGCAAGATTGCAACTCTGGCAATTCACCACATGGGACCAGTACCTGAAACAATCCGTAAATGCCTTTCATGAACAATGAACTAGGACAATAGACAATTTAACACCTTTATCTTATGAAGATCATTGTGCAAAAGCAAGGAGAAAAAACACTTAAATATCTCTTGGACTTCTTAATTTTGGAGGTGGTCCCAGGACAACAGGACTCCTCCTGATCCTCGATTTTACATCAAGCTTCAGTTTCGATTATCATTTTGTTTTCCCTTTTCAAGAGTGCATAAGAAAGGGGAAGAGTAGAAGAAAAGAAGCAGCTTAAAGCAGAGAGCAAAATACTGCACAGAAGCAACCTGTCCAGAAGCTGCTCTCTAGGAGGAGTCGGTGGAAGGGCTCCACTGTACTTGGTTCCCCAATCAAACTGACCGCCTGCATACTTGTTTAACCACCGTCTGAAAGAAACTACAATAGCATCTGCCTTTGTTGGCACAAAACAAGCTTTCTGCCAGTTGGAAGGACCAACATCCCTTATTTTGCGCTCCTACAAACAAAGAACAGGTCAGGAACAGTTTCCAAGGCTCAATTTCCATCATGTAAAGAAGACAGATACATTTCATGACTGTTTCGGTCACAACATAAACAAACATGATTGCCAGTGTACTTCACCTGTTGGATGAAACTGTAGTGAACAACTTCCTTTCTTTTTTAGTTAAGATGTCAACGAAACTATTAGGCATTTAAGCAAGAAATGAATGTTATAAATGAAGATATAGTTGGTAAGCCCTATGGCTCTGACAGTATGTCATCTTCATATATATACAGCGACAATCGAATCTATGAAAATAACCAATCTAGAATTTCCATGCTTTTGATTTTTAAATATGGAATGACGTACTATTACTTGGCGAAAAAGACAGAGATCAGTGAGATCTGTCAATGAAAACATAGTAAAGAGAGGAAACCAATTAATTATCTCTAATCTTCTGTGATCCACCATCAATTAACACAGAAAGGTTCCCTGGAATATTTGCTGGGCCTACTGGTCTAGTTCTAGGTGTTTAATTCAGCAAGAACCCATCTTTTCTCCCCCTCCTATATTGTGTTAGCCTTTCAACCTACATTTTCTCACTCTTCTTTTGTACCACTTTTTCTAGTGAAAACGACCAAAAAAAAAAATCAATCAGAAGACTCGTCATCAAGAAGCATCTAGTAATTTTCACCATATGAAATTGAAAGACAAGACAATTCACCAGTACAGAATGCTTGTAAGCACAGTTACAAGGAAAATGTGAGACCTGAAGTCTCATTTCGCATGCGTATTAAGCAGCTAATTAAATTGGTAAAAACTCTGCACACATAGACATAGGAGTTACCTCCACGTGAAGAAGATACAAATCTGAATCCAGAATCAAGTTTTGTCCCACATGAAATATCCATCGTGGAACTACTCGGTCAATCCAAACACTGAAATTTCTTGGAGCAGTAAATATCAATCTGCTATTGCCCGGACTTACTGGGATACAGAAGAAAACTAAAAGGGCTCTTTTTTGTGATACAAGTGATGATGGCCCCTGAACCAGTTGAAGCATGCATTAAATAGAAGTACGAAAAGCACGGAAGTAGTAGTAATAATGTTAACAATAAACAGAGTAGTGGATGTGACATAGTACATGACTGATTACCTCTGTGGTGCTTGCTGATGATGCAGATCCATTATCTGGAATCCCCCCAGGACTGAAAAAACCATAATACACACAAGGAGCAATAAAAGTGCTGGCGCCGAACTGTTGCTTTGCAGTAAAACCATTTAGGTCTACTTTCTGTATACTTATTTCAAGTGGTCGGCCCCCTTCTCTATCAGCCTTCACAGTGCAAGAAACTTCATGTTAGCCATGTGAACATCCTAAACGAAGATGAAACAAACCCAATATCAACAGTAATGTCATGTAGTAAAGTTACTTATCTTTTTGGACGTTTTGGAACTCGCATGATGCCATAGTGTGCATATGGTACATGAGCAGGGTCCATGAGATTTTCAATCAGCACCTCATACCTGAAAATGTCACTCTAGCTCATCTAGGAGAACTCAAAAGTAAACTGCTATTAAATATCTGAACCCAAAAGGAAAAAAGAGAAATTTGTTGTAATCTTCCAGCAGGGAAAAAAAATTCTTAGTCCCTTTGATTTGTCCTTTCTGCATTTCATCTTTTCATTTGTTCTTTTTTCATGGGTTTCATTACTCTCTCTTTTCTCCAGCATTGATTAAAACAACCCAGCATCTGTTATTAGGAGCATTCAATTGCTCCATTACAGACGCCTACAATTACCCCTCCTCTTTCATTATCATTGATCCCTTTTTATGACAATCTTGGCCGGCTCAGGAAATTAGAAAAATATAATTCCCTGTCGAAAAGGATATTCAAAAAAATTGCCAGAAATAAGGAAAAAAAAGTTATAAAATATATACTTGCATACCCATATTGTATATCTCGATTTATAATTAACTTAGTATAAGATGGATCATCAATTTCTGGGATATAGGGGGGTCTTTTCTTCAGAAGGATATCCCTGTATTGAGGATCAGTGTTCGGCCAGAACCAAACAATGCCATTTTGCACACAACTTGGATAAACAGCTACACATGCTTTTTTGAATGTGTTAACCTGCACAAATATTGAGAAGGTCAATCAAAATCACTTATGTGAGAAATAGAGCAAACATGCTGAAAATACCAGCACTGTGAAAGAGTACACGGGTGAAGACATCAACTTAAACTTGAGTAATATTGAGTGCATTCAAACGAGGGCTACTCATAGAATTTTAAACATTTGTTAAATTGTACAGCTTAAAAAAATGCCATCGAATGGGTAGGCCCACAAAATTGATACAGATTGAAAGGCCTCACAAAACAAACGAGGAACAAGCTCTAACATATTGTATCAGGTAAACCCAATAAATACGCTGCTGCAACTAATTCCTTTAATAAACATTGGTTTTTATCCAGCCAAATAAATATTGTATCAGGTAAACCCAATTTTTCCCGGCTCTTAACCTTAAGTTTTTATCTAGTCAAGAAAACAAAATCATTGATGGTGCCTACCGTAAGGTCCTGATAAACTAGGTCACAACCAAAGCAAATAATATAGGATCTATGCCGGTCCTAGATAGATTTCACCAGTTTGATCAAGCCAATCAATGATTACTTAAGAAACAGATATGTACTTCAATCTAAATTTCTTATAGGATCTTTCTAAGAACCATGTCATAAACCGATTGAAAGACAGACAATGGACAACAAATGGAGGCCTGTCTTCTCTTTGCCTAAATAAGGAATTAAGTTCCATGTTTGGTCTTCTTGATATATATCCAAATTGATTTCCAATCCTTGTTTCCTTCAAAAGTTTGTCCAATCACTTTCATCCATACTTTCCCTTCTTCATATTCCCTTGTCTTCAAACTTCACTCAAGTACCTATTTTTTGTGGGTGCAACTTCACTCAATTATATTCGGTTACGCCGTATATCACATCTTACTTATTGTGTATTCACAGAAAGTGTTTGCTAAAATCATTTTCAGAAATGCCTCCTCATAGCTTTGTACGTGGCATTTCATCATCTGAATTCCATTCTATATCTCCAAACATCCTATGATGAATACTAGAAAGTTTCTCAAAGTTTCATATTCATAAGATGCATGCCGTATTGCTTATGTTGTAATTTGTAAATGAATAAACAGTCAACAGGGTTTTGGCAAAGATAAACAGAGAATGCCGCAGTCATATGTAACCAAAATTCAGTTGCACGGTTATTTTTATAACCATCAAGCATTAAAAACATGCAAGAAGTTACCGGAGGACCATCTCGGGGTGCTTGGGGAATGAATTTGCAATCACCAGTGCCACCAAAACACCAACCATGGTATACACACTGCAAGCGGCCCCACTGATCAATCCTTCCCTCAGACAATGGAGCCAACCTATGAGGACAACTATCGTCAAACACCTTCCATTCACTCTCATTTCTATCCCACCAAACCACAACATCAAGACCTATCACCTTCTTCCCATGTGGCTTCCTCTTATCAAGGTCGCAAACCGGCATGATCGGATACCAATGCGCAAACCAATCAAATTGTTCTTCTGGGTTTTGAATTTCAGTTTCTTTTTCGGGTGGGTCTATGGATTCAGTTAAAAAAGGTGAAGAAATGGCGTTAAATAGCTTGAATTGTGGTTTGTTGCGGTGAAATGATGAAAGAGCAGAATTGGGTCGTCGACTTGGTGGATAATTCAAATTAGTTTTCTCAAATTGGGTACTGCAATGTCTTGTAGATAGTTTTGTGAGGTGAAACGAAGAGAGAGAGGAAGCTCTGAGAGCTTCCATAGCGCCTGTTATTCTGAAGTTGGTTTCTGTAAGTAAGATCTTAGTTTGTGGATGCCTTTGAGTTTCAATTCAAGAGGAAGAGCGATAGGAAGCAAGGAATATATAGCTGCGTGATTGATTGGATAAAGGCTTGAAGAAAATGGTGGATGTTTGTGGTTTGCATGTGCCCAACACATCCTTTGTAGACTAAAGGGGTGTCAGTGATTGTAGTACTATGACGACAAAATTGTTTATTTAATTTTATATTTTAAATTAATGTAACCGGTTGATTTAGTAAGATCTATTAATTCCACTAAACATTCAGTATATAAAATTTTAATATATCATTTAAAATATAAGATTTAAATAATAAATTTCAACAAAATAATTTTATCCATGATTTAAACCCCAAAGTAAGATGTGGTTAGTTGTACTCAGACGAGGCTTACTCAGATCTTTCATTTAGCTTTGGCTGGCAGGGATAAAATGTACTCGAATTGATGTGATGAATTTTTAAAGCATCGATATGAAATTAATGAATCGTGAATTATGATCGATTAATATCTATATTTTTGAGTTTGCTAATATAAAAATTTAATGGATTTAGTTTATGAGGTACATGTGAGTGGTGGATTTGAAAAACAGACAAATGGGTCTTGATTTTGGATTTTTTATTTATGAATTATGTTGGTTAATTGAATTTAAAATGTTAAATTTTTTTTTTANCAAAATTGATACAGATTGAAAGGCCTCACAAAACAAACGAGGAACAAGCTCTAACATATTGTATCAGGTAAACCCAATAAATACGCTGCTGCAACTAATTCCTTTAATAAACATTGGTTTTTATCCAGCCAAATAAATATTGTATCAGGTAAACCCAATTTTTCCCGGCTCTTAACCTTAAGTTTTTATCTAGTCAAGAAAACAAAATCATTGATGGTGCCTACCGTAAGGTCCTGATAAACTAGGTCACAACCAAAGCAAATAATATAGGATCTATGCCGGTCCTAGATAGATTTCACCAGTTTGATCAAGCCAATCAATGATTACTTAAGAAACAGATATGTACTTCAATCTAAATTTCTTATAGGATCTTTCTAAGAACCATGTCATAAACTGATTGAAAGACAGACAATGGACAACAAATGGAGGCCTGTCTTCTCTTTGCCTAAATAAGGAATTAAGTTCCATGTTTGGTCTTCTTGATATATATCCAAATTGATTTCCAATCCTTGTTTCCTTCAAAAGTTTGTCCAATCACTTTCATCCATACTTTCCCTTCTTCATATTCCCTTGTCTTCAAACTTCACTCAAGTACCTATTTTTTGTGGGTGCAACTTCACTCAATTATATTCGGTTACGCCGTATATCACATCTTACTTATTGTGTATTCACAGAAAGTGTTTGCTAAAATCATTTTCAGAAATGCCTCCTCATAGCTTTGTACGTGGCATTTCATCATCTGAATTCCATTCTATATCTCCAAACATCCTATGATGAATACTAGAAAGTTTCTCAAAGTTTCATATTCATAAGATGCATGCCGTATTGCTTATGTTGTAATTTGTAAATGAATAAACAGTCAACAGGGTTTTGGCAAAGATAAACAGAGAATGCCGCAGTCATATGTAACCAAAATTCAGTTGCACGGTTATTTTTATAACCATCAAGCATTAAAAACATGCAAGAAGTTACCGGAGGACCATCTCGGGGTGCTTGGGGAATGAATTTGCAATCACCAGTGCCACCAAAACACCAACCATGGTATACACACTGCAAGCGGCCCCACTGATCAATCCTTCCCTCAGACAATGGAGCCAACCTATGAGGACAACTATCGTCAAACACCTTCCATTCACTCTCATTTCTATCCCACCAAACCACAACATCAAGACCTATCACCTTCTTCCCATGTGGCTTCCTCTTATCAAGGTCGCAAACCGGCATGATCGGATACCAATGCGCAAACCAATCAAATTGTTCTTCTGGGTTTTGAATTTCAGTTTCTTTTTCGGGTGGGTCTATGGATTCAGTTAAAAAAGGTGAAGAAATGGCGTTAAATAGCTTGAATTGTGGTTTGTTGCGGTGAAATGATGAAAGAGCAGAATTGGGTCGTCGACTTGGTGGATAATTCAAATTAGTTTTCTCAAATTGGGTACTGCAATGTCTTGTAGATAGTTTTGTGAGGTGAAACGAAGAGAGAGAGGAAGCTCTGAGAGCTTCCATAGCGCCTGTTATTCTGAAGTTGGTTTCTGTAAGTAAGATCTTAGTTTGTGGATGCCTTTGAGTTTCAATTCAAGAGGAAGAGCGATAGGAAGCAAGGAATATATAGCTGCGTGATTGATTGGATAAAGGCTTGAAGAAAATGGTGGATGTTTGTGGTTTGCATGTGCCCAACACATCCTTTGTAGACTAAAGGGGTGTCAGTGATTGTAGTACTATGACGACAAAATTGTTTATTTAATTTTATATTTTAAATTAATGTAACCGGTTGATTTAGTAAGATCTATTAATTCCACTAAACATTCAGTATATAAAATTTTAATATATCATTTAAAATATAAGATTTAAATAATAAATTTCAACAAAATAATTTTATCCATGATTTAAACCCCAAAGTAAGATGTGGTTAGTTGTACTCAGACGAGGCTTACTCAGATCTTTCATTTAGCTTTGGCTGGCAGGGATAAAATGTACTCGAATTGATGTGATGAATTTTTAAAGCATCGATATGAAATTAATGAATCGTGAATTATGATCGATTAATATCTATATTTTTGAGTTTGCTAATATAAAAATTTAATGGATTTAGTTTATGAGGTACATGTGAGTGGTGGATTTGAAAAACAGACAAATGGGTCTTGATTTTGGATTTTTTATTTATGAATTATGTTGGTTAATTGAATTTAAAATGTTAAATTTTTTTTTTATATTTAGACCCCTAAGATTTGTCATTTAATTAAACAGACTCTCTTAGGTATAAGAAATTTTACACTGTCACTTCAAATATGTGCATTTGTAACCCATAAACCAAACAATTTTAATATTCATAAACAATTCGTCAAAATTGCATAATGGTAGAATATTATTCATTTATTTTTTTTGAAAATGCCCTTAGCTTCGTTAGGACCATCAGATCTGACCGTTCGTGACTAATATGATCATTGCTAACTATTTTGACCGTTAGAACCAATATCTATATAATAAAACAGTTAGATGTTTTAAAATTTATCTCATACATATTCTCTTCTCCCCTCCAAAAACTATCTCATCATCTATTTTTATCACATGTTAAATTGTTTAATATTTGATTAATTTATAGTTTAATATAATTTTTATTTTTGACATTATCCATACACGATAATCTACGCATGTTGAGAAAATTTATCGAATTACGTATTTGTGTTGATATTTTTTAAAAAATAATGGATAAAAATAAATTTTAAATGATATAATCAAATAAATGAATGAATGAAAAATTATTATTTAATATAGTATGATCAATTTTTTGAATGTTCAAATTTTATATTATATAGTGTCTTCAGGCACAAGGAAGAGCTCTCTCTCTCTTATAGGTATTGTCTAATAATTTTTTAGTTTTTGATATCTTATTATGTAAAAATTTAGTGAGGAAAAATTGTATATTGCATTTCTGTGTTACAAAGGTATTTATACAAACTACATACAATTGGCTGTCCATGTCTTGTCTTAAACAAAGCCTTTGAGGCTGCCTTAATCAAAGCAAATCATACAATTGGTTCCCTATAATAGAAGATTCTGCAGCTGTTCACAAACACAATAACGGAAACATCCTAATACTCCCCCTCAAGTTGGAGAGTGAAAGCAATGAACTCCCAACTTGCTAAGTAGATGAAGAAATTGGGCTTTTCCATGGGGTTTGGTGAAGAGATCAGCCAACTGCTGAGTAGTAGGAAGATAACGAGTACAAAGAAGACCAGATTGAATTTTGTCTCGAACAAAAGGACAATCAATCTCTATGTGTTTGGTTCGTTCGTGAAAAACGGGATTAGCAGTGATATGGAGAGCAGCTTGAATAATGTTGCAGGATGCGAGTGCGGAACTCCCAAATCATGTAGCAGATAAAGAAGCCATGTAAGTTCACAATTGGCAGTGGCAAGAGCACGATATTCTGCTTCAGTCGTAGAATGAGACACGGTGTGTTGTTTCTTTGTTTTCCATGAAATAAGAGAATTACCCAACAAAGTGCAATAGCCCGTGGTAGATCGTCTGGTCATAGGACAATTGGCCTAATCAAAATCACAAAAAAGTTTCAATTGAAGTGTGCTTGTTGAGGATAGAAGAAGTCCTTGGCCTAGAGAATCCTTGAGATAACGAAGAACACGCATGTCAGAGGCGAGATGAGGTGTGTGTGGTTGTTGCATGAACTAACTAAGGACATGAACTGAATAAACAATATCAAGTCGTGTGATCGTAAGGTAAATTAGGGGACCAATGAGGCGATGGTATAGAGTTGGATCATTAAGAAGTTCTCCAGTGTCAGGACTTAATTTGAGATTTTGTCCTATGGGAAAAGGAGTAGGACGAGCACTGAGAAGATCCATGTCATCTAGTATTNTAGGTATAAGAAATTTTACACTGTCACTTCAAATATGTGCATTTGTAACCCATAAACCAAACAATTTTAATATTCATAAACAATTCGTCAAAATTGCATAATGGTAGAATATTATTCATTTATTTTTTTTGAAAATGCCCTTAGCTTCGTTAGGACCATCAGATCTGACCGTTCGTGACTAATATGATCATTGCTAACTATTTTGACCGTTAGAACCAATATCTATATAATAAAACAGTTAGATGTTTTAAAATTTATCTCATACATATTCTCTTCTCCCCTCCAAAAACTATCTCATCATCTATTTTTATCACATGTTAAATTGTTTAATATTTGATTAATTTATAGTTTAATATAATTTTTATTTTTGACATTATCCATACACGATAATCTACGCATGTTGAGAAAATTTATCGAATTACGTATTTGTGTTGATATTTTTTAAAAAATAATGGATAAAAATAAATTTTAAATGATATAATCAAATAAATGAATGAATGAAAAATTATTATTTAATATAGTATGATCAATTTTTTGAATGTTCAAATTTTATATTATATAGTGTCTTCAGGCACAAGGAAGAGCTCTCTCTCTCTTATAGGTATTGTCTAATAATTTTTTAGTTTTTGATATCTTATTATGTAAAAATTTAGTGAGGAAAAATTGTATATTGCATTTCTGTGTTACAAAGGTATTTATACAAACTACATACAATTGGCTGTCCATGTCTTGTCTTAAACAAAGCCTTTGAGGCTGCCTTAATCAAAGCAAATCATACAATTGGTTCCCTATAATAGAAGATTCTGCAGCTGTTCACAAACACAATAACGGAAACATCCTAATACTCCCCCTCAAGTTGGAGAGTGAAAGCAATGAACTCCCAACTTGCTAAGTAGATGAAGAAATTGGGCTTTTCCATGGGGTTTGGTGAAGAGATCAGCCAACTGCTGAGTAGTAGGAAGATAACGAGTACAAAGAAGACCAGATTGAATTTTGTCTCGAACAAAAGGACAATCAATTTCTATGTGTTTGGTTCGTTCGTGAAAAACGGGATTAGCAGTGATATGGAGAGCAGCTTGAATAATGTTGCAGGATGCGAGTGCGGAACTCCCAAATCATGTAGCAGATAAAGAAGCCATGTAAGTTCACAATTGGCAGTGGCAAGAGCACGATATTTTGCTTCAGCCGTAGAATGAGACACGGTGTGTTGTTTCTTTGTTTTCCATGAAATAAGAGAATTACCTAACAAAGTGCAATAGCCCGTGGTAGATCGTCTGGTCATAGGACAATTGGCCTAATCAAAATTACAAAAAAGTTTCAATTGAAGTGTGCTTGTTGAGGATAGAAGAAGTCCTTGGCCTAGAGAATCCTTGAGATAACGAAGAACACGCATGTCAGAGGCGAGATGAGGTGTGTGTGGTTGTTGCATGAACTAACTAAGGACATGAACTGAATAAACAATATCAAGTCGTGTGATCGTAAGGTAAATTAGGGGACCAATGAGGCGATGGTATAGAGTTGGATCATTAAGAAGTTCTCCAGTGTCAGGACTTAATTTGAGATTTTGTCCTATGGGAAAAGGAGTAGGACGAGCACTGAGAAGATCCATGTCATCTAGTATTTCAAGTGTGTACTTTCATTGAGAGATACTAATACCTTTTGATGAGCGAGCAACCTCGATGCCCAAGAAAACCTTAAGAGGGCCAAGATCTTTGATGTAGAATCGGAGATGTAGAAATTCTTTTAGAGCAACAATATCAGGTGGATGATTACTAGTGACAATGATATCATCGACAAAGATAAGGATTGCAGTTATAGAAGAGCCATGCGAACGAGTGAATAAAGAATAATTAGCTTTGGACTGCTTATATCCAGCATCGTGCACTACAGTAAAGAACTTAGAAAACCAATTATGAGATGCTTCTTAAGACCATACAATGACTTTTGGAGGTGACAAACAAGGTTCTCCCCCTTCCCAGGATATCCGTGTGGTAAGGTCATATAGACCTCCTCATCGAGATCCCCATGAAGAAATGTGTTATGTACATCTAGCTGAAGAAGTGACCAATGCCTAATAGAAGCCACAGTAAGAAGACAACGCACTGTGACAAGTTTTGCAACTGGGACGAAAGTTTCATCATAGTCAAGCCTAGCAATTTTAGCCACAAGACGAGCTTTATAACACTCAATACTTCCATCAGACCGATGTTTGATTTTGTAAACCCGTTTGCAACCTATGGGTTTGACATGCGGAGGCAGTGAAGTCACCTTCCAAGTGTTATTTCGTTCAAGGGCCTCAATTTTAACATCCATTGCAAGAAACCAATTAGGATCCTGCATAACTTGATTAAAAGAACTGGGTTCAAAAGTATCATAAATTTTTGCAACAGATGCACAATGTTGAGATGACAAACAATGGTAAGAAAGGACATCAGACAAAGGAAAATGTGTGCCTTTCACCTTGGAGCCCGGCAATGAAGGAGACGACATTGATGGGAAGTCAGTTGTGGCAATGGAGCAATTGTAGTCACGGAGCCAAATAGATGGTCGGTGAGGCCTTTGAGATTAGCGAGCAGGTGGTGATAAGGTAGTAGTATCAAGAACACTAGTGGAAGTGGTGTCGTCAGTGATGGAAGGCTGATTGCTGGTCATTGGAAGTTGAGGAGCGGCCAAGTTTGTGGGCACATGTTCGATAACGGGTAAGGGTAAAGAGTTGGGTGGTGTGGTTGGTGTTGTATGGTGGGTGTCACACAAAGGAAACATGGATTCATGAAAAACCACATCTCGACTGAAAAAAATTTGGTGGTGTGAAGATCGTATACCCGATAAGCTTTTTGGCCATGCGTATATCCAACAAATATACAACAGCGAGCATGAGGATCAAATTTTGTTCGACCTGGATTGGCGTTCATGGCAAAACAAAGACAACCAAAAACCAGTAGATGGGAGTAAGTTGGTGTCTTTGTTAAATAGAACCTCATAAAGAGTACGACCATGGAGAAGAGGTGTGGGCATACGATTGATTAGGTATGTAGCCGTCAGTATACATTCACCCCAAAAATGTATAGGTAAATGAGCTTGGAATCTTAAGGCTCTAGCTATTTCAAGAAGATGTCGATGCTTTCTTTCCACAACACCATTTTGTTGTGTTGTGGAAGTACAACTACGTTGATGATAAATTTCATTTGCATCAAAAAAAGATCTCGTAGAGATAAATTCAAGTCCATTATCGCTTCGAATGCATTGAATTTTTTTTGTGAAATTGGTTTTCAATTAAAGCAATAAATGATTGGAGCAACTATTGAGTTTCGGATTTGTATTTCATAAGGTAAACCGAAGTGCAACGTGAAAAATCATCAATGATAGTTAAGAAATAATGAGCCCCAGAGTTTGAGGCTGTTGAATAACCCCCCCAAATATCAAAATGAATTAAAGAAAAAGGCTCAATTGAAGAAATAGTACTTGTCTTAAAAGGTAAACGAGTTTGTTTTGCCAAGAGGCAAATTTCACAACTACAAGAATTGAAAGAAATTTCAGAAAAGGACTTAGATAATTTAAGGAGGGATTTGGGAGATGGATGTCCCAGTTGTTGGTGCCAAAGATCCGAAGGAACAGAATGCAAGCTTGTAAAAGCACAAGGTATTGTTGGAGTGAGTCGATAGAGGCCACTACTTTCTTTACCCCATCCAATCGTCCTCTTCGTTGCAAGGTCTTGGAAGAGACAAAAATCAGGAAAAATGTTACCGAGCAATTGAGGGAGTGAGTCAATTTGCTCACAGATAAAAGATTAAAGTGAAAAGAGGGCACACACAAGACATTATCAACACAAATGGTGGGACTGATACTAGTAGAACTAGTGTGAGTGATAGGTATTGTGGTCCCATTAGGAAGCTTGATGGGTTGTGAAGAGTGAGATGGAGAACATGTATGTAATGAGGTAGGTGAAGACACCATATGGTCACTTGCACCAGAATCAATAACCCAAGACTCTGTGCCAAAAACAGAGGAACAACAAGTGAAAATACCTGCGAAGTTTGCCATTGATTTTGTATTACCATCATTCAAAAGTGAGAGTATTTGCTGATATTGCTCTAGAGTGAAGGATGGTGCCAATGGCTGTTTTTCAGAAGCAGCAGTCCGAATGGAGTGTTCATTCCCAAGACTTAGTTTTGATGAAGGCTTATTAGCTTTATGAAGTTGGTGATCAGGTAGGTAACCATGTAGTTTATAACACTAGGTTTTGGTATAGCCGACCCAGCCATAGTGCTCACAAGTAGGATGATCTCGGCGTCTACCTCCATTGGAACCAACATTAGCAACAAGAGCTATAGCCTTTGTTGAAGGGGTTGCCATGTGATTTCTCGTTGTCACTCTTCTTGAAGAACAAGGGAATAAGTCTTGTTTATAGAAGGCAAAGATTTCATTAAGAGGATCTACCCCCTAATGGCATAATAGCTTTCATTCAATCCCATTAAAAATTGAATCACTTTACCTTGTTGCTCATATTCAGAAATTTCTTTGAGTGCTCCACAGCTACAAGTTGGAAGAGCTACGTAGGAAGCTAGTTCATCCCAATACCCCTTCAATTTATTAAAGTAAATCACAATGGTGTCCTGACCTTGAAAAAGGGAGGCAATACTTTTAATTTGAAAGACCCGAGGTGCATTGCTTTGAGAAAACCTCTCCTTAAGGCCTGTCCAAATTTCATAGGCTGATTCGGCATAGAGAACACTATGCACTATATCTCGATTAATGGCGTTAAGAAGCCATGAAGAGACCATGTTGTTGCAGCAAACCCAGAGTGAATAATCTGATGAAGAATCATCANACTTTTAATTTGAAAGACCCGAGGTGCATTGCTTTGAGAAAACCTCTCCTTAAGGTCTGTCCAAATTTCATAGGCTGATTCGGCATAGAGAACACTATGCACTATATCTCGATTAATGGCGTTAAGAAGCCATGAAGAGACCATGTTGTTGCAGCAAACCCAGAGTGAATAATCTGATGAAGAATCATCAGGCTTTTAGCATAGATCCGTCAATGAAACAAATTTTATTCTTCGCACTAAGAGCCATACGCATAGCACGACTCCAAGATGCATAGTTGTCGCCGGTCAAAGGCTAGGAAACAAGAATAGCACCTGGGTTATCTGAATGGTGAAAGTAGAAAGGATGGTCTAAATCAACAACTATGGAGGTTACTGGAGCAGAAGCATTGGTAGATGAAGATTGGGCTTGATTAGCGGAAGCCATGGTGATAAGAGAATACTTGTGAATAGTTTTGTGTTCTCAAAAAAAAAATGAAGGAGGATCAAGATGGGAATGCGTCAATTAGGATCGGTATTGCTCTGATACCATGTAAAAATTTAGTGAGGAAAAATTGTCTATTGCATTTCTGTATTACAAAGGTATTTATACAAATTACATACAATTGGCTACCCATGTCTTGCCTTAGACAAAGTCTTTGACGCTGCCTTAATCAAAGCAAATCATACAATTGGTTTCCTATAATAGAAGATTCTGCAGCTATTCATAGACACAATAACGAAAACATCCTAACATATTATGTGGTATTTTCAGTGAATTATTAAGTCAAAAAGATGAATTCTTCAAGCAATAGTGGATCCAATGGAGGCTCTGATGGACACTGTTTGTAGTTCAAAAATAGAAGGCGTAGATGTGGAAAATGAGACATCAAAAGGATATCTGAATCATCATAAAATTCGGGAAGACTATACTTTAGTTGTTCTGAGTGTAATTTTTTTGAGTGGGTTTCACCCACTTAATGTCGAAATTGAACCCAAAGAAAGTATCAATCTTGCCAAAAAGTTTTCAACCAAATGAAGGTCGCCGTACTTCGATGGTTCAAACAGTTTGGAGGCCACAACAATTTGCTGAGGCTGCTAGTGGCATCAAATGTCATCATGTTTGTAGCATTACTATTCACTCAAAACTCGATAATTTTGTTGAAATAATGTATAAAATTATTCACTGCTTTGCTTTATATTACTTTACAACATCCAAGACCCCTTGAGTAAGTAATTCAAAATGGCACTACCAATACATGCTAAAACATTTCGGAAAGCCATTCCATGAATGATAATACATGCATCCAAAATGCCTATATAACTAGTCATGGAAGTAAGCCATTCAACATGCCAATGTAACCAGTCAAGTAAATAATCAGAACACAGACAAAAAAACCAATCAAGCCATTAGACTATAATCTAGTATCAAAGGTGTCAGATCAAAGTCGGGTGAGAGGAAGATGAATGTTTCCTGGGATGAGCAATTGATGAGATAGAGAGAGAGAGGGAGACCAAAAGGCGGGAATACAAATGGTCTCTAAGTGAGAAGTGGTCAAAAAGTCAAAGGAGTTTTAGTAAATATACATAAATCCAAAAATATCTTGAGACAATTTTGACTTTTTTTTCATCACTGTTAGCTCTGTTAGCAAAATGTCACGTTGAAGGGGACCGTGTATAATTTGTTATACTTGAGAGATCTGTTTGATTAAATGACAAATTTCAAAAAATTTGGATGTAAATTTTCATAAAAAATTGACAAAAATGTCAAGACATTAAGCTTGATCAATTAAAAAAGTTAATTTTTGTTTTGATTAGATTAGATTCAAACAACATATGAAATAACCTGAATGTAACACGACATGACTCGATTACCGCTAGAAATATGTCTGGTGCATTGTGATACATTGTGTGTCAATATTTGATTTTTAATGTTATAGTATGCCAATGTGCATTGGGATACATTGTGTGTCAATTTTTTATTTTAATGTTATGGTATGACAATGTGCATTGTGATAAATTGTCTGTCAATTTCATAGTTTAACATTATAGTATGACAATGTTATACTTTGGCACATCCACATCAATGTTGAAGTATCAATTTTGGCCGAATTGTCACATTTGTCAAAAGACCTAATTTGCATGTGTAAAGCCCCAAAATCTACCATATAAGGCATTAACTAACTAATAACATCCAATCATGAAAGCACCTAAAAAATATTAAATAATGAAAATTTTTGTCAATAAATAAATCATTAATCAAGTAATTAAATCAATCGAATTAAAAGCCTTCTCATTACATCCAAACTCAAAACAATTGCCTTGTAAATAACTAAATAAAGAAATATTTTAAAATTTACAATTCAAAATTAAATAGTATATTGCAGCTGAATAAGTAAAATTACTCAAAATAGTGTGTCATAACCAACACACATAATCTAAACTAGGAAATACATTTCTAAGCCTCCAAGTCAAAATCCACATATTGATCCTTCTCCACCTTGAAGTCAACCTGCTCATCTAAACCGAGATCTTCCTAAAAAATCAATATCTAAAAAAATATATGTATATCGTAGGATGAGCAAAAGGCCCATTAGAGAAAACCTTTTTGAAATCATTAAAACTGGTAAGTCTTATTGTGAATCCCCAAAATTCGAGTGCCTGTAATTATCCTGTTGATCATCCGTCAACCCGCAAAATATCCGTGGATACCATGTAACTCGATACCACGTCGTTATGCTCCATTTACCAGGATCCATAACTTAACAAAATTTGGGCAGGGTCTACTTTTGTACGGGGAGCTGTACCCAAAACGCAATCTGTGCAATCATACAATATTGACCACACTCGGTTCATTCATCATCACTATGTACATTCATTCATAAAAGAATAAATGTCACAAAAGATTCTCATGTACATGTTTTTTTAATATAAACAACTTTTTGCTACAAAAATTATTCAAGGCTAAAAGTAAAAAAATACAAGGGACTACAACGTCAAAATAAGAATCATAATTCATCTCTATCGTCAAAGCATACCAGTAGGAGGGCCTTCGGTGAAAGACTATGGTGTACCTGAAAATTGTTCCCATAAAGGATGAGCCAACGCTCAATAGGGTAACTCCTATAGAGAATATCTTTTAACCCAAATGCATATAAAAATGTCACATGCAACAATCATTTTATGCAGTCATTCAAACATGTCTATTATAAACAAATGTCATAAATCATGTCATGCCATGAGATGAGACTTATGCAAGCAATACCACACCGAGCCCCATTTCGAGCTCCCACAACACATGCAATGTTATGCATATATATCCATACAATTCAAGCCCCCGTCATTGGTGTTATGTACACTTAATGATTAATTAATTCATTTTTTTGTGTCTTTGTGGGGAGATAATTTATGGTCTACACCAATGGGACATCACACCATCAATGGATTTTCAGGACATCCCACATGCAACTCCATTTTCGTCGTAACACTTTTTTGGAATTGCACCGTCGAAAGGTGTATAAACCAAGTAAGCTTGTATCCAAGGGACAATCTAGCCCTTCTTGTTATAGCTCGACACGTTTATCCATTTAATTTTCTGTGCAACTCAGTCGGACCTTGGTGCGAATTTTTCGAACCCATGATCAACCACCTATGTGGTGATTGATTTCATACCATGCACACACTCTCAGCCATGTCAATGCCCATGCATGTAGTGCAACCCATGCATAATGCAATACAATGTGCAATTGTCTTTGATACCATTTACAATGTCCATTATATAATGAATTCAATATAATGGAATTTTCAACACAATCACAAGCCAGTTATGTAAGATAATCAACTCANGAGTGCCTGTAATTATCCTGTTGATCATCCGTCAACCCGCAAAATATCCGTGGATACCATGTAACTCGATACCACGTCGTTATACTCCATTTACCAGGATCCATAACTTAACAAAATTTGGGCAGGGTCTACTTTTGTACGGGGAGCTGTACCCAAAACGCAATCTGTGCAATCATACAATATTGACCACACTCGGTTCATTCATCATCACTATGTACATTCATTCATAAAAGAATAAATGTCACAAAAGATTCTCATGTACATGTTTTTTTTAATATAAACAACTTTTTGCTACAAAAATTATTCAAGGCTAAAAGTAAAAAAATACAAGGGACTACAACGTCAAAATAAGAATCATAATTCATCTCTATCGTCAAAGCATACCAGTAGGAGGGCCTTCGGTGAAAGACTATGGTGTACCTGAAAATTGTTCCCATAAAGGATGAGCCAACGCTCAATAGGGTAACTCCTATAGAGAATATCTTTTAACCCAAATGCATATAAAAATGTCACATGCAACAATCATTTTATGCATTCATTCAAACATGTCTATTATAAACAAATGTCATAAATCATGTCATGCCATGAGATGAGACTTATGCAAGCAATACCACACCGAGCCCCATTTCGAGCTCCCACAACACATGCAATGTTATGCATATATATCCATACAATTCAAGCCCCCGTCATTGGTGTTATGTACACTTAATGATTAATTAATTCATTTTTTTGTGTCTTTGTGGGGAGATAATTTATGGTCTACACCAATGGGACATCACACCATCAATGGATTTTCAGGACATCCCACATGCAACTCCATTTTCGTCGTAACACTTTTTTGGAATTGCACCGTCGAAAGGTGTATAAACCAAGTAAGCTTGTATCCAAGGGACAATCTAGCCCTTCTTGTTATAGCTCGACACGTTTATCCATTTAATTTTCTGTGCAACTCAGTCGGACCTTGGTGCGAATTTTTCGAACCCATGATCAACCACCTATGTGGTGATTGATTTCATACCATGCACACACTCTCAGCCATGTCAATGCCCATGCATGTAGTGCAACCCATGCATAATGCAATACAATGTGCAATTGTCTTTGATACCATTTACAATGTCCATTATATAATGAATGCAATATAATGGAATTTTCAACACAATCACAAGCCAGTTATGTAAGATAATCAACTCAACTAACAAACTTGTATTTACCTAGACATTTAAAAAAACACCTAGAGGGCACATCAATTTACACAACTAGCATTCTTATTACTTCCAACATGACAACATGTTGATTAATTCTATAAACATAAGCACAAGTCCACCACACTAATCATATGCTCAATAATTATTTAACATACATATTAATTCATAATCACATAACAACCTAATAGTTTTATTAAACTTGATANTTCAGCCATGTCAATGCCCATGAATGTAGTGCAACCCATGCATAATGCAATACAATGTGCAATTGTCTTTGATACCATTTACAATGTCCATTATATAATGAATGCAATATAATGGAATTTTCAACACAATCACAAGCCAGTTATGTAAGATAATCAACTCAACTAACAAACTTGTATTTACCTAGACATTTAAAAAAACACCTAGAGGGCACATCAATTTACACAACTAGCATTCTTATTACTTCCAACATGACAACATGTTGATTAATTCTATAACCACAAGCACAAGTCCACCACACTAATCATATGCTCAATAATTATTTAACATACATATTAATTCATAATCACATAACAACCTAATAGTTTTATTAAACTTGATATGCCATTAAAATATCAAGTCATGTTAATGTGCAATTAACTTGCTTTAAACCACTAACATTAACTTACACTCAGTTAATTATAATAGGATTTTACTAATTACAAGATTAATTATAAATTCTATATTTGACCCACTAGTTACACTAGTCCAAACCTAACATGTGATATACACCCTTAACCGACCTATTTCATATACTATATTTTAGGTTGAAATTATATCTAAATAGAGGAAATCCTACCTCTCGTAGCGTGAATCCACGTAATAGAATTTAGGAAAACCCAAATTTAGCTTCTTATGCCTTAGGCCTAGATTCTCGTATTTGATATTTTTGAAAAAAAATACAATCTTTGGTGTGGTTGTGTAGTTCTCGTTGCGTAGAACAACTTTAATTCTTGGCCCGAAGCGATTAAATGGTTTAATCTTCATAGATTTAAGAAGGAAAGAAGGAAAAAAAAAAATTTAAAAACTCACTTTTCTCTCTCTCACTCTCTCGGCAACTTCTGGAGAAGAAAAAAAAAGAAGTCTTCCACTTTATGTATTTTAAATTTGTGGCCCACATCGCGCCACACATCTTCTTTTTTAACGGGTCAAATTTTATTCCGAATCAATTAAATTTTGTCCTGTGTTAAGTTTAATATATTTTTATTAAACTAACTTTCAATTATTTTTTGGGTCTCGAGAATAAAATCTGATTGCAATCATTTTAGTCGCGTGACATCCGATCGTTTTATTACACGTGAAAAATTCAACTGTCTCAGAATTTTAAATTTATTGTGTAGCTAAATTTCATGAGACGAATCCAATGGTGAGGCCCATTTTGACATCTGAATTTTATAAAATTCACGTTTTGGACCCGTATTTTAACAATTAATTACTATTTTACCCATTTAATTAGAATTTTTAATAAATTGTTTTCTCGAATTTTACATTCTCTCCCCTTAGGGGAATTTTGTCCCCGAAATTACACCCATATGCACATATAATCACATGCACATGCAAAAAGTCATTTAATACTTTATAACCATAAGAGATGTACCTCTATCCTCGAATAAAAATGGATAGGTAGCTCAGATAGTGTCCTCACGCTCTCATGTCGCCTCCTCCACCCCATGGTACTACCACAACACCTTCACCAACCTCACAGTCTTGCCACGCAAAACCTACTCTCAGTTGTCCATGATGCGCACCAATCCTTCCTCGAAGGTTCCATCTGCATCAACCACCAGCTCACCCCAATCCACCACGTGTTTTAGGATTTGGAGTGTACTTTCAAAGCATGGAGACATGGAACACTGCGTGAACATTAGATAAATTTAGCAATAATGTCAACCGATAAGCGACTGTACCAACCCTCTCAAGTACATCGATGGGCCTGATATACCTTGGCGATAGCTTTCTCTACTTCCTAAACCTGACCACTCCCCTCTTAGGCATCACCTTCAAGAAGACATGATCTCCAACCTCAAACTCCAGAGGTCGTCGTCGTCTATCGGTGTAGCTCTTCTACCGGCTTTGAGCCGTGAAAAGACGCTTTTCATATCAAGACCACCTTCTTCGAGGTGTCTTTAAACGAATCTAGACCCGTGAGGGTCTTTTTTCAACCTCTGTCCAACAAATCAGAGAATGACACGGCCTCCCATAAAGTGCCTCATAGGGTGCTATCTGTATACTCGTCTAATAACTGTTGTTGTAGGCGAACTCTACTAAGGGTAAATACTCCTCCCAACCACCCTTAAGATCAAGGACGCATGCCCGTAGCGTGTCCTTTAAAGTTTGGATGGTATTTTTTGACTAACCGTTCGTCTAGGGATGAAAAGTGATGATCATCATCAACTGCGTCCCTATGGCCCGCTAGAAACTCTCCCAAAAATGGGCCTTGAACCAAGGGTCTTGATTCGATATTATAGATGTGGGAATCCCATGTAATCGGACTATCTCTCGTATGTACAACCTATAGAATTCCTCCAGTGTAAAGGTCATCCGTATTGCCAAAAAGTGTGTCGACTTCGTAAACCTATCACAAACACCGTGTTATGCCCCCCAATGTCCGTGGCAAGTTGGTCACAAAATTTATGGTAGCATGCTCCCACTTTCACTTAGCTACCTCCAAAGGTTGGAGTAACCCTGCTAGTCTCTAGTGCTCAGCCTTAACCTACTGACACGTAAAACATTGACTAACAAAATCTCTAACGTGCCTCTTCATGAATGAAACTACTTAAGTATCTCTCTCTAAGATCTACTGATTGGGGAACCATAACCTTTCTCCTGAACTGAAGACTACCATATGCATGAATGGCCCAACTCTCGTCACCTGTACCCAAATGTATTGCATCCCTGATGGAAAATATCTCAGTATCCTACCCCTAAGACTCGATCACCATACTCAATAGGGAAGGTGTAGCCACTAGACTCCCAAAAGTGTCTTGAGTCTGATCCTTGTAGTGTAGTCCGAACTGTTCCACAGTCTCGAGCATTAGCCACTCCCGAGAAGCAATACTAGAGAAGAATCCCCCGTGACTTCCAGCTCAGTGCATCAACCATCACATGTGCCTTACCGGGATGGTAATACAAAGTGAAGCCATAATCCTCCAGGTACTCCATCCATCTGCGCTACCTCATATTAAGGTTTGTTGCGTGAAGATGTATTTCAGACTTTTATGGTCTGAAAACACCTCAAATTGTTCTCCATATAGATAGTGGCGTCATGCCTTCAAGGTAAAGACAATAATCACCAACTCTATGTCATGCGTGGGGTAGTTCTTCTCGTAGCTCTTTAACTACTAAGAACCATAAGCTACCACTCTCTTAAACTATATCAAAATACACCTAAGTCTATCCTTGGAGACATCACAATACTTTATACCTTTGTCCCCTCTTCATAACTATCCAAATCAAAGCTAAAGTAAGCCTTTTCTTTAACTCTTGGAATGCCCTCTCACACGAGTTATCCCACTGAAACTTGACCTCCTTTCTGGTCAATCTTGTCATAGGTGAAGCTATTCGGGAGAAGTCCTCAATGAACCTCCTGTAATACCTCTCCAATTCCAAAGAAGTTACGTATCTCAAAGATTGACTTCGGTCTCTCCCAACTCATGAATGCCTCAACTTTCTCTGAGTCAACTGACACACCCAAAGCTGACACCACGTGTCCAAGAAATTTCACCTCTGTCAGCTAAAATTTGCACTTTCTAAACTTTGGTGTACAATCAATGGTCTCTTAAGGTCTGAGAAATAACCCTTAAGTGACCTTCATACTCATCCTTAGACTTGGATTATATCAGTATGTCATCAACAATGACCAACAAACTGATCTAGGTAGGGCTATAACACCCTATGCATAAGATCCATGAATGCCGCAATGGCATTTGTCAATCCGAATGACATCACAATAAACTTGCAATGCCCATAATGTGTTCGAAATGCTGTCTTCAGAATGTCAGCATCCCTAATCCGCAACTGATGGTACCCCATTCGCAGATCTATCTTGGATTAGACCTGTGCCCCTCTCAGTTGGTCAAAAGATCATTGATCCTTGACAATGGGTACTTGTTTTTGATAGTGACCTTGTTAAACTATTGGTAGTCAATGTAGAACCTAAGCGTCTTGTCCTTCTTCTTGGCAAATAGCAGCGAAGCACCCCAAGGTGAAGTACTTGGCCTAATAAAGCCTTTATCCAATAGTTCTTGTAACTAGACTTTAAGCTCCTACAACTCTGCTGGTGCCATTCTATGCGATGTCATAGATAAAGGGAATGCACCAAACTATAACTCTATGACGAAGTCTACATCCCGATACAGTGGCAACCCTGATAACTCATCTAGGAAGACATCTGCATAGTCCCACATGACTCGAGACAGACCCAACTCCTGTCTCACGTCGTTCTTTAGTGTAAGGCTAGTAAGCCAACCTATCCACTATCTGTGCATTGAGAATCATATATGGCCTAGGGTAAAACATTGTGCTTCTCCCCCTGAAACTTAAAACAAACCCCGTCTAAAGTGTAGGTCGTAACCCTCTTGCGTTCGCAATCAATGACGACCTTATGTGCCACCAACCAATCCATCCCGAGCATGACATCAAACTCTGTCATCTCGATGACCCTATGATCAATGGTAAGCTAGATCCCTTTGATCTCAAACTCATAACCCCAACATATTTTGTCAATACAAACTCTGTCTCCTAGGGGTGAATTCACATACATAGGGTCCTTCAGAGTCTCGGCCTCTAAGCCCAAGTCTTGTAGGCATGACTTAGCAATAAAATAATGTGAGCCACCAGAATCAAATAATACTCTAGTCCATAATCTAGAGAAAAGAAATGTACCATAACTGTGGTGTGATGGTGAAGACTTACCCCTGGGTCCCTGATGTCCCTCTCTGAAAGTCCCATCCTTGGCCTTAGCCCATGCTCTGGCCCATCTGGCCTAATTGCAAAGTCCTCACTCATGAAATGGTAGAGGCCTGTGCCGCACCGTAAAACTAGAACTAATTTTTCCAGCNAAATCCTTGGCCTTAGCCCATGCTCTGGCCCATCTGGCCTAATTGCAAAGTCCTCGCTCATGAAATGGTAGAGGCCTGTGCCGCACCGTAAAACTAGAACTAATTTTTCCAGCCCATGGTGGGGTAGGGAGGAATGAAGTAGGTCTGTGGATGCCCCACTAATGACTGGGACTGAGATAGGACTGTCAAAATCTGACATGACATGATGAACCGATACGAATCAACATGAATTAAGGGGATTTGAGTGAGATCTTAACGAGTTTTGGTGATAAACGAGTTGACACGCCAAACATGTTTAATAAATGGGTCGTGTTCGGATGAGACCTATCAAACCATTTATTACACATTTACCCGTTTAAATAAAATTAATATAATAATAAATTAATAATTATTTTAAAAAATTAGGAAGAAAAAAAAAAGTAAAGAAATCAATAAAAAAAAAAAGAAATAAAATAGTAGTTCAAAGACAAAGGAGAGGAGATGGGGAGCACTTTAAAGACAAAGGGAAACCAATGCTTTTTGTTTTTGTCCCACATTGAAAAATGAGGGGAGATGGGAAGGGCTAAATTGCCTGTAAAAAGCAATGACCTCTAATTTTTGTGTTTTAAGCCTTCAAGTCTTATTTTTATGAGATTTGACTAAAAACTCCTCTTTTTTNTAATGGCCTCTTATTTTTTTGTTTTAAGCCTTCAAGTCTTATTTTTATGAGATTTGACTAAAAACTCCTCTTTTTTGAGGTAAGTTCACTTGGCAATAAAAAAAATTTGAGTATTAAAATTTGTTGATATAATTTTTTTAAAATTAACGGGTTAAAAGAGTTGTGTCGTGTTACCTGTTTATTAAATAGGTCATGTTTGTATTGAAATTTTTTACCCGTTTATTAAACGGTGTCGTATACAGGTTTATATATTTTTCACCCGTCACCTATTTAACTCGACACGTTTGACACCCCTAGACTGAGATGTCCCATAGCTCTAGGATCCCTGCCTCTAAGGACCTTCTCTTTTCAAGTAGCCTGACTGGTGGTAATAATAACATGTCTATGGGCCTCCCTGTGGTGTGCCCCTAGAATTCCTCCCATCTTGGGAAGACTGACCATGACCTTGGCCCTGATAGCCTCAGCCCTATCCCTAATGTCCCTATGTAGTAGAAGTCTTTTGCTTATTCCCCAAACTAGAAGAAAAGCATTGACCCTCCTTCTTCTTGTCCTTAGCACCCACCTCCCAGATGCTTCTTGCGTCATCTACCTCCCTCTTAATGGACATAGTTGTCTCGATCATCGAGTCCAAATCTTGTAGGCGGTGGCCCACAATCTTCCCCCAGATGGACAACTTTAACCCATCCTCAAATCTCCTCACTTTGACCAAGTCTGTGGCCATATAGTCATTGGCGAAATGGGCTAACTCGGTGAACTTAGCCACATACTCTATCACTGTCATATTACTTTGCTTCAGATCCAAGAACTCCCTAGTTTTTGTTTGATGAACGGTCGATGGGAAGTAATTGCACATGAAGAGTTCTCGAAACTCTCTCTATGTCATTGCCTCTAGGTCCCTTGAGGCCTTTGCCCAATCCCACCACAGAAGGGCTTCTCCTTCTAGCTAGAATGCAGCTAGCAAAAGTCTGAAGTTTTTGTGCCTTGGACTTTTGGAGGTTACTTGAGCCTCTTTGATCCATATTAGAGCTAGCTTGTGCAAAAGTAGCGGCCATCATGCCTATAGCCTCCACAAAGGCTTGTTGGTCAAAAATAATTTAGTATCCCAAAGTTAGGGATCAAAAGTTGAGATTGTAAGAGGTACACTACCGACTGGTAAATGCCCAAAAATTAGGCTTTCCCATCCTTTCCCTTCCCAACTCTAAGATTATGTTTTCTAACTGCAGTGTCTCATTCCTATATACACTTAATCATGCATATAATCTCATAAGACATAACACGTAACATTTAATACATTTAAAATGCAATGCACAATGGATGCAATGACCTATACCCATGCCCTGCAAGCCCTAGGTAAATCGAGAACCTAGATTCTGATACCAAGCTGTGACACCCCAAAATTTGGGTGTCCGTAATTATCCTATTGATCACATGTTAACCCGCGAAATACTCGTGAATACCATGTAACTCAATACCATGCCATTATGCCCCATTTATCAGGATTCATAACTTAACAAAATTTAGGTAAAGTTTCTTTTGTACAGGGAACTCTACCCAAAACGTAACCCGTGCAATCATACAATATTGACCACACCGGGTTCATTCATCAATACTCAATAGCATAGTATCGAGTACTCCCATAGTCATCATNTCGTGAATACCATGTAACTCAATACCATGTCATTATGCCCCATTTATCAGGATTCATAACTTAACAAAATTTAGGTAAAGTTTCTTTTGTACAGGGAACTCTACCGAAAACGTAACCCGTGCAATCATACAACATTGACCACACCGGGTTCATTCATCAATACTCAATAGCATAGTATCGAGTACTCCCATAGTCATCATCACTACATACATTCATTCATGAAAGAATAAATGTCTCAAAAGAGTCTCATGTACATGCCTTTTACATATAAACAAGTTTTTGTTACAAAAATTATATAAGGCCAAAAGTAAACATATACAAGGGACTACGACGTCAAAATAAGAGTCACAGTCTGGCTTTATCATCAAAACGGACCAGTAGAAAGGCCTTCTATGAAAACCTGTGGTGTACTTGAAAATTATTTTCATAAAGGGTGAGCNATACGACGTCAAAATAAGAGTCACAGTCTGACTTTATCATCAAAACGGACCAGTAGGAAGGCCTTCTATGAAAACCTGTGGTGTACTTGAAAATTATTTTCATAAAGGGTGAGCTAACGCTCAGTAGGGTAACTCCTATAGAGAATACCTCTCAACCCAAATGCATATGAAATATCCCATGCAACAATCACTTCATGCATTCATACAAATATTTCTGCTATAAACATATGTCATAAATCATGTCATACCATGAGATGAGACTCACGAAAGCAACACTAACATTGAGCCCCATCCTGAGTTCCCACAACATATGCAATATCATACATATGTATCCGGATATTCTAATCCCTTGTCATTGGTGTTATGTACACTCAATGATTAATTAATTCATTTTCTTGTGTTTTTGTGGGGAGATGATTTATGCTCTACACCAAGGGGACACCACACAATCAACGAATTTTTAGTACACCCCACCCGCAGTTTTGTTTTTGTCGTTACACTTTTTTAAAATTGCACTGCCGAAAAATATATAAACCAAGTGGGTCTTGCACCCGAGGGACATTCTAGCCCTTCTTGCTATACCCCGACATATTTATCCGTTTAATTTTTTGTGCGGCTCAGCCGAACTTTGGTGCGACTTTCCCGAGCCCATGATCAACCACCTATGTGGTGATTGATTTCATACCATGCACACACTCCCATCCATGTTAATGCCCATGAATGTAGTGCAACCCATGTACAGTGCAACACAATGTGCAATTACCTTGGTACCATTTACAATGTCCATTACATAATAAATGCAATATAATGACATTTTTAACACAATCTCAAGTATGTTATGTAAGATAATCAACTCAACTAACATACTTGTATTCACCTAGGCATTTAAACAAAAACCTAGAGGGCACATCAATTTACACAATTAGCATGCTAATTACTTCCAACATGACAACATGTTTATTAATTTTATAAACATAAGCACAAGTCCACCACACTAATTATAAAGCTAAATAATCATTTAACATACATATTATTTCATAATCACTTAACAAGCTAATAATTTTATTAAATTTGATATGCCATTAAAACATCAAGTCATGCTAATTACAATTAACATACTTTAAATCACTAACATTAACTTACACGAAGTTAATTATAATAGGATTTTACTAATTACAAGGTTAATTACAAATCCTATATTTGACTCATTAGTTACATTAGTCAAGACCTAACATGTGATATACACCCTTAACATGCCCATTTCATATGCCACATTTTAGGTTAAAATTACATCTAAATAGGGGAAACCTTACATCTCGTAGCGTGAGCCCACGTAGTAAAACTCCAAGGAAAGCCCGAATTTAGCTTCTCAAACATTAGGCCTAGATTCTCGTATTTGATATTTTTTGGAGAAAAATTCTATCTTTGGTGTGGTTGNTGTGAGCCCACGTAGTAAAACTCCAAGGAAAGCCCGAATTTAGCTTCTCAAACATTACGCCTAGATTCTCGTATTTGATATTTTTTGGAGAAAAATTCTATCTTTGGTGTGGTTGCGTAGAATAACTTCAATTCTTGGCCCGAAGCCATTAAAGTCTTCCACTTTATGTACTTTAAATGTGTGACCCACATCGCGCCACACGTCTTTTTTTTATCGGGTCCAATTTTAATTCGAATCAATTAAATTTTGTCTCATGTTAAGTTTAGTATATTTTTATTGAACTAACTTTAAATTATTTTTTGGGCCCCTTGAATAAAATCTGATCGCAATTATTTTAATTGCGAGACACCCAATCGCTTTGTAACACGTGAAAAATTCAACTGTCTCAAAATTTTAAATTTACTGGGTAGTTAGATTTTGCGAGACGAATCCAATGGTAAGGTCCATTTCGTCATCTGAATTTTATAAAAATTAATTTTTTTGATCTATGCTTTAACAATTAATTACTATTTTATCACTTTAATTAGGATTTTTAGTAATTTTTTTTTCTTGGGGTTTACCCTTATTTTCTACAATAATATATAAGGATTTAAATTAAAACAATGAAAATTGATAAGATCTCAGGTTCACGATAAACACAATAAAATTCATGAATAAATAAGATCTGTTCTCCATCAGATATCCACACCATCAATATGTATCTCATATACATATGTAGGTTGGCTAACATGAATTCACACATTGAGAATATCCTAGTCTACACACACCCCTAATCAACAATACAATTATCACAAGGATAACTCATTTTCAACAAGCGCATATATCGATGCATCAACATTGATGTAACTTCTTATGAATAGTATAACAACCCTCTCCCTAGATCACCGTGAGCAAATAGTGGTTTGGTTCTCGCATAGCACCAACCCCACTACGAGTTTAGGAAACCTTCAAACCCCTTAAGGTAATAAACTCATCTAACCCTTCTATAATACTCAGTCAATTGAAACCCATGTTAATCACACCCACTCATACATGAGATACTTTCCACAATTTCTCAAATAAATCCAACTATAATCAAGAATCATAATTCCATAACCTTTCAAAGAAAATAATTTAAGAAACACACAAGAGATCTTCAATAACAATATTTACATTGATCATAACCAAAACTAGGGTTTAGAAATCCAAAACATACGAATTCTGATATAACACATGAATAGTTGAAGTAACAACATAAGAATTAGGATTTTGGAATTCAAGAACAAGAGTGTCTTGAATATAATAAATATATTTTGTTTAAAACAACTTTTCAATCGAAATGAAATCAAGATATGACAATCATTTAACCTATAATCATCAAGAAGATAAAAAATATACATAAATATAGTTTCTAGCCTCAATGAAAGAGTTCACAAAGAATCATCTACCTCAATTTGATGTTTGTACGTAATCCTAGCATGTTCCATCGGTTCCCCCAACATAAAAATTCCTTCAAATCTTGTATTTTCTCCATTTCATTCACACTCTAAGGATTCTTATGGTTAAAAAAATGAAAAAATTGGCTAAAAATGATGTCCTTAGGTATTTTTAGAGTCAGAATCTAAAAAGAAAGCCTGATTGCTATAAAAATTGCACTAATGTTTGAACAGAGATTTGAGTTTGAACGTTCCTTGTTCAAACGTGACTAGCATGCGAATGTTTCTTACTCTCAGTATCTTAATTTTTGTCTGACTTTCTATTGAGTACACGATTTTGCACGATTTTATATCTTAAACCACTAAATTTAGCTTTGCTTATTAATTAATTTTAGTTAATTTGTGTCTTTTGCAGGTAATCCAGTGTAAAAAGGAAGTTTTAAAGTCAGTTGGATGCATTATGTGGTTTTAGAAATAAGCTAGACGAGTTACACATTGAACCATGAACATCGCAACAAGAATTTAGAAACATAGTGCTTGAACCAGTAAAACTTGTACCGGTTTATCAAGCTAAAAACATAGGTTTTACTAATACAACATGCTTGTATTGGTTCATTAAAAATAGTGACCACTTCTACCTGTTCAAGACCATGTACTAGTTCATCTTAAACAAAGAGTAGTTCTACTGGTTTTACTTGTTTTCTTATTGATAGATCGTGAACAGAAGGCACTTGTACCAGTTCATCCTTATTGTTGTAGCAATACATCAGAGTTCAAATTTAATGAGGATTCCTATTTGGAAAGTTTGATTGGCTAATCTTTAGGGATATTTTTCCAAGGATTTATTGGACGAAAAAGAAATGTATTTGGACAGGGAAGTATTCTCCGTATCTGAGAGAGAATTGAGCAAAATCTTCTTTAATATTTTCCTTTAAAAGTTGATATTGTGGAGATAGAAGGGGATCGATTCATGTTCAACTTTTTTCTACCTTGGATGAACTCTTTGTCCAACTTCTACTTCTTCTTCAACATTTAGGGTTATAACAAAGCGCGAGTTCTTCATTGTTTTACACATAGCTTCCAATTTCAGTTGTTTTCTTTAACAATTGTAGAACTTTTGATTTTTCATTCATGTAATAGCTTTTCAAATCTTGTTTTCAATGCAAAGTATTTGATTCAATTTTGATTTCAATATAGTTCTTAGTTTTCATTTCAATTTCCATGTCTTTTATAATTATTTTCAATTTTACATGCGATATTAGTAAATAGTTTAATTCCTGTTTAATCAGATGAGGGATTCTCATCCATGAATGAGTGATTTTGACCATTTAACGTTTAGTGTTAATTTACTAATTGAAATAATTGAATTTGAAAGTATAATTGATTTATAAATATCTTTAATTAACCTTAGAAAATTAAATTTGGCATGGGTNATAGTTTAATTCCTGTTTAATCAGATGAGGGATTCTCATCCATGAATGAGTGATTTTGACCATTTAATGTTTAGTGTTAATTTACTAATTGAAATAATTGAATTTGAAAATATAATTGATTTATAAATATCTTTAATTAACCTTAGAAAATTAAATTTGGCATGGGTAATTCTTAGAGTCCTTGTAATTAGCATGATACTAATTCTTTCATAAATTAGTTTTGTCATCAAAGCACATGTTTTCTTAATTGTTATTTTTATTGAATATTCTCAGTCTAAGTGAGTTTAATTACGATCTTAGATGAGTTATAAATTAAGTCAAAATTCCTATTCAAGGTGGGATGAAATTCAACGATTATCTGATTCATTTTAATATTGTTTCTTCAAATTTATCAATTTTCATCATTTTTCAAAATAAGAAGATTTTTTTTTCATTTGAATTATATTGCCTTTTCGAATTTTGTCCTAGTTTTTCCTTAGGAGATGACCTCGGTATTTTTTCAAGTTATAATTCTATAAATTTCCTAACTTCTCCCAAAGATGAGTTTAAGATCCAAGACATTTACTATCTTCTAATACAACCTATAGGTATGATCCATGAATCATTAACTATACGTGAAACACATTATAACTACTATGCTTTATTATAAATACATGATGGTTTACAACATGACTATTGTTTTTAGTGAAAATTGGTCAAAAGTATATCCACATGCTCTTTTAAGCTATTAAATAAAGCAAAATATGTTTAAGGTGATAAGGGTGAGCATGGAATCCTTTTTATTCTTTAGTCCATTCTAACTAAATATTTTTATTAAATGACCACCATACCCTTGTTTTAGGATCATGTTTATAATTGACTAATTTTATCAAGTTTTTTTTTGGGTAAATCTCAACATATTTCATGGTCATATGCTACAAATTTGAAGATCCAAAAGTGTTAATGGAAGCAAGGAGTATTTGTTTTAAACAACATCAAATGACCTTAAAGACCTAAGAACCCTTAGATTAATTTTTAGACTTAGAATAATTAGAGTTAAAATGAAATCGGTGATTAATATGAATATGGCTCATAGAGAAAAGTTTTGTAAACCTTGTTGTGTTTTGAAAATATAGTTTGAGCCATAAATTGAACTCTACTTAAGTAACACCTTTTAGTGCTTGAGAGAACAAGTTTTTTGCTTGATTTTAGGCTTAGAAAACTAGTAGGGACTGCTATATATTTGCTAACCTGAACAAAATGTGTAATGCAGACTGCCTTATAGGCCTTTTTCTCAAGCAGTTCTGAGGTCACTTGAGCAGTCCCTAATCTGTTGCTCTGGTTTGAATCCTTTTTTCATTCTAGTACAATATTGCATATTTGACGACCTCATTACATACATTTTAACTTAACTTTGTATTTAATTACTTAGAGTTATTCGAGTTTATGAATAATGTTGAAATCCTGTGGTTGCAGGTAATTATAGTATAAATGATGGATTTTAGAACCTTGCAACTATGTGTGGATGTGGGGTGAAGAGATGGACACATTACATGAAGATTTGGAGGCTTAAAAGTAAAAGAAATCCTCTCAGTGTACGATGGTTCGGTTTGACTGGTTTGAGTGTGGATGTGGTTGTGAGTCTTTGATATCCTGTAGACTTGTCATGGGTTATACTTGGATCCTCACTTCCATCTTGTCCCTCGCTTACCACGAATCAATCATTCATCTATGCACCATTGGAGGAAGGTTTCGAGTTGACTTTGGCATTCCCATTGGAGTGAACCCTTCGGATTAGCCAACACTTGTTTTCATTCCATTTTCATCAAAACTTCACTCACAAAACTCAAACTAAAAGATTTTACACTTTTCCTCCATTTTCACCAAAATCACCTTCAACATAATTCCCTTTCTTCCTGGAGGAGACGACCTTGGAATACTTTTCCAAGTAAAACACGACATTTGAAAGTCTCCTTGCGCTTGGGGAGCACTTTTGTTCACACACACACACACACCTTTCATTTATTTCATCCACCACCATTCCGTTGCCCTTTCTTTTGATATCATTCCAAGGGAGAGTGATACTCCCCTTCACATATAAGTCATATACACATTGAAGGTGATGTTTAGAGTTTAGGGAATTACAACAGAAACAAACAAGCATTTTTGGCACTGTTGCCGGGGAAGGTTAAGTGTCGAGTTTAAAGGTGATTTTGAACGGCATAGGTAAGTCTTGTGATTTTCATCATGGGCTAAGGTATGTCATCTCATTTATAAATAATTTGTTTTAGTTTGTGTTTTGTGATTATGTTTGCTAATTTTTATGATAATGTATTAAATGCCCCAAATTTTAAAAAAGTGTGTGAGATTTGTGATGAGTATGGGCACATCACTAGTGAGTGCCCAATAAATTATCTGGTTCAAGACTTTGCGTGCAAAGTTTCAAATTCAGTTTTGGCCTACTTCAATTTTTACCCCAATCATTATGCTACATTGAGTTATCTGAGCTATGGTTGGGAGAACGAATCTTATAATTTTTCATCCGATCTCACACCTCCAAATGAATTTTACCATTATCCAACCTATGAGTACTTAACTGAACAAGAATTGAAAAATATTTTTTGTTATATTATGCAATGCCAAATGGAAGTCAATGCTCAAGTAGCCCAACAACTTTCTGAAATTGGAGATGACCTTAATGCATTGACCAATGCTATATGTACTATGCCTGAAGCACAACATCTTGAGCATAGTCAATGTATTGAGGATGATCATTTCTATGGAATGCAAATTGATGTTGAATCTCCCACCACTCTAGATTGTGAAAAATTTATTGAAGATATTGTCTCACTTGAGGCTAATTAGCCCAAGGTCATTTTGCCATCTATGAGTGATGTTGAGGTACACAATTTTCAACCTGGGGCAGGCATTGAAATGGAGTTAAGTGTAAAAAATTTTAAAGAGAAATTGTATACTCCATTATTGGAATTGCACAAACTTGCCTTCACCTCTGTTTGATTGAGATTTTTGAATCATTACCCATTGTATTGTTGGATAGATTGGTTAGGAAGGGCATCTATACAACAAAAAAATTTCAAAAATAAAAAAAATCAATAGGTGCAAACTCATATCCGAATTGAAGCTGGACTGATGTGAGCCCTTTTTGTTTTGTTTTCATGTACATAGTAATTAGATTTCTTTTATTTTATATTTTTATTTTTCATAATGTTGAAGTGTAGATTTTTGCATGAACTTGGTTACCTCTCCCTAATTTGGACTCAATTCATTTGATCATCATCGTAACAAATCTCATTCAATATCATGTGCGAGTTTAAGTTAGAGGGTGTAAACAAGCTTTTTTGTATTTCATTTTTCCTTTAATGTGTCTTAAAAAAAAAGAAAAAGAAAAAGAATAGGATATCTCATTTCACATGTTACTTTCATTTTTCTCATTGCATGAATCCTTGTGCATTGAGGACAATGCAAAGTTCAAGTTGGGGGGGGGGTGAGGTGCACCATCTACATTTTTCACCATTTTTTTGTGTAGAATAATGGAAGCTGTGAAAACTTTGAAAAAGTTTTAGTGAAAAAAGGGTTTAAATGGTGCTTGAGGTGATTGGAGATGAGGTGGTGGCTTGATGGTAGCTTGAAAGGTGTAGGAACCAAGAATTTAGCAAAATAAGGAAAAATCTATCGGTAGGTTTTGTGTACTGGACCTACACCTACCACAAACCTACTGATAGATTGTGCTCATTGGTGTAAAACCTACCGGTAGGTTTCCATCAACCTACCTTTAGCTTTTACTGAAATAGGACAGATTCAACATCTCAAGCTCTATAACTTTGGGGATCCCACCATTGATCCTCCCACTTGTGCCATGACACTAAAAATATTCAATATTGAACTATATTCCCCCTACCCTAATTGTTATGGGATTTGTGATTACTTGATCTTCATTTTGAACTTTGAATATATGAGCACATTATAGAAGTTTGTCCAATTGCTAAGAGTATCACATACATGTTTGCTTTTGAACTCAACCATAAGTGCACCATGAATTTGTAATTTTGGCAATTTATGGATTGAGTTCACATTTAGTGCTTGGCATGAATAGTGGAGATATGTAAGAACCCATGTGAGCTTTAGTGCCAATCCTTGTTAGAGGGAACTTACATTTATTCAAGGAACAAATTTTCAAATTCTAAATTTGTTCAATAATCATTATGCTTATTTTGGCTATGTGCATTTGGGTAGTTGATTGAATTTTCTTGATATGAACAATGCTCCCCCATGCTTATTTAGAAATGATCTTATACCATTTTTGATTTGCTTTGAGCCTTTGCTTTTTTTTTCTTGTGAAATTCTATCCCTAGTGCCATGTTTGAGCCTTGTTGAAAATTCGTTTCTATGCCACGTGTTTGACCAAGCTAGTGGAAAAATGATAAAAATTACCACACTTTGGTTGTTTTGAGAGCTGACCATGATTGATCTTAAAAGAGAAGGAATGGTGGTGCAGAAACTCAACAAAAGGGATGAATGATGTTGAATTCAAATGGTGAATGAAAAAGAAAGAAAAGCCAAGAAAAGGAGAAAAAAGGGGTGGAAGAAGACAAGAAAGAGAAAAAGAAAAGGAAAATGTTAAGGAAAAGAAAGAAAAGAAACAAAGAGTGTGGTGATGGTGTGAGAATGAAAACCCCATGAAAAGGGAGATGTTTTTGAAATAAAAGTCTTTCACTTGGAACCACCCTCTTTGTTATCCTATATCCGTCATTTCACTTACCTTAGTATCACCTCAAGGCCTCATTACAACTCAGGAAAGTCCTAAATGATCTAGAGAAAGCATGGGAAAAACATACTTTTAAAGAAAAAGAGAAGTTGATTTTGCTATCTAATGCCCTTGCATTCCTTTCATGAGATTATGCCAAGGTTGCTTCATTTTTATGCATGTACTTCATTTTTGGATTATCTGTGAGCATACTTCATTTGTGCACAAGATTCTATCTCACATATACACATGGAGCGCATGCCAAGATAACCATAGTGTGATTCTTTGTTGAGACACCCTTGGTGAGTTTGCATCAAAGCTTAATTTGGATAGCCAAAGTGAATGTGAACTCTATTGTGTAAATGTTTAAATTACATGTCCATTTCACACACATATGAGTTTGAAAATGAATGTGTATGTGGATACATTAGAATAGTATTTAAGGCTACAATATGTTTTATGTGTGATTAGTTCGGGTGTATTGAATAAAGTTATTTTTGACATCCCAATGCTAGTTAAGATAAACGAATTTGGTTTAAATATTGGATACTAGGACAAGAAGTTTGTAGATACCTTCACTAGAAACCTTCACGAGACAAAACTCGTCCACTAGGGATCACCTAAGGGTTTAAAGGCTTGTTGCACAAGCTAAATGCAATAACGGAATTAGTATATGTTTATTCTTGTTTTCTTAATTTTTATATTTAGTTTTCTAGGGACTAGCAAAGCTTACATTGGAGGGTGTGATGACCACATAATATTGCATATTTGACGGCCTCATTACATGCATTTTAACTTAACTTTGCATTTAATTATTTAGAGTTAGTCGAGTTTATGAATAATGTTGAAATCTTGTGATTGTAGGTAATTATAGCATAAATGATGGATTTTAGAACCTTGCAATTATGTGTGGATGTGTGGTGAAGATATGGACACATTACATGAGTATTTGGAGGCTTAAAAGTGAAAGAAATCAAAGAGGTATCGGTGCTTGGTAAAATAGGCACCGGTATCCGCACTATTTGGCTGCAGTGCCTTAGTGCTCCTCCTTTTTGACCATGATTTAATTTGAATCTAAAAAAGTGCAAAGCATGAAAGTTGTATATCTAGAAGGCCTCTATATTGTGTCAAAATTTTAGCTCAATTGGATGGTTGGATCAAAAGTTATGACAATTTTACAAAAAATGGTCTGGAACAGGCAACNATTGTGTAAATGTTTAAATTACATGTCCATTTCACACACATATGAGTTTGAAAATGAATGTGTATGTGGATACATTAGAATAGTATTTAAGGCTACAATATGTTTTATGTGTGATTAGTTCGGGTGTATTGAATAAAGTTATTTTTGACATCCCAATGCTAGTTAAGATAAACGAATTTGGTTTAAATATTGGATACTAGGACAAGAAGTTTGTAGATACCTTCACTAGAAACCTTCACGAGACAAAACTCGTCCACTAGGGATCACCTAAGGGTTTAAAGGCTTGTTGCACAAGCTAAATGCAATAACGGAATTAGTATATGTTTATTCTTGTTTTCTTAATTTTTATATTTAGTTTTCTAGGGACTAGCAAAGCTTACATTGGAGGGTGTGATGACCACATAATATTGCATATTTGACGGCCTCATTACATGCATTTTAACTTAACTTTGCATTTAATTATTTAGAGTTAGTCGAGTTTATGAATAATGTTGAAATCTTGTGATTGTAGGTAATTATAGCATAAATGATGGATTTTAGAACCTTGCAATTATGTGTGGATGTGTGGTGAAGATATGGACACATTACATGAGTATTTGGAGGCTTAAAAGTGAAAGAAATCAAAGAGGTATCGGTGCTTGGTAAAATAGGCACCGGTATCCGCACTATTTGGCTGCAGTGCCTTAGTGCTCCTCCTTTTTGACCATGATTTAATTTGAATCTAAAAAAGTGCAAAGCATGAAAGTTGTATATCTAGAAGGCCTCTATATTGTGTCAAAATTTTAGCTCAATCGGATGGTTGGATCAAAAGTTATGACAATTTTACAAAAAATGGTCTGGAACAGGCAACCTATCGAAAAGACCTACCAGTAGTTCTTACTCCAGTAGCCGAAACCTATCGGTAAATCACAAAAAACCTACCAATAGGTTTTGCCCAAAATTCCTACAACTCATGTTCTACTTGCTTGGGGGTCCCACCATTGATTCTCCTATTTGCCCCTGACATGTTTTGCATATATCCATGCTTCCTACACCCTAGTTGAGGACTTTGAAGACAATGACATTAATGAGGAAGGGAGAGAAGGGGGCAACCATGATGGGTGCAAGTTAGGCTTGTCCAAAGTCAATCAACTCACCTCCCATTGATGGGAGGTTTGCACACACATGCTAGAGGACCCTATAGACGAAAAGGCAAGTCTCACACACCATATATATAGCATTCCACAAGATTTTGAGTGGTGGCTACCTAAGCTTAGGAGTATTTTTAGTGAGATAAGCTCCAAGGAAGAAGATGAATAGTGCTAGAGAGATAAAATTTATGTTTTTGCATTTTCTTCACCCATTTCATTGCAGTAAGTTGTAGTTCTCTTGTAATCTTTATTTCTTGCATTGTAATCTCTTTTAATTCTAGTGCAATCAAGTTTAATTCAAATGTTCTTGCACTTTTATTTTTCTGCTGGGTTTTCCTCTTAAGCTTTAGTTATGTTTATGAAATGATTTATTCTTTGTAGTCTACTTCCTTTTAGCATCAATACAAGTTTTAAATTCCATTTCAATACCATGTCTCTTTTCATATTGTATGTCTTTCCTTTTGGCATGAGTAGCTAGATTTTTAGTTGGCCAATCCAAGATAGACCTCCTCTTGGGTATGCCATTTTAACTCATTTTCTTTCCTCCTCTCAGTGTATGATGGTTTAGTTTGATTAGGTTGAATGTCGACGTGGTTGTGAGTCTTTGATATCTTGTAGACTTGTCACGGGTTATGCTTGGATCCTCATTTCCATCTCGTCTCTCACTTTCCACGAATCAATCATTCATCTATGCACCATTGGAGGAAGGTTTCGAGTTGACTTTGGCATTCCAATTGGAGTGAACCCTTTGGATTAGCCAACACTTGTTTTCATTCCATTTTCATGAAAACATCACTCACAAAAATCAAACTAAAAGATTTTACAATTTTCCTCCATTTTCACCAAAATCACCTTCAACATAATTCCCTTCCTTCCCTAAGGAGATAACCTTGTAATACTTTTCCAATTAAAACACAACATTTGAAAGTCTCCTTGCGCTTGAGAGCACTTTTGTTCACACACACACACACACACACCCCTTTCATTTATTTCATCCACCACCATTCTGTTGCCCTTTCTTTTGACATCATTCCAAGGGAGAGTGATACTCCCTTTCACATATAAGCCATATACACATTGAGGGTGATGTTTAAAGTTTAGTGAATTACAACAGAAACAAGCAAGCAAGTAGCTATTGCTCTCCCACTGCTCTAGCAATCGTTTGTGAATTTGTGCTTTCTTGCTCCATAAGAAAAACCCTTTTTTCGTGCCTATAAATGGAGGAAGCCTTTCTAAGCTAGGGCATGTCTTAGAATCTTTCTTGTTAGCTTATGTTTTGCGTGTACACCTTGAGAGATCATTGAGCAACCCTAGATCTCTAAATTTAAAGGCTACCCCNTGAAGCCTTCGTAAGCTAGGGCATGTCTTAGAATCTTTCTTGTTAGCTTATGTTTTGCATGTACACCTTGAGAGATCATTGAGCAACCCTAGATCTCTAAATTTAAAGGCTACCCCATCTTGTGATTCATATCCAAGCTCGTACATTACAGAAGAAGAACTTGCTTGGTGCTACCAAGCCCACTTTGTGAGTGTGCATATCAAGAATCTTGGTGAAGAAGATTGTTCAAAGCCTAAACGATGTGTGTAATAGGGATTTCAAGTGAATTTATCCATAATGTCGAATAGTGAGTTTTAGCAAATAGGTTTATTGAAAAAAAGAAGTATCTAATCATCGTATTGGTTGAGGTATAAACCTTGAGTATTTGTAAACTGGCTTTAGGATAATAGATTAGAATTTAGTGAACTCCAAGTGGTTCCCTGAGGTTTTTTCTGAAGAGGGTCATCATGTCAATAAATCACTTGAGTTCTTTATTGTATATTTGTACAAACTTTTGATTTGTAGCACACAAGAGCACTATATGTTTGTTGGTATTTGGTTTGAGCATTTTTATCACACATAGTAGTTTGGTATTGGGTTGGTTGCCTTGGTTGGGATTGCCTCGAGAGATTGAGAGTTAATTGTAAAATTGACAAACTCATTACAACAACATTCATGGGTTCTCAACTTTAATTAATTAATTGAATTTTTAGAAGAGGTAATTTTGGTAAATATAGGTCTAAAATTGATGATTTTTCAAGCAGCATTTTTAATTAACCTATTCACCCCTCTTTAGGTAGTGTCTAGTATTCCATGTGCTTAATTATGAGGAAAGACCCACAGTATCTTTTCCCCAACAATTGGTATCAAAGCATGTCTGTCCTGAGGTTTGCATTAAACATATAGTAGGCATATTTTATTTTTCTTACATACCTAGGTTTGTGTTTTTCAGATCTATTGTGACTACAAGTGAGTTTTAAATGGATTTTCAAAAAGAAGGAGGTTCAATTGCATGATCATCTCTTGATGAAACCATTTATGTATATTAAAAATCTCGAATGAGAGAATCTCTAAAATAAATTGACGTGAGAGTTTGGTTATATGTGCAAGAGGGATGGATGCTTCCTACTATCACCACTCCGATTGAAGGTGGTGAAGTGGTTGTTGAACCAAAATCATAGAGGATGTGGACTAAGGTTGAGTGCAACTTAGCAGGGTGGAACTTAAAATGCTTGAATATGATATTCAATGTCGTGACACCTAACAAGTTTCAGAGGGTAGAAAATTGTGAAACCTCTAAGGAAGCATGAGACATCTTACAAGTTTCCCACAAAGGGACTTTAATAGTGAAGATGTCTAGCCTTAAAAGGTATACAGTTCAAGACTTTGAGTATGCAAGAGGAAACATTTAGCAAGTTTTTTGCTAGATTGTGAAATATTTTCAATTCTTCCTTTGCATTAGGTACTTAGATAGATGACACTGCCATTAAATAGAATATCTTGAGATCTCTAGTGAAAAGGTTTCATGCTAAAGTGACCTCCTTGAAAACGAGTGTAAACATGACTTCAGTGTCAATTGAAGACCTAGTTAGGTCTATTTTGATCTATGAGATGAATCTCCTACCACCCAAGAAGGCGAAGGGTGTAGCTTTGAATTCTAGACGAGAAGAAGGAGATGATTCCGGTCACCCCACTTGGGAGAAGAGGATATAGCCCATCTTTTAAGTAAATTCAAGAGGTACTTTAAATGAGTCCTTTAGGTTAAAAGGAATGTTTAGTAGGCCAAAAAATCTTGAGGTGGGAAAGGAGAAAAGGGGGTAGAACTCATCAACAAGAAGTTAAGAAGAAAGGACAAGGGATCCAATGCTACAAGTGTCAAGATTTTTGACATGTGGTCATAGAATGTCCTAGTGTGAAGAAGAAGGACATGCCTAAAGAAAAGAGGAAAGTGATGAAGGTAAAGTGAAGTGACATTACTAGGGATTCTACATCGAATGTGGATTCTTCTTCTCAAGAAGATGAGGAGAATTGTACTTCCTTTATTACTTTACATTCATCTCCCCCTACAGAAACATCAAAGAATGAAGTCGATGAAGTTGGAACAAGTGCTACCATGGTGGTAGAAGACTTGGAAGAAACATTTCCCACATGTGTGGAGGACGTTGAAAGTTTTGAGGATATACTAGACATATATGATCAATTGTATGAGCAATTCCTCAAACAACAAAGGAGGGTGCTAGTCTTGAGCAATAGTGTCAACACAAGTGAGGAAGACCGAAAAACACTGCATGTGAACTTTGTGAAGTCCAAGGCTCATTTTTTCAGTCATGAAGAAGAGAAAAATTCTCTTTAAGACAATGTGAAACTCAGGAAAAATTTAAATTTTAATAACAGGGGTAAAACGGTAATTGGTCGTTAAAGCTCGAGTCGTAAACCTGAATATTTATATAACTTGAATGATGAAATGGATCTATCTCTTGGATTCGTCTTGTTAAATTAGAATAGCCAATCAATTTTCATTAAATTCCGAGATATGTGAATTTTCAAGTATTAGAATGCGATCGGGTATCGCGTGATTAATTTTTGCGATCACATTTAATCGCAGAACCCATAATATAATTTAAAGTATATCTCATAAAATTATATCAAACATGTGTTTGGTCAGGATAAAACTTGGAACAATGGAAATGTGACACTTGGTGCCTTAAGGGCCAAGTATATAAAAGGTGAAATAAAGTGGAAAACAAAGTGTTCCACTCATTTTTATTTCTTCAAATTTTGGCAGTAAGAGAGAAAGAGAGAAGAACCCCAACTTCTTCATCTCCATCTTCCTTTTTCCTTTGATGTACAATGATCCGTTAGACGTATCAAGTTGGAGCAAGAATTAAAGTTGCTCACAACAACAAGGGCTAGGCGCCAAAAACAAGTACCCACTATCAAGGATTGATGATATGTTTGATCAACTAAGAGGGTCACGTGTATACTCCAAGATAGACTTGCACACGGGTTACCATCAGTTGAAGATTAGGGAGACTGATATCCCTAAGAAGTAGTTAATAACTTAATGTGGGCACTTTGAGTTCATAGTTATGCCTTTTGGGTTGAAGAATGCCCCAATAGAATTCATGGATCTTATGCATAAGATGTTTCAACCCTATTCTGATTAGTTTGTCATGATATTTGTGGACAACATTCCGATATACCCTAAGTCTGAGGACGCAAATGAGCATCACTTGAGGATCGTTCTATAGAACTTGAGGGATTACCATTTGTATGCCAGGTGCAACAACTATTAATTTTGGTTAACAGAAGTCAAGTTTTTGGGTCACATTGATTTCGCTACGGGTGTGTCAGTTGACTTGGAGAAGGTGGAGGTAGTGATGAGTTAGGAGAGACTAAAGTCAGTCTTCAAGGTAAATAGTTTCTTGGGATTGGCGGGGGTATTACCAGAGGTTCATCGAGGACTTCTCCCGTTTAGTGGCCCCTATGACGAGACTCACGAGGAAAGAAGTCCAGTTTAAGTGGAATGATTAATGTGGGAGTTGAAGAGGAGGCTGACTTCATTTCCAATTCTAAATGTATCAGAGAGATGCCAAAGGTACATTGTGTATTGTGATGTCTCAAAGGATGGACTAAGATATGTTTTGATATAGTCTGGGATTGTAATTGCTTGTGGTTCTTGACAGCTTAAGATTTACAAGAAGAACTATCCTACACACGATATGGTGTTGATGACCATTGTCTTTGACTTGAAGGCATGACACCACTATCTGTACAAAAAGAAGTTTGAAGTGTATTAAGACAACAAGAGTTTGAAACATAAATTCACATAGCGAGAACTCAACATGAGACAACTCCGGTGGATGGAGTACTTAGAGGATTACCACTGCAGTTGGTATTACCATCCAAGTAAGGCAAATGTGGTGGCTAATGCTCTCAACCGAAGGTCATGGGGAGTCTTGGCTAATATAGCTTCCCAGGAGCGGCAAATGTTTAAGAGAGTGGGACGGTTCGAGTTGCCCTACTAGGATTAGACTCAGGGCTTCATGGGTAGTCTGACAATGTAAACCCCCACATGATTATAGTAATGTCATAATAAATTGTGCAGTAATTTTAATATATGTAATGACATAGGAATGAACCATATAAGTTATAATTACAGAAATAATGATATTGTGAAAACCCGGATAAATATATGAAATCGTTTGTAATAGAAGTTGTACCAACTAGGTTTGATGTTCAAAAGTATTTTGTATAAGTTTGGGTTGGCTTTGGAAGGGTTAAAGGTGGATTGGAAATGAAAAAAAAAAGGAAAAAAGGGACAAAACTGCCAAAGGGTACCGGTACGCCGAAGACCAGTAGCCATACCGTACCGGTACGCCTGACAGATTTAAGAAATTTTAAGTTGTGATCTGGGCCCGATTCCTTCCACTATAAATACTTAAGGACAACTTCTTTAGCCCCATTTCAACATCTCTAACCCTAGAAAACCTTAGAGAGGAAGAAAGGAAGAGAAAAACACAAGATCAAAGGGGATTTACACTTCAAGAAGATCAAAACCCTAACTTTTTCAAGAACACCAAGGTAGGGGTTTCTTTCTATTCTCTTACATTGAGGCTAGGGCTTATCTATATGTATTCTTTTGACTTTAAATCTTATATCTATGTTATGAAATCATGATTCCTTGAGATTTGTGCAATCATTACCATGTTTTTAAACAAAGCTACGGTTATATAACCATGAGATTTCTTTTCTTGGCATAAAACCCTAATTTTCAAAATAAATAGATTTTTCTCTTGATTCCTCCTTTGTTCTTGACTTTGAAACCTTAGTGCTTTGTGTTGAGTAACAAAATGATGTTGTGATGATCTCTTGCTTATTTTCTTAAATTGTTCTCTTGTATGACAAATTGTGAGAATTAGGAATTTTGGATTTCTTTGTACTTTAAAGAATATGTTTGTTATTTCATCTCTTGTATGGTTGTTCTAATGGACTTGAATTACATTCGAGCACTACCGTAGAGTGTTAGAGGTTAGTCTATCCTAGTGGGGGTGAGATGATTTCCTAACATTTGTAGTGGTTTGTTGTTTGTGAGAGCAATCACTATTGTTCACGTAAGTTCGAGGTGGAGGGATGATATACCTTTCCTAGGAAGGATTCGTCAATGCCGTGGAAAATGGTATACGCCCTTCCTAAAGTGGTTTGTGTGACTATGGTGGGTGAACGAGGTAGAATCGGGGTGTAGATTCATGGGAAACAACAAACATACATGAGTAAAATGGATGACACTATTGAATGATTATTGTTATTGTGTGGAATTGGTTTCCTACAAGAACTTGTGAGGTATGAGACTCTATAAGAACTTGTGAAAAATGGTTCATGGTTAGAAATGTTTTATTGTTGGAAAATTTATTTTTACTGTTCATTTAAATTATTGTTATTGCGTAAACTTGAGATCTGTTAAAATGTCCCAATTTTATTTCAAAATTTGATATATGATATTTGCAAAATGAGACCAAATTATTTTATATGTTCTCTAAACCTTGTTCAGGATTGGGAGAATATTGCTACAGAGCTTAGTGCTCACCCCCTACAAACTATATATTTTTCAGATTATGGTCTAGATGGAGAGCTTGGAGTTGAGGAGCCGACACATTGGGAAGCTCCACTAGACGGGCTTGTGGATCCCGAGGTGGACGTCTAGAGTTGATCCCTCCATGTTGTAGATTAGGTGATATATTTTGGGACATTCATAGATGTCTTTTTGTTTATTCCACTGCGCGAAAATAGTAGATTCTTTTGGGATATAATGACCATGGTTAGTCTATTCTTTTGGGATAATATTGTAAATGTTATATTTGATGAATGCAATATTCTTTAATGATGAATTTATTTAGTTGCTCTCATGATGTGAATGGTTGTTAGATTGTATTGTCATCTAAGGTGGGTTTTGGGGCGTTTTAGATAGCCACTCATTCTTTACTAAGTAGAGTGGTTAAGGCCTAGGGTCAGGATACAGAGATATTGTCCATTAGGGATAGGGTTCCTAACATGAATGAATAGAGTGGGGCCATCCATGCTGATGGTAGTCTTTGGTGCCAAGGGAGAGTTGCGGTTCCTTAGTCCGTTAACTTAAGGGATGAGATACAAAGGGAGTTTCATTGCTCCAGATTCACAGTGCATCCCGATGGCACTAAGATGTATCATGATTTTCATTGTCAATACTATTAGAGCAGGACGAAGAGACATGTTGGAGATTTTGTTAATAGATTTTTGATGAGTCAGCAGGTCAAGACTAACCACTAGGGATCAACAGGGTTGCTCCAGCCTTTGGAGGTGACTGAGTGGAAGTGGGAGCATGTCATTATGGATTTTGTATAGTGGATCGATTACCAAGTTGGCACAATTTTTAGCTGTGTGGATAATCTTCACATTAGAGGAATTCTACAGATTGTATATATGGGAGATAGTCTAGTTACATGGATTAGAGGAATTCTACGGATTATATATACGGGAGATAGTCCAACTACATGGAGTACCCGTATCTATAGTATCTGATCGAGATCTCAGGTTAACGTCTCATTTCTAGGAGTGTTTCTAGCGAGATTTGGGGAAGCAATAGATGATGAGTATAACTTTTCATCCCCAAATGGACAATCAGTTAGAGTGGACTATTCAGATTTTAGAGGACATGCTTTTGGTATGCATGCTGGACCTCAAGGGTAGTTAGGAGGGTCACTTATCCTTGGTTTAGTTTGCCTACAACAATAGTTACAAGACGAGAATATAAATGGCACCCTTTGTGGCATTATATAGGAGGTCATGCCATTCTCTAGTCTATTGGACGGAGGTTGGAAAAAGACCTTCAAAAGGTCTGGATTTGATCACAAACACCTTGTAGAAGGTGGACATTATACGAAAGTGTCTTTTAATGGCTTAGAGTTGGCAGAAGAGCTACATTGATAGGAGGTGGAGACCTCTGGAGTTTGAGGTTAGAGATTACATCTTCTTGAAGGTTATGACTAAAAGGGGAGTGGTCAGATTTGGCAAGAGGGATAAGCTGTCACCGAGGTATATCGAGCCTTTCAAGGTACTCAAGAAGGTTGGTGTAGTTGCTCACCAGTTGGTGTTATCGCCACATCTTTTAGGAATGTACAACGTATTTCATATTTTCATGCTTCGAAAGTACACCCCAGATCCTACGCAAGTGGTGTACTGGGGGGAACTTATTGTTGAAGTGGATGGGACCTTCGAGGTGGGACCAATTTGTATTAAGGATAGTTGAGACAAAATTTTGTGTGGCAAGACTGTGAGGCTGGTGAAGGTGTCATGGCAACACCGGGGTATCAAAGAGGTGACATAAGAGCACGAGGACATTATGTGGGTTACCTATCCGTTCTTGTTTAAGGATGAAGGTACATTTCTCATAGTCATAGCGTAGTATATGACTTGTTGCATCTGCATTTTGTTATATCTGCATGTGTGTGCAATTTTGGAAACAACATACACTTAAAGGGGGAGAATTTGAAACCTGGGAAAGATTTAAATTTTAATAAAAGGGTAAAATGGTAATTAGCCGTTAAAACATAGGTCAAAACCTTGAATTTTTATATAACTGGGATGAAGAAATGGACCTCACCTTTGGATTCATCACACGAAATTGGGCTTGTTAGTCAATTTTCATCAAATTTCAAGATAGTCGAATCTTCGAATCTTCGAGTGTTATGATGTGATTGGGTATCACACAATTAAATTTTGTATAATTTAAAGTACTTCTCATAAAATTATATCAAACATGACCCCTAGCGAGATGTGATTGGTTGGAACAAAATTTGGACAAATAAAAATGTGGCACTTGGTGTCTTAAGGCCCAAGTATATAAAAGGTGAAATAAAGTGGAAGGCAAAGTCTTCCACTCTTTTTTATTTCTAGAAATTTTGGCAGTAAGAGAGAAAGAGAGAAGAAACCCAAATTCTTTCATCTTCTTCCTTTTCTCCTCGATCTACAATGATCTGTGTGACGTATCAAGTTGGGGCAAGAATTAAAGTTGCTCACAATGACGAGGGTTACTTGCCAGTACCAACCAAGTCCATTTTCAACATGTGGCAAAAGTTGGAGTATTGGCTAGAGGTTAAACAAAGCATCGTTTGGTATCATGAGGAGTCTACCTAATGCACATACGACAAGAGGTAGTGTTCCCTCCTATCTAGGTTTACTTTCAACCAAGGGTTGCTATATAAAATAGGTAGGGCGATGGGCGTGTGTATCACATGTCTTAGCTATTAACTAGTGTGTGTATTTGAGTTTGGTTATATGTAGGATGTATGGTGAATTCTTTAATTTGTGGAACCCTATTATGATTAATTTGTTCTGTGTTAGTATTAGTGACTTAAATCATGTTAATTGTAAATTAGCATGATTGTGATGAATTTATGACATATCAAGCTTAATTGATTTGTTAGCATGTTATATGGGTATGAGTCCATATATATGTTAAATGGATTATTTTGGGTATTCTAAGTGTTTACATTTGATGGCCACTATGTATTTGGGTAAATGATTAGGTAAAGGCAAGTATGAGTTATTTGGATAATGATCATAAATAGCGTGCTTGGTGATGTTTATGAAATGTTATTATATGTTTTATGATATGATTAACATTACGATAAAATGGAGTTGCAATTGTACATCACATTTGCATATGCACGGGTTGCACTACATTTGTGAGCATTGTCATAAGTGTGAATGTGTGTGCAAGGGTTTAGGTCAATCACCCTCTAGGTGAGTTGACGGGTGGGCTTAGGTAGATTGGACTTAGGTCTGGCTGAGTTGCACTTGAATTGCGTAAATAAATATGTCNAGGGTTTAGGTCAATCACCCTCTAGGTGAGTTGACGGGTGGGCTTGGGTAGATTGGACTTAGGTCTGGCTGAGTTGCACTTGAATTGCGTAAATAAATATGTCAGAGTATAGCAAGAAGGATTAGATTCTCCATCAGGTGCAAGAGCTGATAATGTTGGTTACGCTCTTTCCATTGGTGTAATGAGCCCATAAAAGTGTGACGGCGAAAATGAAGCCATAGGTGGGATGTCCTGAAGATCTGTTGATGGTATCGTGTCCCGTTCGTGAAAGACCATAAATTGCTACCCCAGAAAGATACGGTATTAAATTAAATGGTCATTAGATGATTAACATCAATGCAGGAGCTTGGAATGACCAGATTCATATGCATGACATTGAATATGTTATGGGATCCTTGGATGGGGCTTGGTGTTGACATTGCATGCATGAGTTCTCACTTTATTATATGGCATGGTTTGTAGCATTATTCATGTTATACATGTGTGAAGGAATGTTTGAAAGATATTGAAATTGTATGACATTTCATATGTATATAGGTTGGGAGGTGATCTCCATAGGAGATACCCTAGCTTTGACTAACCCTTTAGGGGGTTATATTTCAAAAGGTCAAACTTCCGCGGACAACCCTCACTGGGGCCAAATTTGAGGACGAAGCTAGAATGTGGCTTTCGTTTTGGATATTTTGTCTCATTAAAATTACATTTTAGCCTTGTATAATTTTGAATTCAAACTTATATATTCTATTGATTAATGGCATGCAATAGGCCTCTTTTGGACATTATTCTTTCATGAATGAATGTATATCGTGGATGTTAGTATTCAATACCATATTGAATGAATATCGATGTTGGACCCGGTGTGGTAATATGGTTATATAATGCACATGTGTATGTGTTGGGTAGAACTCCTCATACAAGGGAGACTCTATCTAGATTTCATTGAGAAAAGACTCCTGGTAAATGGGATTTCACAGTTGGTAGGTACTACCACATAGAAAGAATATAGTATTTGGTTTAGATAAATTTTGATCATATTTATTTGGATCCTCAATTATTGTGTTTAGTGATCATGCAACCTTAAAATATTTACTTACAAATAAAGATGCTAAGCTACATTTCCTACGATAGATCCTATTACTTCAAGAATTTGATCTCATTATCAAAAAAAAAAAAAAAAGGATTTGAAACTGTGGTAGTTGATCATTTATCAAGGCTAAATTATGATACAAAAGAGGATTCAATACCAATCAAGGAAACCTTCCCAGATGAGCAATTATTTTCAATAACAAAGGTACCATGGTATGCGGATATAGCTAATTATTTAGCCACAGGTACCATTCCTTTTAATTATGCTTGAACTGATAAGTAGAAATTTTTAAGAGAGGTACGCAACTTATTTGGGTAAGATTCATATGTGTTTAAATACAGTAAACATCAGATAATAAGGCGTTATGTACCAAATCATCAAATAGGTCAGGTTATTTCTTTTTTTCATTCTGAAGCTTGTGGTGAATATTTTTCTTCAAAGAAAATTGCTACTAAAATTCTGCAGTGTGGATTTTATTGACCCACTCTTTTTAAGGATGTACATATTTTTTGTCTAAACTATGACTGTTGTCAAAGGAGGGAAAATATTTCAAAAAGAAATATGATGCCTTTAAATCTTATATTGATTATTGAAATATTTGATTGTTGGGACATTGATTTTAAGGGACTATTTCCCCCTTGCTTTGGACATTTATACATTTTGGTTGCCGTTGATTGTGTTTCTAAATTAGTTGAGGCAATTTCTTTTTCGAAACAATTATCACCGTACAACGATCAATTTTTTTTTTTTTTAATTTTTTTGTCTAGATTCAAAATTCCTTGAGTTATTATAACTGATGGGGGTACACATTTTTTGTAATAAATATTTTGAAAAATTAATGAAAAAATATTTGATTAATGTATATGAGGGAATTTCATTTGCCAAACGCCGACAAGCAAATCGACTTGGAGGTTGTCTAAAATATGGTCGATTAATGCATAAGAGAGAATTTATTCAATGTTTCAAACCAATTTCAGGTCGAGCATTATATCATCTTGACTAGATTAAGTATGAGCAGAGTAAGGATTGCCCTAAGACGCCATCTTATTCCAGTACAATGCTTACAAGATATGTGTGACGTGAGATTAATCAATTCATTGATGTTCTCGATTTAGAAGATTTTGATTAAATGCATAATTTAAGATGTGTTGAATATAACTTAATATGTTTATAAGTTAGTTGAATGGATTTTCATTAAAATAATTTGTGTTTATTAGTTGAATAATGAGAAAAATTTGAATTTAAATAAATTTTTGTAATTGCAAGTCCGTAACTGAAAGCAAAAAAGAAGGAGAAGATCAAGAGCATGCAGTTGAGGAGCTTGTGCAAAATCTAGAGAATCAGAACCATTCGGACTATGCTAATAGTTTCCAGATGGTACTGCCCTTTATAAATTTGGGTTGTTCATGAGCAGTCAGTTTTGCAGCTTTGCTGCAGAAAATTAGCAACTTTCTTTGCCTTCTCTCTTCAGGTTTGCCTCATCCACAAGTTTTTCTTTAGTTTTACTGCAATCAAACATTTATCCACCCTATGTTATAAGTTTCACCAATCAAATCTTGTAAAATCTTTCATTGATCATGAAATTATCCTTATGGATCCAAGAAGAAAGGCAAAAGCCCTTAGAGACAACGCTTTTTCTAGTCGAGCAAGGTGAGGAGCCTCTCCATCAGCCTCAGTAGTGCCACAAGAGGAAGAACAACCACATGTTCAAAATTAGTTCAATAATATTATGTTTGACAATATTGAGAAGCAAATTTGGTATAATACTCATTTTTTATCTAAGACTATTATTTTGAAAGGCCTGTGATTTATGAAGATTTTGAACATATTATGGTTACCAAAAAATTTAGCAGTAGGGGCTTGGTTAAATTATGAGAAACGCGTGGGTCTTTCTTATGAATGTTTAGTCTAAGAATTTTACAGCAATGTGCAAGAAACTGGGCCAAGGAAATTGTGTGCATATGCTAGGGGAATTGCATTTCATGTTACACCATCTACTATTGCTAATTATTTGAATTCGATGCCAAGACATTCTCATTCCTAGTATCCCCTTACTACGCTACTTGCTATGTCTACCATTGGGATTAAGTTGACTAGGAATCCAAATTATGTTTAGGGTAAGCCAAATAAGTATATTAAGCAAGGAGATTTGAATGACAAGTATAGAATTCTGAATTAAATTACTGTGAACAATTTATTGCCCTAGTCTCAGAAAAATCAAATCTACACTGAAAGATTTTATTTTCTATATTCTTTTGGAATGGGATACACCATTGACTTGCCGAAACTGATAATGCATCAAATGATGTTGACTTTCAAAAATAAAAAGCGCTCATTTCCTTTTGCTATTTTAGTATCTGAATTATGTAGACTAAAAGGAGTGATAACGGATCCATCATGGCCTCTAGTGGAGCATTTGGAACCTCTGGATAAAACTTCATTGAAAAAGAGCCATGGAACTAATGCAAAGGTGCAACAAGAACTGCCCCAGAAATAGAATAGACCCATTCCCAAAAGGTGCAGATTTTTAGCCAATAGAGGAGCCCCAACAACAAGAAGAGCAGCAACCCCACATTCTAGTTGATGATCGAATTGACAGACATATTTTGTTGGGTCTTGAGACTAGGATGCCCCAGTTTGATCAAAGAATGACCAAGTATGAGGAGAACCAAAACGAGATTCTAAGTCCGCTTGGAAGGAGATTCAATGGTGGCCCATCATCATCAACCTAGCCAACCAGAGTTTCATGTATCTTCTACTCTCTCTACTTTTATCAAAGTGGCCCATCATCATGTGCACTTGGTTTTGAGTATTTTTGGATGTTTTTATGTTTTGAATTATGGTTATATTTATTTGGTACGTGTTATTTCACATAAATTTTGCTATGTTAAGATAATTAGTTCATATTATTCACAATAGATTTAAATTATCATTTTGTTCATACACTATTTGTGCACTATCTCTATATTTTCGTAAAAAACTCATCATTTAGAGCACATAATAATTTCCTTTTGGAAAAACCTTTTGAAATAACATGATCCTTTATAAAGCTTACATATATAGTGGAGATGTGAAAACCTTATGTAGATTTTGAACCAATCCTCTTTGAAGAGATTTTAAACATTTACTCAAGTAAGAATTTTAGTTCAACATCTGATTTTATTTCAATAATCTTATTAATCTTGTTTTGATTAGCATACGTTGAATGAAATGTTAACATTTTCCTTTAAATCTTTATGAGAATCATGCAGGTTTATGAGTTCTAGAAAATGACATTTGGCCATTTGTGATTTTATTTTGAGCCTTACTCATTTCTTTTGCAATATTATATCCCTAGTAAGTTGTGATTGAACCTAAATAAAATTTATTTTCTTAAGCCCATAAGTTAACTGTACCAATAGAAATATATTTGTCCAGACATTGCTATCTAATTTTCTTGCACTTTCTCTTGGAAAAAGAAGTATACAGGAAAAAGAAAAAAATAGAATTATGGTTGGAAAAGAAAGGAAAAGAAAATAATTTGTGAAAGAAGAAAAGAAATAGAAAAGAAAGAGAATAGCCAAGAAATTACAAAGCTTGAGATTGAAAAAGAAAATTGTATGAAGTTGTAAAAGCCTGGAAAGTTAACGGGGGATGTGTGCTACACAAGTTGAAAAGATAACATTTTGAATCCCTTTGATGTCATTTCTTAAACCCAATACGCTTAGGCACTTTATAACCCTAATAAAGTCCTTTTTGATTCTAGAAATCATTCATATGTATCATTTTCATCTATTTATTACAAGGGAGAGTGTTGATAAAATTGCTTGATATAGTGTTAATATTCTTTGATGAGATTATGCCAAATTCCATTTTTATTCAAATAGCTTTCCTTTGGAATATTACATGTGTCATTACTATACTTTGATTACAATATTTTTATCACATGTAATTTTTGAGTGAGAGTCACTAAAACTTGAGTGTATACTTTGCTGAGTGATTTCCAAGAGAGGATTAATGTCAAAGCTAAATTTTGTACAACCTAGTAAAGGATTGTAATATATCTTAATTTTGTTTTGAAATAAATAAATCATCACACACACACACACACACACACACGAGTTTTTTTATGAAAATCTAAAAAATAGTGTTAAAATTGTTATGTGTTACTCTTATAGTGATAAGGAAGTGGAAGGTATTCGGGCATAAGAATAGAATGATGATTAAATTTTATGTGTGAAAATATGAATTATTTTATCTTGACTATTGAAGTTTGTAGGTACCTTCAATAGAAACCTTTATGAGATGAAACTAATCCACTAGAGATCACCTAGGGATTTAATGACTTGTTGCATAAACTAAATGCAATCATGAAATCTATGAAAGCAATTTTTTTTTTTACTACTAGGGACTAATAAAGTTTGGTTGAGGGCGTGATTAACTCGAAAAAGTATGGTATTGAATTAGGGTTTGGGGTTAATTATGTGTGTTAATTAATTTAAAGTGTCTAATTTAGATTATATTATGACTAATGTTTGAAATATATATTTTGAAGAGTTTCATATGTAATAATGAAGACTTGGAAGGACGGAGGTGCAAAAAGCAAACAGGAAAGGGAGGAAAGCATAAAATCAGCATAGACACTCACCATCTAGATGGAGAACCACCATTCCAACGCCAACAAATCAACTAGGTCAACAAAGGAGGTTTTAAGCAAAAAAACTAGAAGCTTAGTGCCATTCAGACGGTGGTGGTGTGTCCTGACAATGGCTAAACCTCCTAAAGCCATCCTCTCCTCCTATTGGTCCAAAAATGCAACAAACGGCTATGATTAGCTGCCCTGGGTGTTTGTGTGACACCCCAAAATCCGGGGTGCCCTTTATTAACCATTGATAACCCATCAACCCGCAGAAATATCCGTAAGTGCCACATAATCCGACATCACGTAATAGTATCCCTTTACTTGGGATTTCAACTCATACGTGTAATCCGTATTCTTTCAATTATTTAATCCAACCAAGGTTCAATATAACCCAATACATCTCATTTAATGTCCATTTTTATCTTTGGAACCAAGGAACCAAAGTCCAAAGATCTAGGCAAAGGATTTTAACAAATAATTCAAAATTTGGGAAAGCGTACCGATACGGTTTACGTTCTGGAAAATGTGTGTCGGTACTGTGTACCGGTACTGCTTTCTTTCTGGACCAGACTGTACCAGTACACTTTGCCTAGTTTTGCCTTTTTCACCTGTTTTCCATTTCCAATCCAATTTTAACCATTGCAACATCATCTCAAACATACATAATGACGTTATTCACATAAAACTTGATATCTTCAAGTTCTATTACATGCCATTTACACGGTTACATGTCAAAATGGAATTTATTAAAAGTTTTACATAAAACTTGTTTTCAAAAGCCACAACTCAGCTTTTCTTCATCGTTGAGGCCTCGAATGTGAGTCCTCTCCCGGTAAGAACCCCACACCTGAAATGTTTTCCGTATAGGGTGAGCCAACGTCCAGTAGAATATNTCATTTACACGGTTACATGTCAAAATGGAATTTATTAAAAGTTTTACACAAAACTTGTTTTCAAAAGCCACAACTCAGCTTTTCTTCATCATTGAGGCCCCGAATGTGAGTCCTCTCCCGGTAAGAACCCCACACCTGAAATGTTTTCCGTATAGGGTGAGCCAACGTCCAGTAGAATATTTCCTACAGAGGCTACTCTCCAACCTAAGTGTATATGCAATGTTTATATACAACATTCACAATTTTGCAGTCATTCCAAGCAAGAATATTCATGCTTCATGTTGGAATCTACCATGTCATGCCATGAATGAAATAAGATTCACTCATGCACATCAATCCGAGCCCTCATCGGCTCTCTCCACACTATGCAATGCAAGTGTAAAACCCTTGTCATTGATGAAATATATCCAATGATCATCTTTGAAATAAAACTCATATGTTCATAAAAACCAATTCATTTTTGGATGTTTTCCATCAAATGAATCATTTGTACAACCAAAACCATGTGCCTTTATATGGGTAGTGGACTTTTGGTGTTGCACTGCCGGTTCCACACGCCGATACACTTTTTTGGACTTGTACCGTTAGAAGTGTATAAACTAATAGATGGGCCTTGCACCCAAGGGGGGATCTATCCCTTCTTGCTATACCCGACACAAGTTTTTCATGTATGCAACCGTGCAAATCAGTAGGATATTTAACCCTACTTTTTCAAGCCCACCCATCAGACACCAAATATGGTGATTGATCCAACCATGCACTCACACACCCATACTCATGGCCATAGATGCATTTTTTTTGTGCAAATGTAATGTAATGCACCATTGCTCAATCAATGCCATACTCAATGTGATGAGTTCCAATGAGCCAAATTTAAACCACACATCTCAACATGTGTCATGACAATTTATATCACATGTATAAAATCACCAAAATCCATTATCATGTCAATACATCAACTAGCATATATCAACATTTATGTACCCAACACATACCTCAAGCATGACATTACGCAAACTCATGTCAACCACATTCAATCACAAGATATAATGTTAAACATATAGCATGCCCATACAATCACTTTTCCCTGGAATTACCAACCAAGTAATTTCCACGTCACAATTTTAAGTTAGGAAAATCTATTCTAACCCATTTATATACTCCTTTTTCATACCCATTTCACCCATTTCATATGCATAAGTGAGTGACATACGTATTCCCTTTAACCTATACATTTCATATAACACTATAGGTAGAAAATGAACCAAAGTAGAAAAACCCCTACCTCTCGGAGCGTAAAAGAAAGAGAGAAACTCAAGAACAACTCCCAAGCCCCAAACCTTTGATTTTTCCAAAATTTCTTCCTTGAAACTTCGGTGAAATTCTTCGTTCTTGATACGTACGCGTAGCCCTTGTCGCGTAGACCAACTTTAATTCTTGGTCTGAAAGATTCCGACCAACGAAACTTCTTTGATAGAAGAAAGAAAGGTAGAAATTTTATTTTCTCTCTTCTCTCTCTTCTAACATCTGAACACAGCCACCAAGGATGAGAAAATATCTGATTTTTCAGGTATTTTGCCCTATTTATACTTTTAATTTTGCGGTCCACATCATCCCGCTTGTTTATCACCTCCAGATCCGTTTTTAACCTGAAACGACTTAATTAAATTCTGATTTTAGTTCAAACTAATTTTATTTGAAATTTTACTCAATTATATGGAAATTTTATAATTTTTACTTTTGGGGAGATTTGAAAGTTTATTCGTTACCCAATTGTCTCAAAAAACGTGTAACATCCGACTATCTCGAAATTCGACAAAAATTGGCGTGATAACTCAATTTTGTGGTACGAATCCAACGATGAAGTCTGTTGCTCTATCTGAGCTCTTTAAAATATGTATTTTAAACCCGCATAATGGTGGCAAATTACTATTTTGCCTTTTGTCGGAAAAAGTTTAAATTTTTCTGGGTTTTACAGTTTGCCGCCCTTGAACTCCTCCATGGTGCCTATAAATAGGCAACTTCAGCCATTTTTCAGGGATACTTCGCTAGAGAAGAAAGCTAGAGTCAGAGAAGAAGAAACCATGTCCGAAACACCCCCTAAGCCAGAAACTCTCTTCTTCTACATTTCTTTTACATCGTTTTGACTTGGAGGGTTGAACCTCTCCCACTTTTGTGCCCTAGCCAGGAATAAAAGTGAGGGTGTTTCAACTATTCCTTGGGGATAGATTACGTGCATTTGTTTTTGTATTTGTGTAATGAAATTATCTCACTCTTCTTGCTCGTCTATAGCAATGAAGTGTGAGTAGTCCATTTATACTCTTTAGTAAAGGGTGGAAATGCTGATGTTTTATCTATACATCCCTTATTTGATGGATAGTTATTATTATTTTCAGTCAGTGTTGTATTACTATATGCTCATGGTTACGAATATCGAGCTAAACTTATTTCTATATACCAAGTTATCTTCATGTTATTACGTACTACATGCATAATACAATGACACACGTAGTTAGGTTTTATGTAATAGTCCAGAGATTGGTTATAGACGGGTTAAATCGTACCATAGCTAATGCTTTTGATTCAATGCATAAGCCAGAACTGTGTCTTCATTGAATCATCGACCTGCCAATCGAATAGCTAAAGTAAACCATTTGAATGGTTCACCTTCGGGTTTACTAGGGTTATTTGGTTGTTGTATGGTACATAGACATTTCAGCTAACCTTATTAGTTGTTGTGATATGGTTTAGTTTATATATCAAACCTACCAATTATCTTTCCAGTGGAATGAAAGTTAATTGTCGTAAGGTGACATTTTCATAGTCAAACAATAAAATGTATTTTGGATCCTTGAATTAAAGAGTAGCTTTTCAGTTATTGTTATCAAGAGTTTATTTTAAGTATTTATTTGGTAATTCTAAGTTTACACCACAAGCTATTGTAACGCACACTACGTGCATGACTGTCTTACCCTTTTCTATTTTAAATTCCAACGAATAGCTCTCTGTGGGTTCGACCTCGAACTTAACTGAGTAATACTACAATTTGATCACTTATACTTAGGTGTATGATTTAAATCAGGCTAGAGCTCTAGAATTCACAAAGAAAGGGCTAAAATTTTCCATTACAAATCCATTTCCAGGAAGTCATTTGAGCCCAGCCAAAAAGTGCTCTTCTATAATTCCCGCCTCTCCATTTTCAAGTGAAACTTCTTTCCCGATGGGACCTACATTGTCAAGGTGACCTTTCCACATGGAGCTGTGGACATAGAAAAATTGAAGGATGTCAAGATATTCTTGGTCAATGGCCAAAGACATAAGCCATTTTTTGAGGGTTTTAAAATCGAGGAGGTTGAGGAGGAATTGGTTGATTCGGTATATCGGGATCTTGTTAAGGAGTATTTTTTCAGTAAATGTTAGTGTACAATTGTTATGTTTATTTTATTATACTAGTTAAATTGTTGACTTACTTTCTTTTGTAAATAGTGTCTTTATTTGTTCTACAACTGTTGGTGTTTTTGTAAAAGCTCAGTGCAAGGTGTTTTCTTACCGTTGTATTTAATTCTCATTGCATATCTTTTTTGTTGCATTAAGAACAATGCTCAGTTCAAGTTGAGGTTGGAGGTGCGCCATTTGCATGTTACACTATTTTGTTGATGATAAAGTTGAAATGTACATGTTACACCATTTTGTTGATGATAAGTTTAAAAAAAAATTGATGAAATTTTAAAATTTTTGAAAAAAAAAAAGCTAATATTGAACTATATTTTTCCTCCTAACTGTTATGGGACTTGTGTTTGATTGACCTAAAACTTGAAATTTTAACTTATGAATACACCATAAAAGTTTATCCTATGCTTAAGTATCCCATGTATGTCTTCATTCAAACTCAACCAAAATGCACCATGGAAGTGCAATTTTTGCAATTTACTGAATGAAATCCAAATCTTATAGAGCTTGACATAAATAATGGAGATGAATAAAGTACCACTTTGAGCTATTGTGTCATTCTTTGTTGGAGGGCTAACTTAAATGTACTCAAAAGAACAAATTTTTTTTCCAAATTCAATTATGTTCAACAATCTCATTATTCTTGTTTTGGTTAGTGTGCAAAATGACATTTAATTGACTTAATCTAAAGTGCATAGTAGTACTTTGACATGTATCTCTGAGAAATGATTTTAGGCCTTCTTCGTCTACTTTGAGCCTTAGCCTTTCCATTCAGAATATTGTCCCTAATCACTGAGATTGAGCTGCAAATAAAAATTTTGTTTTTTTAACCACATGTTTGACCAAGCCATATTTAATATTTTTACCCTACCCTTGTAATTTGAGATGAACAATGTTTTTTTTAAAAGAAGGGAAGATGTGATGGTGGGAAATGAAACAAAGGGATGTTGTATGCATGAATTGTGAAAAAAAATATCAAAAAGAAAAGGAAAAATTAAAGAAAAAGGGAAAAAAGGGCTGAAAAGAAAGAAAAAGGGAAATAAAAAAGGGAATTGAAATGAAAGTGGATAGTCAAAGAAAGATGAATTGCGATTAGAATGTCATATTCTCGAGATAATCCACTTTCGAACTCCTTATTCTCTTTGTTTCTCTTAGCCTAACCCCAAGCCCACGTTATAACCAAAATATGTCTTTGTTGATCTTGTGGATACATGGAAAAAGTATGATCTAAAGGAAAAGAAAGTTTATTACATTATTTTAAATTGCCCTAACATTTCATTCATGAGATTATGCCAAGATTGTTTCAATTGTTGATGATGCACTTCAATTTTGGACTATATGTGAACTTTATTTCGTTTTTGAATGCAAGGTTCTGCTTCACATATAAACATTGAGAGAAAGTCACTATAATCATGGAGTTATTTACTCTAAGAGGAAAGTCTTGGTGAGAATTGCATCGAAGCTAAATTTGGATAGCTAAAATGGATATAGATGGTTTTGGGTATATTGCTTAACTAGCATGCTCATTTCACACACACAGGAGTCTTGAAGGGAGTTGTGTAGGTGAGGTCTTTTGAATATCATTTAATTCTATGGTGTGACTCATGACTAACTAGTTCAGTTGAAAGCAAAAAAAAAAAATTGTTCAAGACACCCTAGGGCTAGTTAGGATGATGAAATATATTTTAAATATTGGATGTTAAAAAAAAAAGGGAGAGTTAAAGAAAGAGAAGTTTGTAGGTAGCTTCACTGTACACCTTCACAAGACAAACTCGTCTATGAGGGATGACCTAGTGGTTTAAAAATGTAGTGATTAGGGTAAGAAGAGATCATGAATACCGTAGATCTTGTTTTGTACTTTACTTGATGGTTTTCATTTTGTTAGACTTAGAATTCCATGACGTGTTTTGAATTTATCAAATTAAACTGCATTGCAATTTCGTCTATGAATTTGAACAAAGTTGGACAATTTTTATACTATNCCTTCACAGGACAAACTCGTCTATGAGGGATGACCTAGTGGTTTAAAAATGTAGTGATTAGGGTAAGAAGAGATCATGAATACCGTAGATCTTGTTTTGTACTTTACTTGATGGTTTTCATTTTGTTAGACTTAGAATTCCATGACGTGTTTTGAATTTATCAAATTAAACTGCATTGCAATTTCGTCTATGAATTTGAACAAAGTTGGACAATTTTTATACTATAGTGAAAATCATATTTTTGAGTATTTAAGTTAGCCAAGCAGTTTGTTAGATTTAGATTAGAGTCAAATAAGTTAGACAAATTGGACAGAAGTGAAAGGGCAAAGCAGGAACATTTTTTGAAGATTTTTGTTTAGCTATTGATACCTTATCCATTTGGTAGTGGTACCTACTTGGCAAAACACTCAGCTACTAATACTTACTTAACAAGGTACTGATACCTCCTGTTCCAAAATTTTGAAATTGTGGTTTTAAAAGCTCAAACTATTGTTTTCTTTTCATATTCTTCATTTCCTTCTCTTTCAAACACTTTCCCCTCTCTAGAAACCCTAGAACTTCCCTCAAGATTCTTGGGTAACCCTCTAATCTCTCTATTTCATCGATTAACTCTCAGATTTTAGTGACTAAGGCGTTAAAAGGTAAGCAGAATGCTCCACACTTTGATTTGATTTCTTTCTTTTGGGTGTGAATTTTTCCTTTTGTTATGTTTAAGTTGTTGGTGGGGTTGATGGCGCGTACCAAGAGAGTTATTTTCGCTAAGCAAAAACAAGCGGGGAAGGGTGTTCGTAGGAAGGCTGATGATGTTGGCCCAAGTTCGAATGAGCCTAGGAAGGGAAAGAATAATGATTAAGCTAAAGAACATGGGGAAGGCCATGGTTAAAGACTGGGGGAGTTGGAACTATTGAGGCTGGTGATGAAAAGTGTTTTCGAGCAGGCATTCCCAGGAGAGCATCTACCTGTGGTGCCTCCACCACCAGCTCCACTAGTTATTCCTATTGAGATTCCACCAGACGCCATACTTGATTTTCCACCACCTATTCTTAGGGCTAGCACTTCTGCACAGCTTACTACTGTCCCTCCTTTGTCTATTGTGCTAGATGTTGAGGACTTCGGTGATGAAGAGGAGGGTGATGATGATGATGAGTCTGGTGATGATGAAGGTGATGCTAATGGTGAGTCTTGTGATGATGAGGGTGATGGTCATGAGGTAGGTGATGGTCATGAGGTAGATGAGTAGAGGAAGAGGAAGTAAGGGCAACCAAGAGCAATGAAGGAGGCACTAGTGATTGTCCTTTCTTTTGTTTTGCTACTTTTTAGGAACTTTAGGTCAGTAGAAGCAAGTTTTGGTTAACATGCCTAGGTAGAAGAATCCTTAGGAGAATAGGACATTTTGTGTTCTTTGTAATGACAGATAGTGGTTATGAATTAAAGAACAAATTTTTTTTATTTAACTTTGACCAGAATGCATTGGCTCAGATGCAATTTGATTTAATTGTTTTGAATTAGTTTATTTAATGATCGACATGTATGAAGGTTTTATTGTTGGTTTATATCTATCTTTTCAAATAAGATTTGCTAGGGACTAGCAAAACTCAAGTTGGGGGGTGTGATGAGTGTGTAATATTGCATTTTTTACGACCTCATTACATTCATTTTAGCTTGGTTTTGCAATGATTTATTTGAATTTAATTTAATTTGGAGATTAACGAGAAAATATGTGATTTTAGGTGACTGGGGTGTAAATATAGGGTTTTATCACTATTCAATATTTTGTGGACAAAGGGTGAAGGAAGGAATACAAGAGATGAGGACTCGAGAGTGTAGAAGTGCAAAAATTGAAGAAAGCAAAGAGGTACCAGTATCTATGAAGCTAAGTGCCTGTAGTTGGGACCTACTTGAAATTGAAGAATGTAGGAGGTACTGATACCTTCATCACTTGGTACTGGTACCTGAGCCCACTTGAAGCAGGGTACTGGTACATTCATCACTTGGTACCAGTACCTAAGCCCAGAATTCCTCAAATTTTACTCTTAATGTTATCATTAGCCACAAGGGTACTCCTAGGGACTTCTAAACCATATTATGGCATTATTAACACTCCACCATGAACCCCCCTAACTATTACATTCAACTTTCAGGTATGAATGAGTATAGGGAAAAAGAGATACAAGAGGTGAGGGGAGTGGTTNGGTACTCCTAGGGACTTCTAAACCATATTATGGCATTATTAACACTCCACCATGAACCCCCCTAACTATTACATTCAGCTTTCAGGTATGAATGAGTATAGGGAAAAAGAGATACAAGAGGTGAGGGGAGTGGTTGAAAAGGATGAGGAGGCCATACTTTTGTTGATATGGGAAGAAAAATTGGACAATCTCTCTCCCATCAAGGGCTCTCAGCACTTTTTAGAGAAGGGAGAGCATTATGCATGAAAATTATCCAAGGAACACATTATTAAATTTAAGCTTTTAGAAGAGAAGCTCCAAGCAAGATGAACAGTTGTTTTAGATAGTGAAAGTTGGGTTTTTGTATTTTCTTGCTCATTTTCATTCTAGTAAGTTTCTAAATCTTGTAATCTTCATTCTTAAACTTGTTACAACTTCCATTTTCAATTATTAATGAATTTTGTTAGAGTTCAACCACGACATTGGGTTCAAGGAAACTCCATTGTCAAGTATTTGAATATTTGTGCTTTAACTTCTATGTTTTTGATATTTGATCAAAGCTTTAAATTTGTTTACCTTTTTCTTTGGCTAGTTTAAGTTAGTGTTTGTTTTCTTTACAATTTTTTATCATTTTCCTTAGCATTTTTCGTTTCATCTATGGCTGGCTAAACCATTTGTTGGTGAAATACAAGGAAGGATTTCCATCCGAGTATATGAAAATTAATCTTCACACACATTGCCTTGTAGCATATAGGTTTCTTCACATTTGATGCATCATAGACTTGTCACGGGGCATGCTTATCATCCCTTCAAAACATATGTGAATCAATCTTCATACGATCAAACACCAATACACACATTTGGTAGTTCTTGATTTCTAACTCCTATCTTCTGATTGAACAAAAACACTTTTGGTTTCAATTAAGTTATAAGGAGGATTGATTAAACATTCTCAGTCGAATGAATTCCAAGGATTAGCCAACACTTTTTATTTATAGAGTTTCAAACCCCGAATCTCATGATTCACCAACACTTTTGAAGAACCAATTTTTACTTTTATTTTCAAAATCACTTTTGAAACACTTAGTCTGACCTTTCCTAAGGAGATGACCCCAAAAAAATTTTCGAGTTAATATGCGATATATAAGCCTCCCTGCACTTGGGGAACAACTATTGCACTAGCATAGTTTTGACACCCACATACATTCCAACACATTCTGCAAAACCAACGAGGGAAATAAACACCAAGTAATAAGTCTTAGAGCTTTATCCTTGAACCAATTCTCGTTTGTCCTAGTATGATTCAATTATGTGTCATTTGTCAAAATTCAAAAATTATTTACACGCCAACCATTCACCTTCATACTTAGGAGTCTAGTTAGCCTAATAGATGAATGACCTTACTTGACTCTAAGTGTTTGTGCTAGTAAACACATGGCTACAGGGTAGTAAAGCCTCATATCCCTTAAAAGAGCCAATTGTGATAAAAGAGCCTAATGTGGCCAAATTTAAAAATGTTAGGTATAAACCCAAGCAATAAGTCTTAAAGCTTTATCCTTGAACCAATTCTCTTTTGTCCTAGCATGCTTCAATTATGTGTTATTTGTGAAAATTCAAAAATTAATTACACGCCAACCATTCACCTTCATACTTAGGAGTCTAGTTAGCCAAATAGATTAATGACCTTACTTGACTCTAAGTGTTTGTGCTAGTAAACACATGGCTACAGGGTAGTAAAGCCTCATATCCCTTAAAAGAGCCAATTGTGATAAAAGAGCCTAATGTGGCCAAATTTAAAAATGTTAGGTATAAACCCAAGCAATAAGTCTTAAAGCTTTATCCTTGAACCAATTCTCTTTTGTCCTAGCATGCTTCAATTATGTGTTATTTGTGAAAATTCAAAAATTAATTACACGCCAACCATTCACCTTCATACTTAGGAGTCTAGTTAGCCAAATAGATTAATGACCTTACTTGACTCTAAGTGTTTGTGCTAGTAAACACATGGCTACAGGGTAGTAAAGCCTCATATCCCTTAAAAGAGCCAATTGTGATAAAAGAGCCTAATGTGGCCAAATTTAAAAATGTTAGGTATAAACCCAAGCAATAAGTCTTAAAGCTTTATCCTTGAACCAATTCTCTTTTGTCCTAGCATGCTTCGATTATTTGTTATTTGTGAAAATTCAAAAATTAATTACACGCCAACCATTCACCTTCATACTTAGGAATCTAGTTAGCCTAATAGATTAATGACCTTACTTGACTCTAAGTGTTTGTGTTAGTAAACACATGGCTACAGGGTAGTAAAGCCTCATATCCCTTGAAAGAGCCAATTGTGATAAAAGAGCCTAATGTGGCCAAATTTAAAAATGGTAGGTATAAACCCAAGCAATAAGTCTTAAAGCTTTATCCTTGACCCAATTCTCTTTTGTCCTAGCATGCTTCGATTATGTGTTATTTGTGAAAATTCAAAAATTAATTACACGCCAACCATTCACCTTCATACTTAGGAGTCTAGTTAGCCTAATGGATTAATGACCTTACTTGACTCTAAGTGTTTGTGCTAGTAAACACATGGCTACAGGTTAGTAAAGCCTCATATCCCTTAAAAGAGCCAATTGTGATAAAAGAGCCTAATGTGGCCAAATTTAAAAATGTTAGGTATAAACCCAAGCAATAAGTCTTAAAGCTTTATCCTTGAACCAATTCTCTTTTGTCCTAGCATGCTTCGATTATTTGTTATTTGTGAAAATTCAAAAATTAATTACACGCCAACCATTCACCTTCATACTTAGGAATCTAGTTAGCCTAATAGATTAATGACCTTACTTGACTCTAAGTGTTTGTGTTAGTAAACACATGGCTACAGGGTAGTAAAGCCTCATATCCCTTGAAAGAGCCAATTGTGATAAAAGAGCCTAATGTGGCCAAATTTAAAAATGGTAGGTATAAACCCAAGCAATAAGTCTTAAAGCTTTATCCTTGACCCAATTCTCTTTTGTCCTAGCATGCTTCGATTATGTGTTATTTGTGAAAATTCAAAAATTAATTACACGCCAACCATTCACCTTCATACTTAGGAGTCTAGTTAGCCTAATAGATTAATGACCTTACTTGACTCTAAGTGTTTGTGCTAGTAAACACATGGCTACAGGGTAGTAAAGCCTCATATCCCTTAAAAGAGCCAATTGTGATAAAAGAGCCTAATGTGGCCAAATTTAAAAATGTTAGGTATAAAATCAATGGTAAAGTGTCAATTGCACTTGAATTGTTGAGAGTACTATATGCATAATGACATTGCTCAATTGTAAAGCTCAAAGAGCTACACTAAACACACTTAGAAGCCTAACATTTAAAAAATGAAATTCACAGTCGTGATAATTGAAGCCAAATGAGTAGAAGTGATGTAAAATAAGGGGTGTGTTTAAAAAAAATAGAAAATATGAATTTAGAACACTTAGTAACCGTTCATATTTTCTTTTAGACAATGCATTAGGAATTCATGAAGAGCTAACATCTAGGAAGATTCCTAATAGTGTCGGAGTTTGGTTCCACACACATCACGCTTGAATTGACCAAATATGAAAAATTTGAACACATGGGAGTGAATCTGAACTAAGTGAGAGGTTATTGTTCTAAGATGCATGAAAATAATTTCCACCCACTTGGTAAATTAATTAGTACCTACCAACAAAAAACTCTTATTTTTGGGGCCTTTGGTAAGGGCCCCAACTATTTCTAGCCCCTATTCAGTTAGGGCTTAGGGACTTGTGAGGGGTTTAAGATATACAACTGGTTTCTGAATAATGGGAGTGCATTTCTAACGCTTGAAGCATTTCTAAACATAATGTTGATTGCCTTTCTACATGTAGGGACACAAGCACCTTTGGGAAATATCTCGGTGTGCCAAAGTCCAACCACCAGTTTGGCTCTTGCATATTCCTTCATAGACTTCATAGAGTAATGATTGGACTTGGAGTTTAGGAATGGAAAGGAGATATGACATTGAGAAGGATTTGCGATAGAGCTTCTGATTAAGAGAGACCTAGAACCTCGGGGCTTTGAGTTTGATCTTTTTGGTTCCTTATGGCACTTGGGAAGCTCCCTTGTCTTCAAGTAGCTGATTATGGGAACCATCTAACTCGTGGTCAACCTGTCGGATTAGACCAGGAGAGTCACACTAGTGCCAAGTCACTATCGCTAAGTGCATTCTAAACTGAGGGGCAAGGCCAAACACGCCAGGGCAGGTGCACGACAATTATGATTTCGAGGAGTCTGTGAGACAAAGACCTCTTGGAACTCTACCATCATTCCTCGCACCTTTTGGTGGTAAGCCCTTATATTTGGATCACAAGTTTCAAACTCCTTATTTACCTAGTTTATGATCAATTATGAATCATAGAACACTTGTAGATGGTCAGACCCAACTGCTTTTGCTTCTGGAGAAATGGGCCTCATATTTGGCTTTATATCTTGGCTGGTCAAGACAACCCTGACCCCTGTCCCCCAAGCACTGAAAGACCCATCCATATTCAAAATCAAAGTCCCATGAGAAACCTCTAAGGTCTAGGATAGTTCTTTCTCTAAGTGAGGTGGGTTTGATTTGTGTGAACTTGACAATGAAGTTCGCTAGGACTTATCCTTTGATGGATACACAGGGATGATATTGAATGTCAAACTCTCCTAGCTCAGTGGCCCACTTGGTGACTCTTCCCATCAACTCTTCATTCCAAAGTACAAGCTTCAAAGGCTGGTCAATCAGGACCACAATAGTGTGAGCTTGGAAGTAATGTCTAAGTTTCATAGTCCAGGTGACCAAGGCTAAAGCTACCTTATCTAGAGGGAGGTATTTGGTCTCGGGATGTAAGAGATATTTTCTAACCCTAGTATCTCATTCCCATGGACATTTAATCATTCATATAATCTCATATCACACAACATGTAGCATTTAATACACATAACATGTATTGCATAATGAATGCAATGGCTTAACCCAATCTACTCTCAAGTCCCAAGGTAATCGGGAACCTAAGCTCTAATACCAAGTTGTGATTCCCCAAAATCCGAGAGTCCTTTCTCAATTCATTGATCACCCATTAACCCGTAGAATATCTGTAAATACTGCATAACCCGATACCACATCGTTACTCCTCATTCATTAGAATCATCACAAAAATGGAATTTAGTCAGAGTCTTCTTTACACTAGAGCACTACCAAATATATAACTTTTGCATATATTAATCGTACAACTATTCCAAGATCCAAATCCAAAAATCTAAGATTTAAAATTTAACCATTTACATCATCCAAAAAAAAGAGTTCCAGATATAAAGGCTTGGAAGCTTTGAAGTTCAAAAACCAATTTTCAGGAAGAGATATAGATACCTCTAATAGGTAATATCGGTACCTGAGCCTTCTAGAAACCAGGTGCTGGTACCTATAAAACTTGATATCGACGCCTAGACCCACTGTCATTGGAGTACCGGTACCTATGAGTATAAGTACCTGTATTTGAATCCACTAGAAGCTAGGTATTTGTGAGGTACCAGTACCTAGGGCCCAAATTTCTCCAAATTTCCCAGATTTCAACTTTTAACCCTTCAAACCCATACAACATCCATTACATTCATTTGTTTTCAAAAGAATATTATCCAAGAAAGTCCCATTACATGCCTTAGCCAAAGTACAAGTTTTGAACATAATTAAAACAACACCAATATGGAAATATTCAANTCAAAAGAATATTATCCAAGAAAGTCCCATTACATGCCATAGCCAAAGTACAAGTTTTGAACATAATTAAAACAACACCAATATGGAAATATTCAAGGACTACAAAATGTAATTCAAGAGTCACAGTCGGCTCTATCGTCAACATGGGCCCAAGTGAGGGCTATTCGCTAGAGCCTGTCCAACACCTGAAATGTATCCTCATAAAGGGTGAGTCATGCTCAATAGGGTATCTCCTAAAGAAGTCACTTCTAAACCACAAATCACCATGCAAATCATCATGTCAAATATTCATTCAAACACAAATTTCATAAATGAATTCCTCAATTTCATGTCATGCCATGAGATGAGAACTCACGCATGCAATGCAACCCGAGCCCCACCGTCTCTTATAACACATGTTATACCAAACGTATATATTCGGACATTCCAAATCCCCATCATTGATGTTAGACATCCAATGACTATTTTATAAAATCTTGTGTCTTTCTTGGATAGGTAATTTATGGACATCACACTAGCAATCTACTAAATTGAATGGCATTTGAGGGCATTACACCTTCGGTTCCGAGTACACTGGTGCATTTTTTTGGTTTTGCACTATTGGTCAAGTGAGTGAACAAAGTAATCGGGCATTGCACCCGAGGGAAAGTTTATCCCTTCTTGCTATACCTAACATAATTTTTATACGCAATGTTCTGTGCGACACAATTGGACTTTGATCCAAACTTCCTGAGTCCACCCATGCACCCACACATTGACACTCAGTCCAATGTCCATGAACGTAGTGCAACCCATGCACATGCAATGTAATGTACATTTGCCATTTTTAATTCATCATAAGCTGACTATGACATGTGAGCATATGACAATATCCCATAAAACATCAAAATGTCTATTATATCATGAAGCGTACAGGAACATTTCATAACATTATCAAGCATGATATAGCATTTTCCATTCAAATAACAAACTTGAACATCCATAACCATTTTATCAAATACTTAGTAGGCAAAACATGTAAACACATAGCATGCCCAACAATCTATTTCATCATACCCAAATCAAGCAATAATTAGTTTTAACATATGCTCATATTCATTTTTCATATTGTAGCTAAACTAGGTTTGTGTTATACATAAGAATTCATCTCTATCAACCTATCCATTTCATATGATAACAACATAGGTTAAAAATAAATATAGATAGGAGAGAACCCTACCTCTTATAGTGTATGCCTGCATAGTAGAAGCCTCAAAAACTCCGAATCAAGCCTTTCAAGCTTATGTCGAAATTCACTTCTTTGAGAGTTTGGAGAAAATCACGATCTTTGGTACTGTTGCGTAGCTCTCGTTACATACAACGAATTTAACTCTTGGACCGAAGTGATCCAACAGTTGGATCTTGACGGATCAAGGAAGGAAGGTGGGAGAACTTTGAGATTTTCTCTCTTCTCTCTCTTTTAAGAATTTTTAGGCAAGGATTGGGAGAAAAATTTTACTTTCCCCCTTTAAATACTCTCTGAATGCTTAGCCCTCATTACGTCAGACGTCCCTTTTTAATTGGTCAAATTTTTTTTTTCGAATCCATTAAATCCCATCTGGTGTTAAGTTTAGTATATTTTATCGAATTTACTTTAAATTATTTTTCATGTCTCGCGAATAAAATTTTATTACTTTTATTTAAGTCGCGCGACGTTCGATCACCTGGTAAAACGTAAAAAATCCGTATGTCTGAAAATTCAACGAAAACTGATTAGGTAACTAAATTTTGTGATACAAATCCAACAGTGTGGTCAATTTCTTTATCCGAGTTTTAGAAAAATTTAGATTTTCAACTCATACCGTAACGACTAATGACTATTTTATCCTTTTTAATTAAGTTTTAATTTTTCATGTTGGGCGTGAGAGAGACAATAAGGAAACTGATGTTTTAATTTGGAAAATAGATTCTCGGGACTGAGGGAGAGGATTTGTGAGACATGGACAGATAGAGAAGATTAGGAAAGGAGATAAGGGGGATAAAAGTGATTTAGGATAAGCAAAATGGAACGTTTTTAGGCAGGAAAAAAAAATTCAGAACTCATTTTGGGCTATAGTATCTAAAATTCTGAAATGATCTAAACCGTTGTTTATGTTAAATTATCGTTGTCCATTGAATCAAATCTTTATTTATCTTAAAACGATTTAAACCATTTTTTGTTTTAAAATTCAAAATGATATAGATGATTGGTCAAAATAAACTTGGGTGGTCTAATTTATTAATAGAGTATGCTAATGATTTTGAACTGCAAATATTTTATAATTAGCACTTATTCGGTCATTTGCAAGAGCGACATGATGTGTCCCTCAACATTTTCATCGAATTTTTGATTCTAGGTGGTGTGTCATATTAATAATCATTGACAAGTTAATGAGAGTTTATATGACCTATTGATCTTATAATTTATATTGACGTGGGATTTAAATTTTGATAAAAATTTCACAGATATAATATTGAAATAATGTTATACTGACCAAATCATTTCTCAATTTTGTATCTCAAATTAATGTGGTGGTTGAATCAGTTGAGTTTATTAACTCTATTAAATATTTAATACATATAATTTTGTCATATTACTTAAAATATAAAATTTAATAAATAAATTTGAGTAGCACACTTTGATCCATAATATTATTGTTTGCGGGGTATAGTCTAGTTGTACCTAATTTGACGTGGCACATTACATGTCCAGAATGTCGGTCATGACAGTACAATGGATAGCAGAAAATAAAAATAAAATATTATTTAAACTTAAAAATATGACATAATTTATTAATTTAATGACACAATTTCATTAAAATTATTAGATTAATATTAAATTTTAATATTTAATAAAAATTAAAGTTAATTAAACAATTATAATGTATTAAGTCCATAAATTAGGTCAATAAATTAACGATAGTATAAAAAACTCTCATTTTTCATAAAACAAAAAAAAAAATCAAAGCAAAGGTAGCCNCAATTCCATTAAAATTATTAGATTAATATTAAATTTTAATATTTAATAAAAATTAAAGTTAATTAAAAAATTATAATGTATTAAGTCCATAAATTAGGTCAATAAATTAACGATTGTATAAAAAACTCTCATTTTTCATAAAACAAAAAAAAAAATCAAAGCAAAGGTAGCCAAGAGACTGAATTATGTATCACAAAACCCATTGAGATCTCTGTGTCCATTGCCTTACTTGGCGTTGAGTCTCTTTATCTCAGATCTGTGGGGGTAAGAAAACCGAAAACTCAATTAATCTGCTTTCTCTCTCTACAAAATCACATTGTCTCATACGTGGTAACTTCAAGATCCAAGCTTTTCTTTGTAAACCCATGCTTTCAGTACATCGCGTTTTTTCAGATCACAGGTAAGTAAATCCCTATCCCAAGCTCTCCCTCCCCTCATTTGCATTGTTCTCTCTCTTTCTCTCTCTACAGTCCAATTTCTCACCTTGTCATTTCAAGATCTCTTTCTTCTTGTAAGTTCTATATAAGAAATAAGGGTCCATTGCCTCTCAGAGGTGAGTAACCCGAATCCTAGTCTGTTGAAACGACCCCATTTCCTCATTTTTAGCTTCAAGATCCATACTTTTTTTGCTCGATTTGCGAAATTTTCCGATCCAATTATTCATTTCTATGAATCCAGTTTGATCAGTATTTGAATTTCTCTGTTGAATCAATGAAAGAATTGAATTCAACAACAGACGCAATCGGGCAAAACCTAGTGAAGCTCATAAGCAATCTTTGTTTCTCTGTGTTTGTGTTCTCGGTACTCATATTTACTGTAATTGCCATCACATACCAACCTCCTGATCCATGGGAGTCCTCCAGAGCCCTAACTGGGGTTTTTACCCAAGTCGAAAATGCCACCTTCCAAGCTGACACTTCTGTCCTTAAAACCGGCGAAGATATTGCTGCTCCTTGGGCAGTGCCTGCCGGAGCAGCAGAACCAATCAATGAAACGGTCATTGAGAAATCTGAAGAAAATTTTGCAAGTTTGACCTTAAAATCGGGCTGTGAGGATGTGAGAGTGGTTAATTGCTCAGATCCTAGACTTTTGATTGCAATTGAGAAGTTTAATTTGAAGGTTTTCAAGTCAGTTGTGTTTTTGGAGTACCAAATACCGGTTAATGGATCCAAAGCAGATGAGTGTGATGTGGCTTGGAGGTTTAGAAACAAGAAAGAGAAGTCATGGAGAAAGTATAGGGATTTTCGGAGGTTTAAGATTGGATTTGGTGGTAATTGTACTTATGAAGTGCTTAGTGCGAGGGGTTGGCATTCGGGTATCAATGCCCGCCGGGCAAGGGTTCGAGTTAAAGCGACTGGTAGAGATGAAAATGCTAAAATTACTTCAGCAATTCGGGATGATGAGATCAATGACACGATCCCGGTGTTGGGATCAGACTCCGCGTTTAGGAAGGGGAAGTATTTATACTATTCGCGCGGAGGGGATTATTGTAAAGGAATGAATCATTATCTTTGGAGTTTCTTATGCGCTCTTGGGGAAGCCCAGTATTTGAACAGAACATTTGTAATGGATCTAAGCATTTGTTTGGCGGGAATGCATACACAGAGCAACAAGGATGAGGAGGGAAAGGACTTTAGGTTCTATTTTGATTTTGAACATTTGAAAGAGGTCGCATCTATTGTGCAGGAGGAGGAGTTCCTTCAAGACTGGAAAAAATGGGATAGGGTCCATAAGAAGAAAATTCCGGTTAGGAAGGTTGCGAGCTATAAGATCACACCGATGCAACTAAAGAAAGATAAAAGTACAATTATATGGAGGCAATTTGATGGTCCTGAGCCGGATAACTATTGGTATAGGGTTTGTGAAGGTCAAGCTGCAAAGTATGTCCAGAGGCCGTGGCGTGCTGTATGGAAATCAAAAAGACTTATGAATATAGTTTCTGAGATTAGTGGGCGAATGGACTGGGATTTTGATGCGGTCCATGTGGTTCGAGGAGAGAAAGCTCAGAATAAGGAGCTCTGGCCCCATTTGGATGCTGACACATCCCCAGATGCCCTTGTTGCGAAGCTTCAAGGGATGATTCAATCTCGGAGGAATCTGTATGTTGCCACCAATGAACCCTTCTATTATTACTTTGATAAACTGAGGTCTCATTATAAGGTTCATTTGCTTGATGATTACAAGGAATTGTGGGGTAATTCAAGTGAGTGGTACAATGAGACAAGACTTCTGAATGCTGGCCGTTCAGTTGATTTTGATGGATATATGAGAGTTGAAGTGGACACTGAGGTTCTTTACAGGGCAAAGACACAGGTAGAGACATTCTATAACTTGACCAATGATTGCAAGGATGGGATCAATACATGCTGACCAGGTTGAAGATGCATTTATTGGTGTTTCGAAAGTTTATTTACACATCTTTTTATCTAATTTTACTGTCTCTGTTGTGAATTGAAATGATAGCATTGAGTTCATTTAAGGTTCTATTTTATTCACTGACCATCTACTGGTCATGTTTGCCTATATATGTCCTATAATTCAACTTTTAGCCAGCTTCTACATCGTTGTGACCGCTGGTATCTGTTGCTTGGTGTCTACTGAAAGCAAATGTTTATTGTTTCATTTTGTGTGTATATATGGTGTATTTCTGCAGTATCTGCCAATTTAAAGAATTGCTAGCTTGAGGGTACGAGCCTCTGATCCAAAACATTATGATAGACATAGACTTTTCTGAGATTCACAGAAATCTGGAAGTGTGACATTTGTGGTTCCTTCAAACCTTCAAATCATGTTCATCTTATTTACATAAAGATGAATTCATATTTTCTGGTACTTTTAGTTGTGAAAGAAATGCACTTGCTTTTGAGCCATTGCTTTACCGACGATGTTCATTCCTCGAAGTATTGTTTGCCTTGTGGTCTGGCTTTTTTAAGGGCAACGGGCTTAAATGATAGATGATGGCTAATCTGTTTGCTTGATCCCGTGGTAAGGTCTTAAAAACTTATGTTCTTTAACATTGATTTTTGGAAGTTGCGTGAGTTTTCATGACACATTATTGCGCCCCATTGTCTAAATACCTCCTTGATTCTTACTGGGGTTGCGAAGTGGTGGGTACTGAAACATCGAGGGTTGTAATGGACACTTTGTTGCAGTTTATTTCATGTTAGCACCTGAGTCCAAACTTTGCCAGTATATACACCATGTCCCTGGTATTGTTCGGTATTCCTCACCGGGCACTCGCATTCACTATAGAGAAAATCTGGAACCCCATGAAGGCAGGCAGAATAAATATTTAATTCAGTTAGTTTGGTTTATACAAGTTCCAACGTGGAAGGAGGCTCTTGGTAATAAATGTTTCCGTTTTGACCACTATTCACATCTATTGACTGTAAAAATCGATGAAAACATTATGATCTAGTTGAATTTGTTTGCATAGAGATTGGTTTTGGCTACATCCCTTTAATTAACATTAAGATAATTCTTACATTCCTAGCATAAGACTTACCCAAGAAAAAAACATTCCTAACATAGGGTTGTGATTTGTTGAATGCTTTATGGCTTCTTGGTATACCTCCTCCAACCTTCCCCTTCTTCTTGATGCATCTGGAACTTTCTCTTTGATATCAAATAGAGGTACGTAGTTGTTTTTCCTCTTAATAGTTTTGTCCCCGGCCAAGCCATATCTGCGGTCAGGAGAGCCAATATCCCCAGCCGAGGCTTGAACCCCGTGCCTTCCCCCTGAGAAAGGCCAGGCTACACCACTCGGGCTAACTGTCATGTGGTTGAAATAAAATGATCAAAACACTAGCCACTTTGTGAGTGTTATTTACCAAAATACAGTTATTTTAAAACATATATATCGAAATACGACATTTTTGAATTTATTTATTAAATTATGGTACTTTTTAAAAGCGAATTCAATAAGTTCACTTTTGTTAAAAGACGGAGTTAATTAATCCGCTTTTATTTTTTTTAAAAAATTATAAGTGATAAAAACATGTTTAGTAAATACGCTTTTTACCCTTTTTTTTAAGAAATGTGTTTAGTAAACACGCTTTTCACACAAAAAGATCATCTTGATACCAACAAACTCTTCAACTCATCCTTCATTTCTAAATCAATCTTGGTGTTAAAATAGTTGTAGTTTAATTTGCATAATGGATGCTTCACTTGAATTGAATCACTTCCCAGACATGGGTGGCTGGATCACTTTTCCCTGCATCATAGGATTCTCTCTCTCTCTCTCTCTCTCTCTCTCTCTCTCTCTCTCTCTCTCTCACATACACACACACACAACTACACAATATGAGCTTTTCCCCAAACCCAGCCCCTTTCCAATCTTTATTCTCGAACCCAATTAATTTTAAACTTATTTTCCAAATTCAGTCTTTTTGTTAAAACATCATTTCAAATGACGTCATGGATAAAAATGTCATTTGAAATGACAATTGCAAATTAAAATTTTTTTATTGAAAACGTCATTCCTAATGAAAATTTTAAAGGCGTTAGTAGGAATGACGTTAAGCAAAGTGAATTTCAAGCGGCAAACATAACAGGCGTTAAGAAGCAAATTGACAAGAAAACGTCACTTAAAATGACGTTTTTAAAAACGGCATTTTAAGTGATGTTTTCAAAAATGTCAAAAAACTTTAAAAATAAAAAATAAAAACGCTATGTCCTAAAAAATATAAAATAAATAAAATCCTTAAAAAACCAAAAAAATGAAACTAAAAACCCTAAAAAACCAGCTATTTTTTTTAATAATGCAATTGACGTGTTTGTTAATTATTTTGATGATATTAAATTTTTTGTTTAGTATTGTTTTGTTTTAACTAAAAAATATATTATTAAAGCATGTTTCGCACATAAATTTTAAACTTTGAAAGATACAAAAAAATCTAGTTATAAATTAAAAAAATTTAAGTAATTTAGTGCATGAATTTTTGTGACTAATTTTGAGAAAAATATAATTTTATATGTTTAAAAATTATCTATTCAAATTTTATGTTATAAGTTCATCGAACATTGAGAGTTGACCTACAAAAGTGTGTAAAACTTCAAAATATGAAAAAAGATATTTATACAGTAAAACAAAACAATTTTATTACATGACATTATAAAAAATACAGTCTGTCAATATTGTGGTTGATGTAGAAAATAACATAGAGGGTTGCCGAGTACACATAAAATCGAAGGAATAAAAGTGTTAGACGCATCATCACTTAAATCAGAATAATCAGAAAGTTCTGTATCTAAAACTAGTAACGGATCTTGTAAAATTTGAATCTCAACATAATCAGGATCGAAATGCTCAATTTTTGCATACTCGATTGCATGCAAATGATCAAGTCTACGCTGCATCTGATCGTTTTCACGTTCAAGTTTTGCTATGATCTTGTTATGGTTGGTAGAGTTTTGTGAATTATATATATCTACCGAACGTGCCTTCGATACNCGATCAAGTCTACGCTGCATCTGATCGTTTTCACGTTCAAGTTTTGCTATGATCTCGTTATGGTTGGTAGAGTTTTGTGAATTATATATATCTACCGAACGTGCCTTCGATACCATTAATTCATGCCAATGACAGTATACTTTAAGCTCACAACGTTTGTCATATAACTGTCGTCATTTTGGCGTGGGTTCGATAAGAACAGTCAGAGGCGAATAGTTGGTCACAAACCCAACAAATATGTGTCCAACTTGACCGAAAGAGTAATAAGGGTCGATGGGCTCATTATGGAACTCACGCTTTTGTCCATACCAAATTACACCGGTAGAATCTGTGTAGGATTCAATTGAACGAACTACATTCGACGATGCGGCTCGACCAGTCGAGCGTTGACGTTCATTGGGTGAAGATGAACATTGTTGTTCATTGCGTGATGAAGAACCTTGGGTAGTTTGATTGGATTGTCTTTTAGATGTGCGCCTAGACAATTTTTGGGTTATGATGTACATAATTAATAAGGATGGTTTATATCGACACGAAATGCAGTTATATATAAATTTGACAGGACAATTACCGGTACGACTAACATGACTTGGCATAGATAAAGTAATGATATGACTTTACAATGATAAAGTAATGACATAACTCGTGAATGACAAAAGGACTGACATGACTTGACATTACTCTGACTATACTATTAAAGCAATGAAATGAGTTTACAATAAAAAAGTAAATACATAACAATTCAAATACAAAAGACTGACATGACTTGACACTACACTGGTTAGACAAGCTTGCTATCTCACAAATGAACAATTGTAGACTTTGTTAAACTTCATCAGATATATAATCATCTGACAGGTATTGTGCATTAGACAATATATTGTTTTGCTCAATTGGTGTCAACTCTCGTCCATATGCAATTCCCATCATGTCTTTTGCTTGTTAGAGTATATAATAGCAAGACTTACGAACCAGCATTCTATTATTCTCTCTTCAAACTTGTTTTACTTCTAATTCTTAGTCCTCTTTATTCCGGCGTTACATTGCTTGTGATCGTATATGAGGCACTGGTATGCCAAGTTCTCTTAGTTATGTGAATAGTTCGTCTGATTCTTTAGCACGAAAAGTCCACTCTCGTCGTACTCCTACATAATACTCTTTTAGACCAAAAAATCTCTCATTCTTGTAATCATCGTTTCGCTCTTGTAGTAATCAAACCCATTCACGTTTGCAATTGTTAAATCTCGTAGAAAAATTTGATGTAGACATAATGTTGTGTTTGCCATATCAACCACAAATAAGGTGTTTAAATAGTAGTGTCCCAATTCTAGTGTGTTAGACAAGTCTCATCAGTTAATAGTAAGACAGTGTAGTGATTAGAGGTCATTTATGGTATAACCATTCATTAGACTAGTGTAAGGTCATTTTAGTCTTTGCTCATATGAAATATGTGTTGTCACTTCAACACATGGTATATAGAAACTCATTTAGGGTTAAATCAGTTCAGCACATGGCATGTTGAAACCCATTCAGGGTTTAGTCACTTCAACACATGATATTAAGTAGTCACGAGTAGTCACTTTTTCTTCTTTAGCATTATGACGGAGTAGTTACTTGTCACTTCAAGACAGTGTTTGTATTGATATGGTCAATTGCTGGGAGATGTGTGTATTTAATAAAACACATGTCTTGAAGTGCATTTATAGGTTTTTTTTTCATTTCATCAACAAATTCATTGAGTAAGTGGGTCGTCAATTTATGTGTAATAGAAAAACAATCAGTGTATTGTCAAAGTCATGATAGTCCTTTCTTAGTGAATTGATATGTCCATCAATACCTTGATTTTTAAGTACTATATATTCATTGTTTGTAAGCAACTAAGTGAAGAAAACTTATTTCCAACATGAATTATAGTGTGAGAACTTTATATGAAAATATGTGGTATCTTTGGGCCTTAGAGGATGAGTTCTTCTATCCAATGAATTCTCATTTACGTTTTCAAGCAGGGTCATAAGAACTATGAGGGTAGAATTGTAATATCGTTTGACAGAGCGATAAAATCTTATTAGAGATATGCAAACTTGCAATTTATGAAGGTCTCGACAAATTGCAATCCATATGCCAGTTGAGACACCACAACAACTAGAGCGAGCATTGTATCATTTTTTAGCCGAGAAAAATCGCATGATAATCCATCTAAATCATTATAACCTTCGTCGCATTGCACGAGAACGTGCTGAAGAAAAGTTAATGGAAGAAGCACCTATAAGTTTCCTCCTAAGTGGAGAAGTTGAATGTATTTCTGATGTCGAGATGTCTGACGAAAATGTTGATTAATGAAACATGTGTGGATAAGCCCACATCTCTGTGTTGTGTGGACACACGTTATGTTAATGTTGTATGGAGAACTATGATATTAGTGTTGTGTGTTGAACTGTCATATCTGTATTGTGTGGACAAGTGTTAAGTTAGTGTTGTGTTGTGTGGACAAGTGTTATGCTAGGGTTATGGGAATAAGTGTTATGTTAGTGTTTGTGTGTAGAAATGTTATGTTACTATTATGCAAAGAAGTTGTATGTTAGTTTTGTTGTCTCTAGATCATGTTATTGTTGTGTTGAGATTTACATGTAAAGTATAATGTACGTGTAATGTTGAAGTGAGTTAAATGTGTTGTATACAATATTGATTATGTATGTGCCGACTTGATTGAAGAATGAAATAAAAAAACATGATTTGTGTATGTTACAATGTATTTGCAAAAGAAAAAATTTGTACAATTCAGGGGAAAAAAAGGCAACAAATACATCAAAATCATGTCCCACAAGCAGGTGGTTGCCTATGTCACTTCGACTATCTGAGAACCTCTTGCTCAATATCCTGTGGTGCAGCTTGTGTCACTTGTGACACACCGACGTCATCGTGATGAAGTGCATAATGTGCACGACCTCGCCCTCATCCCTGGTCCTATCATCCACCTCTAACCGGTGGTCCAGATAGCACATGGCGTACACCTATAACTGTAGCATCCTGTGTCACTCCCTCTTCATCTAACAATGGATCTAGTATAGGAGGCTATCTAAGAGGGGTAGAAGGGAATGTGTGTGATGATCCCATGGTAACACCTGCTGACACTACTAGTGGAGTTGAAATGGGAACATCCACATGTGTATGACAAGCTTTCATTGTAAATATAGGTGTTGGTGTCAGTGTGGATGCAACCGCAGTTGGTGTCGGCATGGGTGCTGGTGTTAGTGTGGATGTAAGCACAACCGGTTTCGGCGTGGATGCCGGGGTCGATGTAGGTGTTGATGCCAGGGTTGTGACCCCCTAAAATTAGGAGTCCTTTTTCAACCGTTGACCACCCGTTAACCTGCGGAAGTACCCGTGATTGTTGCACAACCCGACATCAGGTCAATAGTATTCCCCTTAATCGAAATTATAACCCACACGTGTAACCCGTGTACATTTTATCATTTAATCAAATCGTGGTCCAATATACCACATTTCATACTTCATTATAGTTCATTTACATCATTTGGAAGGAAGGACACATGACCCAAAAGCATGGCACAACAGTTTTAAAGTTTCAATTTTTTGGAAGTCTTATCAGTATGGCATACCAGTAGGGTGAGCCTACTAAAAAATCCCTACCGCCTTTTGGACAAAGTTGTACCGGTATGAGTTGTCCATTGGACTTTGTCATACCGGTATGCCCTATCGGTATGCTTTGCCGACTTTTGCCTGTTTCACCTGTTTTGCATTTCCAACTCATTCCAACCTATCCCATTTTCATTCAACACATGTGTAATGATAATATTTCATATAACACAAGGTCCATACAATTTCGATTACATTAATTTACATGAATTTACATGTCAAACTAGATTTTCATAATACTTTACAAAACACTCAAAATAAAGCCACATTTTGACTTTCTTCATACTTGAGGCCCCGAGTGAGAGCCTTTTGCCAACGTANAAAAAAAGGCAACAAATACATCAAAATCATGTCCCACAAGCAGGTGGTTGCCTATGTCACTTCGACTATCTGAGAACCTCTTGCTCAATATCCTGTGGTGCAGCTTGTGTCACTTGTGACACACCGACGTCATCGTGATGAAGTGCATAATGTGCACGACCTCGCCCTCATCCCTGGTCCTATCATCCACCTCTAACCGGTGGTCCAGCTAGCACATGGCGTACACCTATAACTGTAGCATCCTGTGTCACTCCCTCTTCATCTAACAATGGATCTAGTATAGGAGGCTATCTAAGAGGGGTAGAAGGGAATGTGTGTGATGATCCCATGGTAACACCTGCTGACACTACTAGTGGAGTTGAAATGGGAACATCCACATGTGTATGACAAGCTTTCATTGTAAATATAGGTGTTGGTGTCAGTGTGGATGCAACCGCAGTTGGTGTCGGCATGGGTGCTGGTGTTAGTGTGGATGTAAGCACAACCGGTGTCGGCGTGGATGCCGGGGTCGATGTAGGTGTTGATGCCAGGGTTGTGACCCCCTAAAAGTAGGAGTCCTTTTTCAACCGTTGACCACCCGTTAACCTGCGGAAGTACCCATGATTGTTGCACAACCCGACATCAGGTCAATAGTATTCCCCTTAATCGAAATTATAACCCACACGTGTAACCCGTGTACATTTTATCATTTAATCAAATCGTGGTCCACTATACCACATTTCATACTTCATTATAGTTCATTTACATCATTTGGAAGGAAGGACACATGACCCAAAAGCATGGCACAACAGTTTTAAAGTTTCAATTTTTTGGAAGTCTTATCAGTATGGCATACCAGTAGGGTGAGCCTACTAAAAAATCCCTACCGCCTTTTGGACAAAGGTGTACCGGTATGAGTTGTCCATTGGACTTTGTCATACCGGTATGCCCTATCGGTATGCTTTGCCGACTTTTGCCTGTTTCACCTGTTTTGCATTTCCAACTCATTCCAACCTATCCCATTTTCATTCAACACATGTGTAATGATAATATTTCATATAACACAAGGTCCATACAATTTCGATTACATTAATTTACATGAATTTACATGTCAAACTAGATTTTCATAATACTTTACAAAACACTCAAAATAAAGCCACATTCTGACTTTCTTCATACTTGAGGCCCCGAGTGAGAGCCTTTTGCCAACGTACCACCCGCACCTGAAATGTTTTTTTCCATAAAGGGTGAGCCACGCTCAGTAGAGTATTTCCTACAGAGGCTACTCCCCAACCTAAATGCATATGAAATGCTCATATGCAACACATAAACAAGCAACAACCATTCCAACCAAGATTTAGCAAGTCTAAGTTGGAATCTAACATGTCATGCCATGATATGAGGTGATACCCATTCATGCAATTCAACCTGAGCCCTCCTTGGCTCCTTTTCCCCCTTGCAATGCCATGAATATAAAAAAAAAATGGCTTTCCAAGCTCTGCCATTGGCGTTACACACCCAATGACTATTTAAAAATCTTCGGATCTTTTTTGGGGTGAGTATTTATGGACTTACACCAACGACACCCAACTGACACGAAATTTATGGACTTCCACCAACGGTTCCACGTACCGACATATTTTATGAGCTCTTATACCAATGGAGTGCGTATCCATTCACCGGGTCTCTCACCCAAGGGATTGTCTAACCTTTATTGCTAACCCCGACCCAATTTCATGAAACCGTGTGACTCAGTCGGATTTTCAATCCAACTTTTTCGATCCCACCCATCAACCACCAAGTATGGTGCTTGATCAAACCATGCACACACCCATACCCATACCCATACCCATACCCATGTCTCATGCCCATGGATGCGATGCCTCCGTGCAAATACAATGTAATACACCATTGCTATATCGATGTCATGCCTTATATGTAACGAATGTCATATGAGCAAATTTTATCACATTTATACATATTCCATGGCAATTCATATCCAAAGTATATACTTACCATTCCATCACAATGTCGATATATCTATAAGCATACATCAACATTTTCATATCCAACAATACATCACAAGTATGTTATTATATAATATATGCCAATAACACACTTTATTCGCAAAGGTATAATATAAACACATAACATGCCCACATAACACCAATTTCCATGGAATTACACAAGTAAATTCCACATACCAATTCCAAGCTAGGGATTTATTTTAAACCATTTCTATACCCATTTTCATATCCTTTTATCAATTTCACAAACATAGGAAAGTGATATATATCTCTATCAACCTACCCATTTCAATTTAACATCCTAGGTTGTAAAATAAACCTTAGTAAGAAGGAAACCTCTCTCTTGAAGCGTAAATCACTTGGTAGAAGTCTTCAAGAATCCCAATCTATCACAAATCCTTGATTTCCCCAAGCTTGTTTTTGGAACTTTGGTGAAATCCGTTGTTTTTGGTGTGGTTGTGTAGCCCTTGGCAAGGAGAACAACTTTCCTTCTTGGCCTCAAGTGGATTTGATCACCGTAGGGCCATAGATCATAGAGAGAAGTGAAGAAACACTCTCTTTTCCCTCTCTTCTTCTCTATCGGGTGAATCATTGATGAATGGGGGGAGAAATTAGATTTTTCCCCTATTTTTATCCCTTATTTACTTGGCCCACAACGCGTCACACGACCCTCTTCTTCCTGGGTACGTTTTCGCCTCAAAACGATTAAATTTCGTCCTGGTTTAATTTCAAAATATTTTTATTTTAACTTGCCTCAATTTATTTTTTAAATTTCAAAATTTTATTAAAAATTCTATTTTTGGGTCATCCGAGACTCGATCGCCTCGTAAAACGTAAAAAATTTGACTATCTTGAAATTTAATGAAAATTGACAGGGTAGCTAGATTTCGTGAGACGAATCCAACGATGAGGTTTGTTTTTTCATCCAAGTTCTAAAAAAATTCAGGTTTACTACCCGTGTCGTAATGATAAATTACCATTTTACCCTTTTTCATTAAAAGTTTAAATTTACCTAGGTTTTACAAGGGTTGATGTTGGTGTCGGTGTAGGCACATGTGTAGGGGTGGGTGCATGAGCCTATGTCGGTGCTGATGCTGATGCATGTGCCGCTCCAGGTGTTAGTGTCGAATCAAGTGCATGTGCCTGTGCATGCCGGTGTCGGCGCTAGTGTCGGTGTAGGTGTAGGAGCTTGTGCCAGTGTTGATGTAGGTGTCAATGTGGGTATTACTAGTGATGCCAATCCTACCGATGACAGTACAAATGTCGAAGACGATGGGGAAGATAAGGAGTAGTCCAATCATGGTGAAGATGAGGAGGTGGTTGTGCAAATGTCGATGGAACATCAGCTGTCGAGACTGAAGCGTCCACAAGTCGTTGATGCTCACGGATGGATGTCAAACATAAGAAGTTCACATCTGTGATATGCCCAATGGAGTCCTTGCAACGGGTCAAGTCCGGGTTGCCCTCATATGTACCACGTGTAGTGTGATATATCCGAGTAAGTGTCTCTTCCTACAAAAGTATTACAACATATTAGCAATTGTATTAAACAATTAGTAATATCCTTAAAATTCAATAGTAAAGCATTTAACAACATATTACCAGTAGCTCTATTATACTCCCAACTAGCTGAAAACCAACAGTAGGCCTAGCGATGGGTGGACCAACAAGTGGCTGAGTGATGTGACGATACCATTACATGTATGCATCAATCGAATCCATCGGTGCAGTACTCAGGTCTTTAGTAACATTGGTATCTCTACGATGCGCCCACATTTCCGTGTACACCTGATGAACTACAGACCAATACTGACCAGATCTACCTCGACGATTAAGAACATGCAAGGCCCTGTTGGTATGACATGACTGTGGTATGCGCTGAATCAGGTCAAACTGTCGAGTAATTGGATCTGAAAAAAAATGCCACTCCATGACATCGAAGCAAATTAATGGGGCTAATGTGTGCCAAATATCTTGCCCAATAAGACAATAATCCAAAAGGCCACCCAATACCTCAACTGTATACGGCTTCGATATCATTTACAATACAAATTGTGAGCATATTCAAATGTAAAAGTATTTTTAAAAAAATTGGACATAGTTTTCTTTGAAAATTNAAAATTGTGAGCACTCATATTCAAATGTAAAAGTATTTTTAAAAAAATTGGACATAGTTTTCTTTGAAAATTGGACATTTCCAAAATTTTTCAACCTGTATACAACACATCCAACTCAATGGCAGACATAAACAAATATAAATAAATATCCCACCATCTCAACATTCATTTACTTCACATGTAAATTCAATGCAATCAACCCAACAAACTAATAAACTTTAACAACGAACATCAGAGTTCGTAAGATATGGTTAAGCTGATATACCTGATCCTCACGCATTTGGTCCAACTGGTCCCGATAGTGATGTAGTACATGGGTAGGAGTGTGCTGCTCCAAAAATGTTACATCCCATCTATACATTTCAACAAAATTTATAAATATATAATAATACATAAAATATGTATTAGATTGCAATGTATCTTTATTACGCACCTACAACCAAGGGGACCATCATGTAGTCCGTGTGCATCAACAACATCATGTGCAAGGCCCACATCTATAGTGACTCCATCTAACCTTACATCAGCCCCATCGTACGTCACTGCACCATGGGCGACCCATTGTCGTGGTAGCACACGCTGTGAAACAATGTGTATCAGACGCTCCCATGCCGACAACTACAAACACAATACATTGATTTTAAATATATACAGTTACAAGAACATTAAAATAAGAAACTAAGTGAAGAATGCATGCAATTACTTGAATTAGAATAAGTGGACTGCTAATATCCTTCGCGTCCCACTTAGTAGTGAGATATATCTCTCGATATAACCATGAAAGGCCGCATTGCCCCAACTATAAGTGCCGGCCGCATGTAGGTCTGCGAGCAATGGTAGGAACATAAGCTTCACCCTACTCGACGACTTGTCGTTGAACAAAAATCCACCAATCAATAAAAAGGATGTATGATCGGGTGTAACATGCTACAAAATGCTCGGTTGCATCAGCTGGAATCCCATGGGCCATATACTCAACAAGTGCACTAAGTCGTATAGTGGACTTATCTATCGATCCATCTGCTGGTGTGAACCCGAACAACTAAGTGCACATGACACTCCACTACTGTACATCGTGAATGGTGTCTACACCACATACAGGCATCCCATCAATAGGAAAGCCTAGTAATACAGCTCTGTCCTGAAGTGTGATAGTGGCCTCACCAACTGCTAGATGAAATGTGTGTGTCTCGACGCACCATCACTCTACAAGTGCAGTAATAAGATTCTAGTCTAGCTGAATGTGTCTAAGGCAATATGCCCCATAAAATTCAGTTGTGCATAGATGCTGAATAACTCGATCGTCAGTGATAGTAACTCGATGAAGAGGAGCCTTTGATTGTCGACAATGTAATAGGGGTAGCTCAATGCCCTCCCAAATAGAAGTCATGCAATGGTCAACCTGTAAGGATAGTATAGATGCATGATTGGGACCTAAATGTAGTAATGAACGAGGACCATGATCCATGTCTACAACCTACATTATCATACAATATACAAACATGAGTTAATATATATAAATAACAACGTTAATATTTATATGTACCAACGTTAAAATACATCATACAAAAACATTTTTGTAATGTTAAAAATTATCATATGATAAATAATGGGTTCGAACAATAAATAATGCAATACAACTTACATACAACATTAGAGTGCATAAGCAACATTTCTAGTGAATGACCCATTGAAGAAGCATATTGGTTATTTGCTGGACATGTTCGGCGATCGTGCCCTGCTTGAAAACAAATACTGTAGTGGTTCTGCTTGCGCCCTTCTCTCGGGAAATCTATTTCATTCTATATGTGCGATGTCTGTGGACGTCGTCTAATTCCTCAATGCAACGACCTATCAGGTACTAATGCAGGGCCATCATTTTCATTCCAATAATCTTGGTGGCACAGAGGATGAAGTTCAGGTGCCCAAGTCGACTCAAGCGCCTGGATGTTGAATACAAGATTGATTAAATGCCAAGAACTAAGATGGAAATGTGAGCAAGAGGCTATAACATGTGAACATGGCATTTTGTAAATTGTAAATTTCCCTTAAGTGCATGTCTGGTCATCAATACACACAACATGTGTATTACCATTATTAGCGACCACCTCTATAACTTCCCGTCGCATGTGAAATGGTATAATATTACACATTCCTACTTTGACTTGGTTGGGTTGCATATATTTAATTGCTTCAGGTGAGTACTGCATACCATTGTCTATGCAGCGTTGTGCATGTTCTAGCACTCACAAAAGTATTTTGCAATCTAATAAAATATGAATTTCACAGATGCAGTGATGGGAAGCATCCTTTCACCTTTCAATACACCATTAAACACCTTAAAAACATTAGTTGTGGTTTTTTCATATTGCCGGCCACCATCATGTGCAATTGTTGTGCTGGAATATCATCTAACCACTTCCACGCCAATGGATCTGCATTTTTAATTTCTTCCATTGTCAAATTAAACTTGTGAATCTAATGTGATGCCCTAGCCGTCCACACGATCTTTCAAATACGTGTTCTTAAAATGTGTGTTGAAATTGATTTGTACATGCCTAAGATAGAAACGATGATACGCGTATGGCTCATTCCACCCAGAATTAGGTTTCTTAATCGCTGAGATTATTCCTATATGTTGATTTGATATTAAGCATATACCAACTTTATTCAGCACAACAGAGTGGCATAAATGATATAGGAACCAACCCCAACTGTCAAGAGTCTCTTCATGAACAAAGGCAAATGCCAGAAGAAAAATCTTCTTCCGAGCGTCAATCCCAATAGCAATGAGAGGGTTATGCTTATACTTGTCATTTACAAATGTGCCATTGATGCTAATTACAGGATGACAATGAAAAAATCCATCAATAGAAGCTTTGAATGCCCATAAAACCTTTCCAAATATGTCGAATGTGGGAGCACAAGCCTCATATTGCCACCTTAAATTGTCGCAAGGTTATATTTCACAAGAACACCCATAAACTTTGGCAAGATGTTGTAAGAACTATCCTAGTCACAGAAAACCTTGGCTATAGCCTTACTATTTGCATTCCATGCCTTCTTGTATGTTATCAAATATTGATACTCTTTTTTCACCATTTCAATGATAATAGAAATTGTTACATCAGGTGTACCCCGAACCAAACCCTTAATCCATTGAGAAATAAAACCTGCATCAAGCTGACAGTGGTCCTGGTTCAACCTTGGGTAGAAACAAGTGTAAAGTGCCTGATATTTTGTGATCTCAAACATTCTGTGTTTCGCCTTCAAAACCACCTGTAGCCTCTATTTGCATCCACATTGTACATGCATCTTACACCTCAAAACCCAGTGAGATTTGTTTGTATCAATAACAACATATTGTTGGTGCATCTTAAATGAATACATTTAACTGCTATCTCCAACTCTTTTTTACTCCTGAACACCATACCCTTTGATAGTTCTGGTCTTGTAGGATCCCATGTTTTAAATCCATGCAAATTGCTCATGTTTTCAACTTCATTTTGGGTTCCCAATTCAATGTTTGAGAAAAATGTTAACTCTGACTTGTGCATAGGAACCTCACCATCATCCTCAACAGAATTACCTTTGGCATCACCATCATCATCACTCAATAAATCTTCTAGCATTTCTTCTTGTTCGTAGTACTCATTCTGGTCTAAAGCATGCATTCCTTCAACTCTTTTTACTCATGAACACCATAACTTTTGATAGTTCTGGTCTTGTAGGATCCCATGTTTTAAATCCATGCAAATTGCTCAAGCTATCAACTTCATTTTGGGTTCCCAGTTCAATGTTTGAGAAAAATGTTAACTCTGACTTATGCATAGGAACCTCACCATCATCCTCAACAGAATTACCTTCGGCATCGCCATCATCATCATCATCAGAATCATCACTCAATAAATCCTCTGGCATTTCTTCTTGTTCGTAGTACTCATTCTGGTCTAAAGCACGCATTCCTCCATACGTATTATTTGCAATCTGATGCACTACAAGTGCTTGGACAAGGTATACTAGCGCTGGTGTCAGGGTAACTGTAATTATTTCCATCCCCTCGTTTCCCAGTGTAGCACTGTAGTCTTGCTGGGATGAACATTCAAAAAAAGTACTAGGCCCTATTTTAGACTGTGCATGTGTATATCGATTATATTCTTTCATACACTGCATTGTTAAAGGGGTGTAATAATTATCCACCATGGCTGAATGGTCAAGCACTGGGATATATGGCTGTTGGTTGAGTAGGGAAGAGTATGAACCACCATCGGGCCAACCTTCTTTACTTTCACCAATGTCATATGGTCTAACCTCTTCGCTCACATATAAATCTACTTTGTTAACGCCTTGATTGTCAAATACAACATCCACCATTGCCTCCACACCATCATTGTTAATAACTTCTACTGGAATATATGTCAAGAGGTTAGTTCCCAATGCAATAGGAAACCTACAAATAAGTTTGAGATTTTATTTATTCCTATCTATCCCTGTCACATCTTGCAACCTATCCGCCAAAGTTGAGTGAGTTGTGTCATGAGAAACCTTTACTACACGCTTACAACCATTATCGTATTGTAAAACATCATGGTTCTTGAATATGGTACCACACCAATAAACCATCACAGAAGCACATTTTTCAGCCATTCGTAACAATTCTGTAATAAGGACATCAAAAAATACATTAGATATCATCTACGAGGCAACCAATTAATCTTATTCCCAACATGATTGAGTGGTAAGTGCACAAAATTATATCAGCTTAGTACATTATCTCCTAATAGCCATGATAAAGGTAGTGCAATTTAACTTGTAGTCAGTTAACTCCCTAGAACACAATAGAAATTTGGAATCTTACCAGTCACTTCAAGCAAATGGCAAGAACAAGGGAATAAGTTCTGATTGTGGTCAAAGTAGTGATCGAAGTCAGGTTTCAGGACAAGACAGTGAATCTTCGCGGGTGGAAGTGTTGACTCACAATTGGCTCTAGATGAAGCTTTGGCTACATCATTGCAAGAGTTAGGGGAAGACTTCGATGATTTCTACATATCTAAAGATGGTGGTACTGCAACTAGTAAAAATAAACGTCTAGCCTTTTGTTTGATTTTGCAAAAGTTATGTCTCTTCTATCACCTCAACTTTTCATGATTTATTGACCAGTCATTTTTGATTGGTCAAATGAATAGTCAACAGTCACAAAGTTTTGCTCCTAAGGATGCACAACGTAGGGTACTTATAATGAAAAGATCCTCATTGGAGATCAAAGGTGGTATTTGGGATGTAATTGAGTGTCTATGGTGCATATGTGAATAAAGACAATGGAATAACATATGACACTTTTAAGTTAGAGCATAATGAGTGTTGGGAATGTATGTGTTCAAGATATTGAATGTTGTTGTAAAGAAATATCTAGAAGATCCCCAAAAGATAGACAAGTTATACAGGAGACCACTCTGCATAGATGGAGGCCCTGATTTCTACTCTTCTCTTGGTGGGAAGGAGGAGTAGCATATGACTAGGAGCATTATTTGGGTGCTCAAAGAGTCCATACGAAAACAAAAAAATTGGAAACATGACGGTATTTTGTTTTGCCCATTAGAATGATACTTCTGGTTAGTAAAAGGTGGCAAACTTATCTGCGTAAAATTATGTTCGTACTCGTATTGTTCAGTTGTATAGTAAAAATGTGATCATATTTACTGTGTGGAAGTTCAAGATTCAATTAAGTCATTTTCTAAGTTTCTATCGCCATATCCAAGTGTGTAGAATTTTTTAGATAGTGCATATAGAAATTATCATCTTGCTGCTTATCTACATTTTTAAAAATAAACTTGCTTTTACATATCCTACAGGGAGTACAGAACTTAGCCCTCAAGAAACTCCTGTCTAGGTATTTTGTTCATTAATGCTTTGGGTTTTGCTAGTATTGCAATAATCCATATATGATTATAGGTTTTTCTATCTAAGTGTAGACAGTGAGGCAACATAGGAGGGATGATGATGTTGATTCAGACAATATGACCTATGAGTTAGGTTTACTGATTAAGTCTGCAATTTTGTATGTTGTGGTTTGAATTTTTATTGGAAATTTATTTGTTCTACAAATAGTGGTTTTGCAAAAAAAAAAAAAACCCATGATATTTTCCCTTCTTATAATTAGAAATACATTTTGCGTTTGAGTCTATCAAAATGAAGTTATGAACTGTTGGGAAATAATAAATCAATCTTTCCAACAGGTTAACCCTAATTTTATTGAAAATAATAAATCAACTATCTTATAAAAAATTCTAATTCATTAATTCAAGTATGGAATAACCAGTTATTTGACTCGTAGGGAATCTCAAACATTTGATGTATGTGGCACAACAAATCAAAAAATTATACAGAGCAAAAACTTTACTAAAATACAAGAATTAAATTAAAAGAATAAATCATTTATTAAAAAGAACATTGAATTAGTAATAAATACCATGTTTCATTGAAAGTATCTCCCCTATATTTAGTTGAACTTTTAGCAAGTCATAGAACTAGGACAAAAATTAGAAAAGAAAAGATGGGAAGAAAATAATGATCATAATCCTAATCATCCAAATCATCCTTCTCAATAGATGAGAGCCTTTATTTATAGTAAAATGAATCCTAGGTATAGGTAGAATATATAAGGTTGGATTGGGAAGAATTCTTTTCCAAAAAAAAGTCTTCTAAAGTTAAATCTCGGGCATAAAATCTTGGGGTTGTAGGTACAAAATCTATCCAGATTTCAAGCTTGAATTTCATATATTTAGAGGCCGATTCATGAAATCTTTCTGAAATACACATTTATAGCCCTTGAAGTATTCTTTGCAACCCCGCAAAAATCAGGTCATTCAGATATTTCAGTCAAAAGATATGACCAAAATACAGAAGATGTGCAAATTCTTATCTTCTAGAATACTTTCCTAATGAGTTTTCTTCGAACTTGAACTCTTATAAGGATTAAATTACCACCTTATCTTCAAATCTTCCTATCTTAATCTTGAGTCTCCAATTCTTATCAATTGTGATTCTTCTTGTAGTGATTGTTTCACTTGTCTTATCCATTATTACTTTAAATCAACCAATTTACTTGCAAAATAAACCAAACAACTAGAAAAAAATATCAAACTAGAAAATCAAGGAATTTAACACATTTAATCACAAATATTATGCAATTAACCAATCATTAGACATAATAAAATATCACTTTTGATGGTTAATCAAATATCCTATAAATTGACTCACAACACTAGCTGCATATGCAATATTCGATCGATTAATGGTGAGATAATTTAGCTTCACAACCAACCTATGGTACCAACTTGGATTTTCAAAAACTACACCATCCTCTATCAATAACTTCTAATTTAGATTCATTAGAATATCAATTGGTTTACCACTTACTGAACCTGCTTTCTCTAGCATGTCAAAAATTTATTTTCCATATGACAAACAAATGGCCTGCTTGGATTTGGCAACTTCGATACCCATGAAGTATCTAAGTTTTCCTAAATCCTTTGTATGAAATTGGTCATGCAAGTAAATTTTTAACTTGGCAATACGCTTGGATTCATTACCAATAACAACAATATCATCCACATAAACAACCAATAGAATGTACCTTGCATCAGTTTGTTTGTGTAAAACAAATTGGTCTTTTTGACACCGAAGAAGACTAAACTCTAAAATAGCCTCTGAGAATTTACCAAACCGTGCCTGTAGTAATTATTTTAAACCATACAGAGATTTCCTTAGGCGACATACACTCTAACAATACTCCTTTGAGCAGCGAACCCAGAAGGCTGGTCCATGTAGACTTCCTAAGCCAAGTCACCATATAAGAATACATTTTTAACATCTAACTGAAACAAGGGCCAATCAAGATTAGCAGCCAAAGAGATTAGTACATGAATAGAGGCAATTTTAGCAACAAGAGAAAAGTCTCATAATCAACACCATAGATCTGAGTAAAGCCCTTAGCAACCAGGCGGGCTTTGAGATCTTCAAAAGAACCTTTGGGATGAAATATAACTATATATACCCATTGACAACCAACAATCCATTTACTAGATGATAAACGAACAAGATCCCATGTTCCATTCTNGTTGAGATCTTCAAAAGAACCTTTGGGATGAAATATAACTATATATACCCATCGACAACCAACAATCCATTTACTAGATGATAAACGAACAAGATCCCATGTTCCATTCTAATGTAAGGCGTCCATATCCATTTCAATAGCTTTTCCTCCAACCTGAATCAAATAACACATCTTGTAAGGTCTTAGCAGACAATTGAAAGGTAAACTAAGAGAAGGGAGGCGACAACGCATTATAAGAAATAAAATGAGTAATAGGATGGCAATAACACATGATCTAGAACCTTTAGTAAGAGCAATAGGTAAAGAGTCAGACATACCTAAAGGGCAAGGATTAACAAATGACAAGGAAGACGGTAGGGGCATCTCAATCGGTGATCGTGGATGACAAAGTATACAGGGAACGAAGTAGGCGAGGTAGTGGATGGTAACACAATAGGCAATGGAGTAACAGACGGTAATGGAAGAGGTGGGATGGGAGGTGACGTCCCAAAGTCAAGATCCAGAGACTGATATAGAGTTGGGAAATCAGGGACTAATTTATTAAAGGTGACTTTAACACTAGTGAAGTGTCAATGAAGTGTGGGACTATAGCAATGATACCCTTTTTATGTGAGAGTAACCAAGGAAGACACATTTTGTAGCATGAGGATCAAGTTTATCAAACCCGGGGCCCAATTTATGAACAAAATAAACACACCAAAACACCTTAGGAGTTAAGGAAAATAAGGACTTACTAGTGAAAATGATATAATATGGACTTGACACATTTAACACAGAAGATAACGTACAATTAATAAGTAGACAAGCAGTGAGAGCAATATCACTCCAAAAACAACGAAGAACAGTCATCTAAAGTAATAGTGCATAGGTAACTTCCAACAGATGCTGGTTCTTGTGCTCAGCGACACCATTTTGTTGAGAGGTGTAAGTATAAGAAGTTTGATGAATAATGACATTTCTACCAAGATAAGCTAAAAAGGGATTAGATTCATATGCACGAGCATTATTAGAACATAATATGCGAATACGATAACTATACTGGGTTTTTATTTCCTTACAAAAGGTCTCAAATATAGAAAATATATTAGAATGAACTTTCAGAAGAAATAATCAACTCATAAGAGAATAATCATTTGCAAATGACACAAAATAAGGATATTTATCGGATGAAATATTCTTTATTGGACCCCATACATCATAATGTACTAACTCAAATCGACTAGACACATAATTATTGAATCTAGACTAACAGGACACACGGTGATGCTTACTAAGTTGACAAGCTTCACAAGACACAAATAACACATAACTAAGGCTTGGAACTTAATGCTTCAGCTTCTGGAGATAGGGATGACCTAGATGATGATGCCACTAAAAAGGAGATAACAAGGTCTAGAGTGCCCAAGTAGGTGGATCAAAGTCAAAGTAATAGAGACCACATGCTTCATGCCCTGTACCAATCTTTTTCTTTATCTGGAGATCCAGAAACACACAATAAGTGGGATAAAAGGTTACTGAATAATTCAGGAAATGAGTAGTCTTGTTAATAGAAAGTAAAATAAAAGGAAACTAAGGAACAAATAAAACGGAGGATAAGGACATATCAAGACTTCATTGAGTAGTCCCCAAACCTGTAACCTTAGGAGAAGTACTATTAGCAAGTGTAACACTGTGTGGGGAAGGAATGAAATGATAAGAAGAAAAGACACAAGACAAACTAGTCATGTGGTCAAAAGTGCAGGAGTTTATGATCTAGGGACTGTGGGTGGAGGATAGTATACAAGTGGAAGTAATACCTGACTGGGTAAAAGTAGCAGTGAAAAAAGATGGAGCATATGGCTACGAAGACATGAACTGAGCATACCCCTCTCGGGTGATAGTAACTAACTTAGAGTTAGTCAGAACTGATCGTGAGATGGGATCAGGTAGAGAAAAAAGTGTCATCATGCTAGGAGACCAAATTAGCAACACTGGAAGATTTTCCATCATTGAGTGTAGGAATGAGGACCAATATGGCCTCCACGATTGCCAGGATGGCCTCCAGTATGACCTCCCCTACCTCCATGACCATCGTAATTACCACGTCCACCCCGAGGACCATCACTGTGGCTAGTAGGAACAACAAGAGCTGAGCAGTTAGTAGAAATGCCATGATCAATGCTTGAAGAGCAAGTAGACAAGGTAGTACACTATAAACAGAAGAAAAACTCACATAAAGAGGGAATAATGGAGCCACCCAAAATCTGAGAAAAAATAGACTCATATTTAGGTTTCAAACCCATNGCAAGTAGACAAGGTAGTACACTATAAACAGAAGAAAAACTCACATAAAGAGGGAAGAATGGAGCCACCCAAAATCTGAGAAAAAATAGACTCATATTTAGGTTTCAAACCCATCAAAAAATGAACAACATTGAAATTCTCATAGGTACCACATTGGATCTACCTACGGTTAAGAATGACTATCTTAGTGTAGGCCCTGTGGACTTATTTCATCCTCTCCATCTAGTTGCTAATGAAATGTATGGTTTAGATCATCCTGAGCAATGGGTCACTCAAACCTTCTATCAGAAATCATTGATCCAGAGTATAGGATACTTCATCTTATAACAAACTACATTATTGAGCCTAATACTCATGTCTCAGATTTTCCTTTTCTTAGAGGACAAATGCTTCATGCCATGGGTAAAGGATCTGGTCTTGATTTTCCTATGATGATTTTTTGGTATATAAGCCGAGCCATTTTAGAGGGAAGAGTGTCAGATCTATTGTCTTTTGGATCCTTGATTACTCGTATCTACAAAGGGAAGGGTGTTGTAGTTCTACCTAGCAAATAGTTGTAGACTATGATAGCCTTGAACAAGAGTTCTTTGAAATCAAGTAAGACTCAAGTAGACAACATTGAGGAGAAAGGAGAAGCAATAGGAAAGCAATCAGTGCATCCTAAGACTAGTACGTCTAGGACACCACCACCTGAGTCTAGCTTCGAGATCCTTACAACCCATATGGCATCACTTGCTGACATGACGGACAGGGTTGATCACACAATGACAGAGCATCATTTCCTGACTTCTTAGAGGTTGGATGCGATTGATGTTAGGATAGTGAGCCTAGAGGAGACCCAACAGACTGTGATAGGAGTAGTTGCATGTAGAGTTGGGCGAATCAAGAGGTTGCTGAAGGGGAAGCAGATTGTTAGAGATCCAATGCCCATAGATTCAGACACAAAGATGCCTTGATGCAATAGAGCAGATGCAACCATTTGAGCTATGGCTTTAGAGACTTAGTATTAGCTCATACATAAGCATGAGAGAGTTTTATTCATTCATGGCCAGTACTAAAGTACTATGTTTATTCTCTTGTTGACTTTTAGTTTTTGTTGATTTTTTCTTTATTTAGCTCTATTTTTGTTTGTTGTGACATACTCTTGATCCTATGCTTGACTGATTATCATAGTTGATCATTGAGTTATATGCCTTGTTTGTCCCTTACATAGTCTATGTACATGATTTGGCTTGTTGCTATGGATTCTTACCATTTTGTTATACTATGATTCTATGTCATGATTATTATGGGCCGCTGTTGGATTGACATCTATGAAAAATAAGATAAGAATATGTTAGGAGACTTGATTTTGTACCGTGTTTGTTGCACGTTGTCATTAAGTTGAAATTTGTGACAAAAAGTGGAGAATATTTTAGATATATATGAGAGTAATTGGGGAGATGTACTCTTGACTAGGCTAGATATGTTGAATGTGAAAATTGAAAGGGGGAGCTTGTAGTTCAAATACCCAAGGGGAGTAAAATTTACAAACTTGACATGAAGTTATATATTTTTCCTTGTGTATTTTTCACTTGTTNAGACTAGACACATAATTATTGAATCTAGACTAACAGGACACACGGTGATGCTTACTAAGTTGACAAGCTTCACAAGACACAGATAACACATAACTAAGGCTTGGAACTTAATGCTTCAGCTTCTGGAGATAGGGATGACCTAGATGATGATGCCACTAAAAAGGAGATAACAAGGTCTAGAGTGCCCAAGTAGGTGGATCAAAGTCAAAGTAATAGAGACCACATGCTTCATGCCCTGTACCAATCTTTTTCTTTATCTGGAGATCCAGAAACACACAATAAGTGGGATAAAAGGTTACTGAATAATTCAGGAAATGAGTAGTCTTGTTAATAGAAAGTAAAATAAAAGGAAACTAAGGAACAAATAAAACGGAGGATAAGGACATATCAAGACTTCATTGAGTAGTCCCCAAACCTGTAACCTTAGGAGAAGTACTATTAGCAAGTGTAACACTGTGTGGGGAAGGAATGAAATGATAAGAAGAAAAGACACAAGACAAACTAGTCATGTGGTCAAAAGTGCAGGAGTTTATGATCTAGGGACTGTGGGTGGAGGATAGTATACAAGTGGAAGTAATACCTGACTGGGTAAAAGTAGCAGTGAAAAAAGATGGAGCATATGGCTACGAAGACATGAACTGAGCATACCCCTCTCGGGTGATAGTAACTAACTTAGAGTTAGTCAGAACTGATCGTGAGATGGGATCAGGTAGAGAAAAAAGTGTCATCATGCTAGGAGACCAAATTAGCAACACTGGAAGATTTTCCATCATTGAGTGTAGGAATGAGGACCAATATGGCCTCCACGATTGCCAGGATGGCCTCCAGTATGACCTCCCCTACCTCCATGACCATCGTAATTACCACGTCCACCCCGAGGACCATCACTGTGGCTAGTAGGAACAACAAGAGCTGAGCAGTTAGTAGAAATGCCATGATCAATGCTTGAAGAGCAAGTAGACAAGGTAGTACACTATAAACAGAAGAAAAACTCACATAAAGAGGGAAGAATGGAGCCACCCAAAATCTGAGAAAAAATAGACTCATATTTAGGTTTCAAACCCATCAAAAAATGAACAACATTGAAATTCTCATAGGTACCACATTGGATCTACCTACGGTTAAGAATGACTATCTTAGTGTAGGCCCTGTGGACTTATTTCATCCTCTCCATCTAGTTGCTAATGAAATGTATGGTTTAGATCATCCTGAGCAATGGGTCACTCAAACCTTCTATCAGAAATCATTGATCCAGAGTATAGGATACTTCATCTTATAACAAACTACATTATTGAGCCTAATACTCATGTCTCAGATTTTCCTTTTCTTAGAGGACAAATGCTTCATGCCATGGGTAAAGGATCTGGTCTTGATTTTCCTATGATGATTTTTTGGTATATAAGCCGAGCCATTTTAGAGGGAAGAGTGTCAGATCTATTGTCTTTTGGATCCTTGATTACTCGTATCTACAAAGGGAAGGGTGTTGTAGTTCTACCTAGCAAATAGTTGTAGACTATGATAGCCTTGAACAAGAGTTCTTTGAAATCAAGTAAGACTCAAGTAGACAACATTGAGGAGAAAGGAGAAGCAATAGGAAAGCAATCAGTGCATCCTAAGACTAGTACGTCTAGGACACCACCACCTGAGTCTAGCTTCGAGATCCTTACAACCCATATGGCATCACTTGCTGACATGACGGACAGGGTTGATCACACAATGACAGAGCATCATTTCCTGACTTCTTAGAGGTTGGATGCGATTGATGTTAGGATAGTGAGCCTAGAGGAGACCCAACAGACTGTGATAGGAGTAGTTGCATGTAGAGTTGGGCGAATCAAGAGGTTGCTGAAGGGGAAGCAGATTGTTAGAGATCCAATGCCCATAGATTCAGACACAAAGATGCCTTGATGCAATAGAGCAGATGCAACCATTTGAGCTATGGCTTTAGAGACTTAGTATTAGCTCATACATAAGCATGAGAGAGTTTTATTCATTCATGGCCAGTACTAAAGTACTATGTTTATTCTCTTGTTGACTTTTAGTTTTTGTTGATTTTTTCTTTATTTAGCTCTATTTTTGTTTGTTGTGACATACTCTTGATCCTATGCTTGACTGATTATCATAGTTGATCATTGAGTTATATGCCTTGTTTGTCCCTTACATAGTCTATGTACATGATTTGGCTTGTTGCTATGGATTCTTACCATTTTGTTATACTATGATTCTATGTCATGATTATTATGGGCCGCTGTTGGATTGACATCTATGAAAAATAAGATAAGAATATGTTAGGAGACTTGATTTTGTACCGTGTTTGTTGCACGTTGTCATTAAGTTGAAATTTGTGACAAAAAGTGGAGAATATTTTAGATATATATGAGAGTAATTGGGGAGATGTACTCTTGACTAGGCTAGATATGTTGAATGTGAAAATTGAAAGGGGGAGCTTGTAGTTCAAATACCCAAGGGGAGTAAAATTTACAAACTTGACATGAAGTTATATATTTTTCCTTGTGTATTTTTCACTTGTTATTTTACTTATGAACACCACATAAGGGGGATAACTAGATATGCTTTGCATTGATAAATCAATTGGTTCTCAAGCATATGATGTAATTTAGTTCAAACATTTTACAGATTTGCACTTGCATGATGTATACATACTTATGCCTTATGCTTATCTTGGTGCTTTCCATATATGATTATGTGATTTATTTGTCTAACTTATGATGCTTTTCATGAGGTTTTGATTTGTGTGGTGATGTGTAGGACTATGATCTTCAAGCTTCATTCAAAGATGTAGATCCTTGTACTAGATGGAGATTTAGGACGTATGCATAAGTGTTGATATTAAATTTATAATTCTTTTGTTCAATGGTTTGGGGTTGTATTCTTTATTTCAAACTTAAATGTTTTTTGTCAAGAAATTGCAATAGGAGGAGGTTTTGGATCATGTTTTGTAATTAGCTAATTTCATGGATTCCATTGTAAAATCTCAACCATTTCCATAGTCATGATTCTATCAAGTTTAAGATTTGAAAGAAACATTGGAGGGAGGAGATCAAGCGCCAAACCTAGATCTTTCAACCTCCTTATGTACCTTCATTCTTATGACAAAGGTAATGACCTAGACACCTAAGATGAACAATTTGTTAGTTTAACTTAGGATGATTAAGGTGAAAATGAAATTTGAAGTGATCCGATTCTAACGCCTAGGTGATTTTTAATTAAAATTTTTTCTAAACCAATTTTGTGGTTTGAAAACATAGTTTGAATCACAATTGGATCCCTCTTTGAGTAACACACTTTAGTCCTCAAAAAGACAAGTTTTTACATGGTTTTAGGCATAAAAAACCTGTAGGAACTGCCCTATGCTCGCTAGCCATCGCTAGAATTGTCTCTTGATGACTTAGGATAAAAAGGAAAAAGACACGGGGTATCAGCACAGGTCTCGCTCTATGAGCTCACTTGAGCGGTCTCCATGGTGGCTCGAGCAGTCCTGATCCATGGTTGATTTGAGACGTTATTTTTTACTCCAGCGTTTATGCTACATCTACGTCAAGCCTTAAGAGTGTATTTTAAAGAGAGAAATCTATCTATCAATCTTGAGAGCTTGCACCATAACCTAGATCCCTAAGATGCAAATGCTACCACTAGTGATTCTTTATATCCTCAAAACTTAGAGTAGAAGAGCTGGTTGGAGAACAAACTCATTAGTGTGTGCATACCGAAGATTGTTGGTGTGTCTATAATTGTTCGAGGCCTAGATGAACCATGTGGTGGGGGGGTCTAAGTGAAGCTACAATAAACATCAAAGAAGGAGTTTTGGCGAAGAGACATAGCAAGAAAAGGAGCATCTAGCCACGAGCATTGGTTAAGGTATAAGACTTGAAAACTTGTAAGTTCACTTGGCGCGTAGTGGATTAGGCTTTAGTGAATCACAATTGGTTCCCTGGGGTTTTTTCTGAGAAGGGTTTTTTGTGTCAACAAATTGCTAGTGCCTCTCATTGATTATTGTCCAGACTTGCATTTTTAATCACACACATGCACTATTTGTTTGATGTATTGATTGTTTGATTTCATATCATCCATAATTATGCAATTAGGTTTGTGGTTTGTTGGGATCATCATGAGATTGACTTTAGTGAATTATTGCAAAATTAATTAAAATTAATCGTATGGTTCAAAAGGTTGGTGGTGTTTGAATAGGGGTTCTCATCATTAGTTTTTGCATTTGATTGAGCAGAGGTAATAATTGGTAATTGATTTAGGCAAAATTTGAAAAACATATTCACCCCACTCAAGTTCCCCCTCCTACAACAACAATTTCTTTTGGGGACCAAGAAAATACAAATTTACAAACGACCGCTTGAGAAATGGGAGAGTAGTGGTGGGTGGTGGTTGCTGGAATGAAAAAAGAATTCAAACCAATGCAATAAATCAAGGACCGTTCGAGCAACCTCATGACTGCTCGAGCCATCTCAAGACTGCTCGAGCAGCCTGAGAGTGGTCTCTATTGCCCACTCATTCAGTCTTTCCCAATTTTATTTGTAAGTGTTTAGAGACCGCTATAGTAAAGGCTAGCGAATATAGGCCAAACCCTAATGATTTTTAAGCTAGAAACCAAGAAAGAACTTGTTCCCTTTGATTAGCATAAAACATTGCATGTATTGTATGTTGTTATGCCCTTTTATACTTGCTTTTGTTGTGAATTTGGGAAGAAATGTGTTTAATTCTATTGAATGGAGTTTTGTGTAAATGTAGGTGAAAAGATGTAAATGGTTTGAGTTAAGCTCCCATTGAAGTGTTAGAAGTCAATGAAGATAAAGGGATAGATTAAAGGAAGGATTAGAAGGTGAATAAACCAAGAAAAATGCAATTTAGATGAAAACCATTCAGAAGGTTTAGCTATAAACCTTCTTGAAGGTTTACACTTATTCTGCCTATTCACTGCCAAAATCTTCTGGTAGGTTTGCATCGACCTTCCGGAAGGTTTTGCTCACTAGAATTTTGTTTCAATTGTTCCTACACAATAGAGACCTTTCGGAAGGTTTGCTTCGACCTTCCGGAAGGTTTTGCCCAGAATGCCCAGGCAGCCTGCAACTCAAGCTCTACCATTTGGGGGCTCCACCTACACTTCTCCCACTTTTCCCCTAACATCCATTACACATCTACATGCCTCCCAAAACCCATGCTTGGACTTTGGAGGGATGACATTAATGGAAGGAGAGAGAAGAGGCAAGCTAGGGAGGTGCAGGCTAGGCCTATCCTAGCCTGCCCAATGCCATCCAATTAGCCTGCTATGGATGGGAAGCTAGTCACATGCCTAGGGGGACCTCCATGGATGAATTTGAGGCATTCATTACCCATTATTCAGATTGTAGAGATATAGAGAAAGAGAAGCTCCAAGGAAAAAGACATAGTTTCTAGTGAGAGAAGATAGATTTTTGCATTTTTTTATCCATTTTCACTTTTAATTGCCTTGAATACTCTTGTAAGTTTCATTTATTGTCTTTAATGTCATTTAATTCTAGTACATTGCAAGTTTAGTTGAGTATCTTAGAATCTACCATTGTTGTATTTAAGTTTTTCATCTCAAGCTCTTTAAAATGGGTATTCAATGCACTACTTCATAGTTTAACTTTTCTTGCATTAATTTAATCTTCAATCTTCATTTCTTCACAATGACTCTTTACTTCATTAATGTTCTTGCATTAAATATGAGTAGCTAAACNGGAAGGTTTACACTTATTCTGCCTATTCACTGCCAAAACCTTCTGGTAGGTTTGCATCGACCTTCCGAAAGGTTTTGCTCACTAGAATTTTGTTTCAATTGTTCCTACACAATAGATACCTTTCGGAAGGTTTGCTTCGACCTTCCGGAAGGTTTTGCCCAGAATGCCCAGGCAGCCTGCAACTCAAGCTCTACCATTTGGGGGCTCCACCTACACTTCTCCCACTTTTCCCCTAACATCCATTACACATCTACATGCCTCCCAAAACCCATGCTTGGACTTTGGAGGGATGACATTAATGGAAGGAGAGAGAAGAGGCAAGCTAGGGAGGTGCAGGCTAGGCCTATCCTAGCCTGCCCAATGCCATCCAATTAGCCTGCTATGGATGGGAAGCTAGTCACATGCCTAGGGGGACCTCCATGGATGAATCTGAGGCATTCATTACCCATTATTCAGATTGTAGAGATATAGAGAAAGAGAAGCTCCAAGGAAAAAGACATAGTTTCTAGTGAGAGAAGATAGATTTTTGCATTTTTTTATCCATTTTCACTTTTAATTGCCTTGAATACTCTTGTAAGTTTCATTTATTGTCTTTAATGTCATTTAATTCTAGTACATTGCAAGTTTAGTTGAGTATCTTAGAATCTACCATTGTTGTATTTAAGTTTTTCATCTCAAGCTCTTTAAAATGGGTATTCAATGCACTACTTCATAGTTTAACTTTTCTTGCATTAATTTAATCTTCAATCTTCATTTCTTCACAATGACTCTTTACTTCATTAATGTTCTTGCATTAAATATGAGTAGCTAAACTTTAAGTTGGCTAATCCAGGGAGAATTCCTCTTGGGTATGCTAAACAAACTGTTTTTCATTACTCCTCTTAGGGTACGATGATTTGGTTTGACTAGGTTGAGTGTGAACGTGGTTGTGAGTAATTGATATACCATAGACTTGTCATAGGATATGTGTTGTCCGAATTTGATATTGACAATNGCTTTAAGTTGGCTAATCCAGGGAGAATTCCTCTTGGGTATGCTAAACAAACTCTTTTTCATTACTCCTCTTAGGGTACGATGATTTGGTTTGACTAGGTTGAGTGTGAACGTGGTTGTGAGTAATTGATATACCATAGACTTGTCATAGGATATGTGTTGTCCGAATTTGATATTGACAATTTACGTGCAAGTATACAAGATCAACAAGTAATAAAGTGATAAGTAGAGTATCGTTCCCACGGAGAATTATTACTAATAAATTTCAAGTACTAACTTTATATCAATTTAATTTTATTTAAAAAATTGGAATTGAACTATAAAATTACTAATTTGAAACTAAATCTAAACTTAATAATTAAGGGTTGAATTTACCAGATAGAAGAACTTAAGATTACAACTTCCTCTAATGCTTAGTATAAATCTTCCCACTCTCTTTCTAGTTAATTAATCAAAATAAGTTGTTAACTGAGAATTCAAAGTTATTTATCAAACCTCTTCTGATAGTTAGATAAAATTATTTCTCCCAATTAAATTACTATATTCCTATGCAAAATAATTTGGAATAGATTCATTAAGTTAAAACTCTCATAAAAGTTACACATGACATATAGGTATATTCATATCCTATACACAAACCTAGCAATTCAATCATAAGAAGAATTAATCAGACGTATGTCATCATATTCAGATCTAAACCTAGAATTCATCTTCCAATTTAACTGTTATTAAATTAATTGTTGGCCACACAATCATGTACTAAGAACAAAATATGACAAACAATTCATGTATGATCAATAGAACTAGAATCGAGAGTAGATCAATTTAACTAGATATTAGGTTTCTTTGCAATCTTAAAAAGAATTTAGTTTATAATGTAATTGAAAAACATCCTTCTCAAATTAAACAACATCTTAGATAATCAAGAAGTAAAAGTAAGAGAAAAGAATAAAAACTTAGTTGCAATCTTCAATTCCTCTCTAGCCTTCGAGTCCAATTTTCTTCATGTCGCTTCCTTCGATTCTTGTCTTTAATTTTCTTTTGATCCTTTGGTTTTTCCTCTATTATCAGCCCCCAAAATCAGTATATCCCTTTTCAACTCAAACCCTAGCATATATGTAGCATTAGGTTTCAATTTCGGCCCCAAAGCAAGTCAGAATTTGTGTCCAAAGCCAACACAAGCGGAGCAGCGCTGAAAATCAGCGCAAGGGCGCTGGTTTTGGCTCAGGCCTAATTTTTTTTTTTGTTTCTTAGTCTTCAAAAATCCAACACTTAGGCTCCAAATTGATCTTGTTTCCTTCCAAATGATCATCCCTATAAAATAACATCAAAACACACAAAACAAATGAAAAAGAACATAAAATAATTGAAAACTTGCAATTTCATCGAGCCAAAAATACTCAATTCGTAGGTATAAAATTCACTTATCAGTATACTTGAATCCTCACCTCCATTTTTAGTCCCTTGCTTCCTTCGAATCAATCAAACATCTAGGCACCATTGGAGGAAGATCTTGAGTTGATTTGGCATTCCCATTGGAATGATCTCTTCGGATTAGCCAACACTTGTTCCATCTCATTTTCATCAAGAACACAATTCACCAAACCTCAAATATCAAAGATTTTTACACTTTTTCTTTTTCACCAAAATCACTTTAAACACATTTCACCTTCCTTCCTAGAGGAGATGACCTTGGAATATGAATTCTAAGTAAAACACAACACTCGAAAGTCTCTCTACGGTTGGGGAGAACTTTTGTTCACACACATACACACACATTTCATCCCACACACACGTTTGCCCCATATCCCGCATCATTCCGAGGGANCTTGGGGAGAACTTTTGTTCACACACATTTCATCCCACACACACGTTTGCCCCATATCCCGCATCATTCCGAGGGAGAGTGACACTCACCTACACTCAAAAGCCATATACACATTTGAGGGTGATGTGCGGAGATTAGGGTTGACAGAAGGAATCAAGCACCCTTGACAACTAAAAGGGTTGCTCAAGTGGGTTTTAATTAATGATTGAAGACTATGTTTTCAAAATATATTTAAGATTTATAAAAAATTTTCTTGAAAAAACCTAGGAATCATCACTGATTCCATTTTACCTAATCAACTTAAGTGTAATAAAGTTAAACCAATGGTGCTAAAGTCTCCAAGGTCATTACATTTGTCCCAAGTAAGAAGGTGCATACGAAGAGTGTCACACCCCATTCCGAGAGACTTATTTGGTATCCCTAAGATAGAAGTATTAACACTGCTCAATACATGTGTTTGTAATGCAATAATTGATTTAAAACTAATACTACCTCATAATAATTCCATAAAACATGTAAACTATATAATGAAGTACACATTGGTATCACCTGTACCAAAAAGATTAGGGATTCTATCCCTTTACAACAACATGGAAAACAAACTTTCTGATATAATATGTGCATAACTAACTTCCTTAATTTTCCCTTACCTGTACAATGCTAGTGCGATATGGACTCCACTCTAGATTTCGACATCTTGAAACATATAATTTATTGACTATATTGAAAATTATAATCAAGGAAATCTAACAAAAACATCAAGCAAATATTATTCCATCAAAAGGTATGTATAACCTGCAAATCACAACCAAAGTAAACTCAACTCATTTCAAAACTCAAGTCAACCTCATATACCAGAATAAGAAATATTTTACATGTGGAATGAGTTAAATAACAATATTTAAGCAATATCAAGCTATCTACAACATTTAAGTAATTTCAAGCTATCTCACAATAATTGTGCAATGTCAAAATCAACAACACGTATGCCATGTCAAACTATCAACAACTTGACACAATGGATAATACTAAAATCACAAGTTTTTCATAAAAACAGATTTGATCCATAATTTGAACAACTTAACCCAAATTAATTCGTCAAAATTAATTTCTCACAGAAAAGAAAATAAACTTGATATATCATATACTTTTATATTCATTTCTTATAAAGTGGCACACTCTCACTTTTACAACTGACAAACACATCTCCATGTTCTATGGTTGATCCCTAGGTGGAACCTATGTAGTAGCCTCCGACCCTAACAATTTACATATGCGCAAATGCAAGTGAGCATCGATTGCACAATAACTCAATGAATGCAAATGAATGTGTATGAGTATGGTTCATGTTGCTTCGTATTCAATACAACCTAATCTTAAACAAATTTTGGAGTATTACGGATTATTCCATTCTCTCAATACTAGCTTACACATCCCAAGAATCATTTAAAAAGTAAAAACTAGGAGTAAAGCATGTTTGGGTGTATAATAACAAAAAAAAAATCATAAATCTTAATAAAATAACTAGACAAATGATGTGCAATAATTTTATTCACTTGTTACATTTTTATTTCTTATTAAATTCAAATCCACTTACCCAAGCCACCTTCATCCCATTTTCGGTCATTTCCTTTGCTTAAACATTTCTTCAAACACTTAACATAAATTAAAATGTTACATGAACCCATCATGCAAATTTAATTATTAGGTTATCAAACCTCCTAAAATAGACTTCCTAAGCATTGTAATCATAGGTTACCACTCTAAACGACATCCTAAGCAAAACATTACCATCTTTTTTTCATTGGAATCAAATCTTTCGTTTACAACTAAATCCTCAGTTTCTACTCATTTTGAAACAAAAAAAATGTATTTACACAGGTAGAATTTGGTGTTCCACCATACACTATTAGAACATGCTTTGAATATAGTTTTCGACGCTTCAAATGGTGCACAAGTCCAAGTTTTATAGAGAAAGTTAATTTTCATTTTTCGAACAACTACCCAAGCTGTTTGACCAAACTAGGAAACACCTTCATATGTTCTATGCTCATATAACCATTTCCAAACACATTTCAAATCCTTCCAACACCATCAAAATTCTTCCCAACCCTTTAAAATGAAGTTTTGAACAACAATTTTTAGCATAAATATGCTAAATTTTAGTAGTCAAACACTTCAAAATTTCACCAACTATGCGAATATCAATCGACTCATTTCATTCAATCAATGGTGTCTCGATGTTTGAATGATCTGCAGGAAGTGAGGGACTAGTGTAGTTGTGTTGAACAAGAGCATATTTTGTGACAAGTCTACGGTGTATCAAAAGCCCAGGACTATATTCACACTCAACCTTGTCAAACCAAATATTTTACACTATAAGGAAGTATAACACCCGGGTAAATTTAAACTTTTTATAAAAAGGGAAAAATAGTAATTTGCCACTATGGTACGGGTTGTAAACATGACATTTTCTAGAACTCAGATGATGAAACGGACTTCACCGTTGGATTCGCCTCGCGAAATTTGGTTACTCCTTCAAATTTCATCAAATTCTAAGATAGTCGAATTTTTTAGATTTCAGGAGGCGATCGAGTCTCGGGTGACTAAAAAAAAAAAAGAATTTTTAATAAAAATTGGAAAGTTAGAAAATAATTAAATTTAAGTTAAAATAAAAATATTTTAAACTTGAACTAGGAGAAAATTTAATTGTTTCAGGGCGAAAACGGACCCGAAAAAAAGAGGGTCGTGTGACGCATTGTGGGCCAAGTAAATAAGGGGTATAAATAGGGGGAAAATCTGATTTCTCCCCCTATTCATCATTCGTTCATTGGATAGAAAAGAAGAGAGGAAAAGGAGAGAGCTTCTTCATTTCTCTCTACGATCTACGACCCTACAGTACTCAAATCAACACGAGCCAAGAACAAAAGTCGATCTCCTCGACAAGGGCTACGTGGCTATACCAAAAATCACGGATTTTACCGAAAATCAAGGAACAAGATTTTTGGAAGCTAGGGATTCTAGCTCGTTTTTGGGTTCTTGGAGTTTCTTGACGGCTTTTTACGCTTCAAGAGGTAGGATTCCCTCCTACTTAGGTTTATTTACANAAAAGGAGAGAGCTTCTTCATTTCTCTCTACGATCTACGACCCTACAGTACTCAAATCAACATGAGCCAAGAACAAAAGTCGATCTCCTCGACAAGGGCTACGTGGCTATACCAAAAATCACGGATTTTACCGAAAATCAAGGAACAAGATTTTTGGAAGCTAGGGATTCTAGCTCATTTTTGGGTTCTTGGAGTTTCTTGACGGCTTTTTACGCTTCAAGAGGTAGGATTCCCTCCTACTTAGGTTTATTTATAACCTGGGATGTTTATATGAAATGGGTAGGTCGATAGAATGCTATACCACTTACCTATTGTTGTGGACTTGATGAAATGGGTATAGAAATGGGCTATAATAAATTCTAGATGAAATTAGGTATGTAGAAATTACCTATGGTGATGCTTGAGTTATATGATGAAATGTGGGCANATTTTTGGGTTCTTGGAGTTTCTTGACGGCTTTTTACGCTTCAAGAGGTAGGATTCCCTCCTACTTAGGTTTATTTACAACCTGGGATGTTTATATGAAATGGGTAGGTCGATAGAATGCTATACCACTTACCTATTGTTGTGGACATGATGAAATGGGTATAGAAATGGGCTATAATAAATTCTAGATGAAATTAGGTATGTAGAAATTACCTATGGTGATGCTTGAGTTATATGATGAAATGTGGGCATGTTATGTGTTTATTTATGCCTTGAGAATTAAGTGTGTTATTGGCACATATTATGTAATAACATGCTTAGAATATGTTGTGAAAAATAAAATGTCGATATATATTCATTGATATATTAGCATTGTGATAAAGTTTGGTGATTATATGCATATGATATAATTGGTCATGGAACATGTATATATATGAGGTTAAACTTGCTCATGTGACATTCATTACATATGGGCATGATATTAATTAAGCAATGGTGCATTACATTGCATTTGCACGGAGGAACCGCATCCATAGCCATGAGTGTGGGTGTGTGGGTGCATGGTTGATACCAACACCAAATAGGTGAATGATGGTGGGCTCGAAAAAGTTGGATCGAAGATCCTACTGAGTCGCATGGGGGTATGGATAAAGAATTGGATCGGGGTTAGCAAGAAGGGCTAGACTGTCCCTTGGGTGAGAGACTTAGTGATCGGAGACGACTCCATTGGTATAAGAGCCCATAAAGTGTGTTGGTGTACGCAGAACCCTTAATGGAAGTCCATAAATTTCGTGTCGGTTAGGTGCCGTTGGTGTAAGTCCATAAATACCCACCCCAAGAAAGACTTGGAGATTTTTACATAGTCATTGGGTGTGTAGCGCCAATGACAAGGCTTGGAAAGTCGATTTTATACCCATGACATTGCATTAGGGAAAAAGGAGCCAGGGAAGGCTTGGGTTGAGTTGCATGAGTGAGTCTCATCTCATTTCATGGCATGACATTGCTAAGATTCCAACATTGAATAACATATTTTTGTTTGGGATGTTGTTGATTGTAAAGTGTTGCATGAACATTCATATGCACTTAAGTTGGAGAATAGCCTTGGTAGAAAATACTCTACTGGGCCTGGCTCACCTTATACGGGAAAAATATTTCAGGTGTGGGATATACATCGGTGGAAGGCCCTCACACGGGATCCCAAGGGTGAAGAAAGCCAGAATGTGGCTTTGTTTTGAGTTTTGTAAAAAAATTGTGAAATTTCTATTTTGATATGTAAAAATTTGGAAATGAATGTAATAGAATGTGTATCAACCTTGTATTACATGAAAAGCTTCATTATACTTGAGTTGGATGGAAATAATATGCTTAGGAATGAGTTGGGAATGAAAAGCAAGTAAAATAGGCAAAAGTGGGCAAAGAGTACCGGTACTCAACGAGGTCCAGTGGGTTGCCCATACCGGTACAGATTTTCCAGTGGGTTAACCATACCAGTATGGATTTTCCAGAAGGCTAACAGTACTGGTACACAGTATCGGTACTCTTTCCAAAATTTTGAAATTTTAAAATTACCTTGCCAAGCTTTTGGGCTATGGGTTCTTTGGTTCCAAGTATATAAATGGACTATAATGGAGTATGGAAGGTGGTACATTGAACCATGATTTGATTAAATGATAAAATGTACACGGGTTACATGTGTGGGTTATAGTCTCGGTCAAGGGGGATGTTATTGACGCGACGTCGGGTTGTGTGACGATCACGGGTATTTCGGCGGGTTGACGTGTGATCAACGGTTGAAAAAGGACCTCTGATTTTAGGGGCGTCACAGGAAGAGTGAAAGAGAGTCGATTTCACATATCCAATTAAAGGTTTAGCAATCCATGCTGAAAGAAAGAACAAACATGAAGTAGAGAAACATTGTAGTGAAATCAAACATAAACTTGTATTAATGTAAGAAGGGGTTTAAACTACAAAAGAAAAGACATTCATTTCCAAAATGTAAAGCTTGAAAGGAACAAAGCCCAACTATGAAAATGAACTCCAAGAAACTTAGTTAAGCTTGATTACAATTTTGATTAAAAGAGATTAGAGTGCAAGGGGGAAATATTACATTTTAAATGGAGCTTACTACAATGAAAATGGTGAAGGAAATGAAAAATCCAACTTTCTCTCTCTAGAACTTCATCTTCTTCCTTGGACCTTCTCTCTCAAAAAGCTTGATGATCTGCAATTGCATGTANAATGAAAAACCCAACTTTCTCCCTCTAGAACTTCATCTTCTTCCTTGGACCTTCTCTCTCAAAAAGCTTGATGATCTGCAATTGCATGTAAAAGTCTCTATTGTCATAAGTGGTTGACTTGGAGTGATTGGAGAGAGATGCCTATAAAAGCTTCCAAAATCAGTCAAAGTATGACCCCCCATGCTTTTTCCAACCACTCCTTCTATCTACATTTGCCACCCATTCCCTTATGCTTAAAGTATGAATTTAGGGTTTAGGAGGTCATCATGGAGTAGTTAGAAATTTCAGAACATAGATTAGGTAACAAAAGGTGGGCCCCCGTAGTTGGTGGATTCGTTTGGAGAAGGATCTAGGTTTTCTGGGCAGCTACTACTGGTAGCTTGTAAGGTTGCTACCAGTAGCTAGACACTTCTCATTTTTGAGTCAGCAAGGGATAGGTGGGAGCTAGAGTAGTTCATTTTCAGTATGGTCTGCTACTGGTAGCTCAGGCAGAGAGCTACTAGAAGCTCATTTCTACTAGGGTCTGCTATTAGTAACTTTGGCAAGGAGCAACTGGTAGCTCATTTTCAATAGGGTCTGCTATCGGTACCTCGTAAGTTTCGTATTGGTAGCTCTTCTTCTTGTTATGAGATTCTTGGTTCCTTGAGCTCCCGAGCCATCTGTCTTGCTATCCTTTCTTTCCCATTGACCTCAATCACTTCATGGGGTGCTTTATGCCTGCCCTTTCTATCCTATCACCTGCAATCAAGACATTCTCCATAAATTATTGATTTGAATCGATTTCCCCCATAAAATTACTATAAAAAAAGTTAAAATGGATGCAATGAAGATGTTTAATATGCAATGTTCCACACTATCAATAGGAAAGATGACAAAACCATTATGCCTAAAATCTCTAAACCTACAAAAAAAAAAAAAGACTTAGAGCACCTCTAAGGATAGTGAGACACTTGAGTTTCTAGAGGTTGTTAAGTCTAATGAAATTACATGTCCTATGTCTGCACCCTACCCTCATGGATTGAAAATGTCTGTTAAACAAACTAACAATGCTAAAATTATTGATTTGTTTAAGTAGGTAAAAATTAATATTCCTTTACTTCATGCTATTCGAAAGGTGGCATCCTATGTGAAGTTTTTGAAGGACCTTTGCACCATCAAAATGAAGTTAAATGTTCAGAAGAAAGCATTCTTGATAAAGCAGGTAAGTTATATCCTACGAATAAATACGCCACCCAAGTACAAAGATCCCGACTGTCCCATGATTTTTATTACCAATGGGGACTATAGGGTGGAGCAAGCACTGCTAGACTTACATAGGAGGGTCAACCTCCTACCTTTCTAAGTATACAAGCAGCTAGGCATGGGAGAGTTGAAGGCAATATCGATTACTCTCCAACTTACAGACCAAAGTGTGAAAATGTCGAGGGGGATAGTGGAAGATGTATTGGTTCCAGTGGATAGGTTTACTTCCCTATTGACTTTATAGTTCTTGATATTGCACTTGTTGCTAACCCTGCCGCTCAGCTTCCAACAATTTTAGGATGACCATTCTTAACCACATCAAATCAATTGATAAACTATCAGAGCGGTGTAATAAAATGTTCATTTGAAAATATGACTGCTGAATTTAACAACCAGGTGATGAGGAATAATTTTGTGAGGTGGATGGAGTGGAAGAGAGTGTGGAGAAGAAATTTAATAAGCCTATCTATTCTGATCCTTTACAAACTTGTTTAATTAATTATGTGCATGATGGTGAGAACTCCGAGGCTAATTTTTAAATTGACTTGTTAAATTTTTATTAGGAGTTGTGTGGAGTTAAAAAAAATATAAGAAATAAAAAGTTCGTTCAAGGAACCAAGACCCAATAGCAGTCGAGCAATGGGAAATTGGAGCCCGATTAATCCCTTTATCAAACATTATTTGTACATAGTAGTTTACGTTAGTTTTTATTTATTTATTTTCTTATTATGTTGATTTTTTATTCATTGTTTTGCAGTTAGTTAGTTTACTTTTGAGTTTCTATCCAAGTGTTTTCCTTCCCTTATTTTTTTCATTTTTCCCATTGAATTACTTATTTTACATTGAGGATAATGTATAACTTAAGTTGGGGAATGAGGGTTACACCACTGAAGAAGTGAAAAAAAATTACAAAAAAATGTCTATATGGATTCTATTTTTGTTGAATATTGCTGTGAAAGTTTAGATTTGCTAGTCGAAACTCGGATTGATTCCATATTGGTACTTTATAGGTTTTTATTCTATGTTTGAGTATCGTACTTATGTTTGTATTTAAAACTCAAAACTATGTTCGCCATGAGCATGTTAATTTTTGTTATTTATTGAATAAGATTTATATTTTGAAAAGGTTGACATATATAGTGGAGAAACATTTATAAACCCTATAAGTTTTGTGCCTATCATTTTTGGAGGGTTAGAATACATTTACTCGAAGAATATTCTTTCCTATTCAATTTCATTCAATAATCTCATTATGTTGCTTTGGTTAGGAGCATATAGGTGATTAGTTGGTCATATCTCAACAATAAGCAACACTTTGCCATGCTTTCTAAGAAATGATTTTAGGCCCTGTTTGGAATTTATTTGAGCTTTAGGCCTATTCTTTCTTTTCATTGTCCTTAGAAACTGTGATTGAGCTTTAATGAATTTTTGTTTCTTTTCCAATTAATAACTAAGCCTTGCATAAAAGATTTATACCCTACCTTGGTTATTCCAGGATTTGCTATGTACTTGCTATATGTTTGGGAATTGTTGGTAGAATGCTCAAACATGAAAGAAAAAAAAAAAGGAAAGAAGAATAAGGAAAACAATAAAAGAGAAAATGACATGCTTAAAAGAAACAAAAAGTTTGAAAAGTGTGAAAAAGCCAAAGGTTGTTTAAAATGAAGAGAATTGAAGGATGTATGTTTGTTATGTTTTGTCGAAAGAAGAATGCCAGTGTTAAATAAAGAAGATGTCAATGGGATAACTTGTTTTAAATCCTTGTTACCCTTTCTTAAACCTTCACCCGAGGTCATATTACAACCAGAGAAAAGTCCTATCTAATTATAGAGAGTATGGATAAGTGTGTATGCTTTAATGAATAAGAGATATACCAACTGCATTATTTCTATGTCTTTTTAACGTTCTTTCATGTTAAAGATTGATGCTCTTATATTAAAGACATATGTGAGTATATTTTTTTTTACTACACAAATTCAATCCTCACATAAAACTTATGAGTGAAATAGTCACTATAGTTAGAGATCTTCTTTTCTAAGAGTGCAAACATTGGTGAGATTGGCATTGAAACTAGCATTGGATAGATACTAGAGATGTGAATTTTGTTTGATAAATCTCTTAAATTGTAGATTCATATCACACACACGAGTTTTGGATGCTAACATCCTAGGGGTTGAATGACTTATTGCATAGGATAAACTCAATCGTGTTTTCCTACAAAAGTTGTTATATGTTTTACATTCAATTTTTGTGTTCATTAGAGTGTCTTCGAAAGCAATCGTGTGTTGCCTATAAATTGCATTGCATATACTTTGAAAATTTTTAGGCACATATGAAATGTGACTTCAGGCTTTTAAATGTACATTTTTGAGTCTTAGGATTTAGGGTATTAGTTTATTTTTAATTTGAAAATAAAATAAAAAAAGAAATATGAAATTTTATAATTTTTTGCCAAGACGAACAGGTAAGTCGAAACTTGCTTTCTACTGGTTCATTTTTATTTTGTCCGAATTTTTAAAAGGGGAGGTAAACCGGTTTTTTCATTTCAGTCACTCAAAATCACAACACCAAGACTTTGGAACCCTCTATCTTGCTTTCGAAGACACTTGGTTAACCCTCTCATCTTTCTTGTTTCACTAGGATTCTTCATCGATCTTGGATTCCACCATGGATTTTCAACAATGGAATAGAAGATACCATCAATTTTGCAAACCCAAAGCTTTGGATCTAAGATTTCATGGAATATGGACATTATTTTCTTTGTTTCCATGATGAGTATGGTAGTGATGGGCATGGCTAGAGTGAGTGTGCCTTAACTAATGACATTGAAGAAGGTGGCACGGGCTAAGGGTGTAACACCCCAAAACACACTCTGGACGGCATTACATTCTAAAATCATTCATATCATGAGAGCACTAATATAATCCCTTAAGAAACAAGATTTCATTTGTCATCCACGAATATTTACAACATTATCCAAAAGAATAAGTCCAAGTCATGGCTATTACATCTCAAAAATTAATTAAAGAAGCGCCGCAGAATAAACAAAAGAAGCTAGACTACACAATGTTCCAAAAGAATGTCTTAGTCTAGTACAAAAGGAAATGAGGTCACTCTATGTGTCCACCTCAGGATCCACACTCCCGTCCAGTGGAGTCTCCCAAGTAGCGGGCTCCTCGACCCTTACGACCTCTTCCTCAAGCGGGTAATCTGAAAAATGTTAGATAGGGAGTTGAGCACGAAGCTCTGTAGAAAAATTCTTCCAAACCCATACAAGGTTTAGAAAAGTATTTAAAACGGTCGGTCTCAATTTTAACATAACATAGATACATAATTTGAAATAAAGCAGTGACATTTAAAAAGGATCTCAAGTTTATTTAAAAACATTACTTAAATGAATAAATGAGCACCACATACAAATAATAACCATTAATTGTCATAACCAATTCCCAACAATTCTTTCGGTAGGTGGCATAATTTGTGGTAACCTCCACCCCCCTTTTGGTCACCTTTGATTCTCAAGCATCCTTACCGGGAACCTCTTGAGAATGAATGAGCATCCTTACATGGAACCTCTCCCCAATCACTACATTGTTTTCCAAGCATCCTTACCGGGAACCTCTTGGGAAGGGGTGAGCATCCTTACAAGGAACCTCTCAC
>CAUOFW020003780.1:335642-370354 GCA_963454935.2 Ilex paraguariensis
AACCTCTTGGGAAGGGGTGAGCATCCTTACAAGGAACCTCTCACTCATGTGCATCACAAACAACCCAACCAAGCATACAATTCCAACATTTATCTCAATTTACAAGCATCTATCCAAAATCCCCAAAATATATCATGTAACAATTCCACAACCAACTAAGAAAATACATGAGATCACAATAACATCATTTTTCTACCCAACACAAAGCACTAAGGTTTCAAAATCCATAATGAAGAAAGCATTTAGGAAGGAAATACATCACTCTCCAAAATTAGGGTTTTAAAACTAGAAAAGAGATTTCATGGCTATTAAACCCTACTTTGTTCAAAACATGTAATCCTTGCAAAAAACCCTAAGAGAGGATGATTCCATAGCATATATATATACCATTGATAGCCAAAACATACATATATAAATGCCCTAGCCTCAATGTAAGTGAATGAGAGAAAACCCCTACCTTGAATCCTTAGTTTGTAGGAAGAACTTGAGCTTTGATCTTGAATCTACCCTTAAATCTCTTGTTTTTCCCTTCCTTTCTTCCTCTCTAATGCTTTATAGCGTTCCAAGAGGTGTGGGGGTGAGAGTAGAGTGAAAGAAATTAGGGCCAATGGGATGAAAATGGGATTTAAAACACCTCAGCCCCGAAATTCATTGTTCACAGCCTGTTTTGATTTTCTCCAAAATTATGATTTTGCCACTAACAATCTCCAATTTGATCCATATGACTACCCTAAGGTTTTTTGATGTTCCAGATTTATTTTTAATGTTATTTTAACCTAAAAACATTTATTTTTATGATTTATCTCAAAACCAAAGTCAACGTACAGCCGAAACACTAAAGTTTCTATTTTACCCATTCCGAACCGGCTATTAATGAAGTTTTGCGTTGTTTGCAAATAAAAGGTGATAAAGGGTGCTTCTTAAAGCCTTTTATACTTATTTGGAGCATAAATATACTCATTATTCTTATATTTTAATTTAGGATGCAAATGAAGACGTTAAATGCAAAACGAAGCGAATTGGGCTGTTTTGATATTACTTCGTTATCTGAGCATAACTCTCTCATCCGAGCTCCGATTGAGATGATTCAAGATGATATGGAATTCTAAGAAAGAGATCTAAAACTTTCATGTTTTGGGTTTTGAGAGAAATTGACTACATCAAGGTTGAAATTGCACTTGAATTTGCAGCCAATACACTGTTCACGTGCACTGTTTCATCCCTTTTCCATTTCCAATCCATCCCTAAGCCAACCAAATTCATCCCAAACCTCTCCAACACATATTTCTACACCAAACCTATTTAATACAAGTTCTTGGACCTAAAATTTCATAATTTTACTTATTAAAACCAAATTTCAACTATTATTTCCACTAACATTTTAAATCTCTACTTTTTCAATCTACCAAATTCAAACACACATCAGTACATATATCCACATTTTTTACCACAATTATTTACTATATATCTATATACATATATAGAAAAAAATACAGGATATTACAATCCACCCCCCTTAAAGAAATTTTTGTCCTCAAAACTTACCTCANAAAAATGCAGGATATTACAATCCACCCCCCTTAAAGAAATTTTTGTCCTCAAAACTTACCTCAAGTAGCGAACAAATATGGATACTTCTCCCGCATTTCTTGCTCCGGTTCCCATGTAGCTTCCTCCGCTCCATGGTGTTGCCACAAAACCTTCACCAATCTGATAACTTTATTGCGAAACACTTTTTCCTGGGCATCGAGAATTTCTACCGGTTGTTCTTCGTAGGTTGCTCTGTCTTGAATTTCAATCTCCTCTAAGTTCATGACTGGAGTTGCATCCGAGTGACACCTTCTCAACATAGACATGTGGAACACATCATGTACTCAGGATAGTTGGGCTAGTAGTCGAAGTTGATATGCCGCCTTGCCTACCGCTTTGATTACCTCAAATGGTCTGGTATATCTTGGCGCTAACTTCACCTTCTTGCCGAATCAAAACACGCCTTTCTTGGGTGACACCTTGAGAAATACGTAGTCTCCCACCTTGAATTCTAAGGGTCTTCGTCTTTGGTCCGCATAGCTCGTTTGTCTACTTTGCGCCGTCCGTAGCCTCTCTCGGATAAGTTGAATCTTCTCCGTAGTTTCTCGAACAATGTCTGGTTCAAACAAACTACTCTCTCCGGCTTTTAACCAACACGTCGGTGATCGGCATGGTCTTCTATACAATGCTTCATATGGTGCCATCCTAATACTTTCCTGATAGCTGTTGTTGTAAGCAAACTCCACCGACAGTAAGTGGTCGTTCCAACTCCCCTTGAAGTCCAACGCACAAGCGCGTAACATATCCTTCACAATCTGTATCACCCTCTTGGATTGGCCATCCGTTTGGGGATGAAAAGTCGTACTGAAGTGTAACTTCGCCCCCATCGCTTGTTGTAGACTCTGCCAGAATCTCACCACAAACCTAGAGTCACGATCCGACACAATCGAGAGTGGCATGCCGTGTGGAATGCTGTGTAACCTCACTATCTCACGGATATACAGCTGGCTCAAAGTCTCGAATGTATCCGTGGTCTTCATACCCAAAAAGTGAGCGGACTTGGTGAGTCTATCCATAATGACCCACACTACATTATGCCCGCGCGATGTTCGTGGTAAACCCGACACGAAGTCCATGGTGATGTGATCCTACTTCCACTCTGGAATAGGCAAAGATTGTAGAACTCCTCCTGGCCTTTGATGCTCAATCTGCACCTGTTGGCACACCGCATATTTTGCCACATATTTGGCCACATCTCGCTTCATTCCCCTCCACCAGTATTGACGCTTGATATCCCTATACATCTTTGTGCTACCGAGGTGGATAACAAACTTGGAGCGATGACACTCTCCCAGTATCTCCTCCTTTAGGAATGAATCATCGGGAACAAATAGCTTCTCCCCATATCTCAACTCTCCATTCTTCCAAAACCATCCTTCAATCGCATCTCCATTCTCCAATCGGGCTCTAATCCAATTGAGTTCCGAATCCAGGCATTGCAACTCCATTACCTGTCACCGAAGTGTCGGTTGAGCTACAAGGTTGAATAGATATGGTTGATACTCTGGTTCATCCACCCATAGATCATACTCCTCCAATGCATCAATCATTTTCCACCTATTTACTGCAAAAAAATTGATTTCACCTTGAGACTTCTTGCTATGAGCATCGGCAACTACATTGGTCTTCCCCGGATGGTAGTTGAGCGTGAACTCATAATCTTTCAAGTACTCAATCCACCTTCTCTATCGGAGATTCAAGTCTTTCTATGTGAAGATATACTTGAGGCTTTTATGGTCCGAGAACACTTGAGAATACTTGAGGCATTCACCGCAGCCAACTCCAAGTCGTGTGTGGGATAATTCTGCTCATGCACTTTGAGTTACCTCGAGCCATAAGCCACTACCTTCCCTCCTTGCATTAGAATGTATCCCACGCCTCGTAGTGAAACATCAGTGTAGACATCATAGCCTTCCCCACTGCTCGGAATAATGAGGATAGGTGTCATTGTCAACTTCTCCTTCAAGGTGCGAAAAGCTAGTTCACACGTTTGAGTCCACAAAAATTTCTCCCCCTTCTTTGTAAGGCGAGTCATTAGCATCGCAAGCTTGGAGAACCCTTCCACAAACCTACAATAATAGTCGACTAACCCCAAGAAACTCCGTACTTTTGTTACGTTCTTCGGTGGTTCCCATTTCATTACGACCTCAATCTTTACGGGATCAACCACTACTCCTTGCTCAGACACAACATGGCCAAGGAACTTCACTTCCTTCATCCAAAACTCACACTTGCTTATCTTCGCATATAACTTATGTTCTCTCAATGTTTGTAGCACGATAGAGAGATGACGAGCATGTTCCTCCTGAGTCTATGAGTAAATCAATATGTCATCAATAAACACAATGACAAATTGATCGAGGTAAGGCCGGAAGACTCTGTTCATCAAATCCATGAAGGCTACGGGGTCATTAGTCAATCCGAACGACATCACTGTATACTCAAAATGACCATACCGAGTACGAAAAGTAGTCTTAGAAATATCCTCCTCCTTAATCTGCAGCTGATGATACCCCGTGCGAAGATCAATCTTGGAGTAATATTTTAAACCATACAACTGATCAAATAAGTCATCAATTATCGGCAACAGATACTTATTCTTCACGGTAACTCGATTCAACCTCCGATAATCCGTGCACAACCATAGAGTCTCATCCGTTTTCTTCACAAAGAGGATTGAGGCTCCCCAAGGTGAAGTGCTTAAACGGATAAACCCAATCACCAACAAGTGATCCAACTGCTTCCTTAACTCCTTAAACTCCAAAGGTACCATCTGGTAGGGAATAATGGATATGGGTTCAGTTCTTGGATAGAGATCGATCTTGAACTCAATTTCCTTATGTGGCGGTAATCCGGGTAATTCCTCAAGAAAAACATCTGAAAACTCTGATACAATTAACACCATATCCGTATGGATTTTATCCCTGTCATCTCCCATCAAACTAGCTAAGAAACTCAAATGACTTCCCAATTTCGCTTTTAAGAAGCTACTACCCGTAGTAGAAAATGGATGAGAAGAATCTCGGTTATTCACAAAACTAAAAATGACTCCTCCCGGCAACTGAAATATAATTCGCTTGCTGAAACAATCCATTACCGCCCAAAAAGCAGACAACAAGTTCATCCCAAAAATCACATCATATCCCTTTATCTCTAAAACAATCAAATCTACAATCAATTCGTGCTCCCCAATGCGAAGCACGCAACCCTTGCAGACTCGGCTAGTATCTAACCGTTCTCCCGTGGGCAAGCTAATGTTCATAACATGCTCTAACTTCGCGAAACTCAATCCCAAATCAAAGGCATATGTCGTGCGTACAAATGAGTGTGTTGCACCGGGGTCAAATAATATTTGGGCCCAAAAATTGTAAATAATGACGATACCTTCAACAATGGCATTGTTAATGTCCTCCTCCGACTGAGTCAAAGTAAATACTCGCCCTTGGTTGGCACCGCCAGGGGCTTGAGCTTGTATCAGGTGCAGGCCTCGATGGTGGTTGGGCTACTGGTACTTATCTGGCGGTCTTGATAGGCCCCTGAGGTGAAAAAACTAGGCAATGCATCCGAATATGTCCAACACCTCCGCATGCAAAGTAGGGTCGTGGGGTAATACCGGCTATAGTCTAAGTGTCTCTCTCTCCTCGGGCTGTCAAAATTCGCTGTCCACCTGTCTGGTCTGGGCGACGATATGGTGTCGGTCTCTGTGCCCCACTAGTGCTAGCACCCATCCAGATCGAACCTCCTCTCGAGAAGCCTTGTCATCGTTGGCTATCCTCTATGTCTCTCTCTACCAGTGCAGCTCTGTCCACCAAGTCCCCAAAATCATGAATCTTGAGAGCCACCAACTTCTCCCTAATAATCGGCCTCAGACCCTGCTCGAAACGCTTGCCCCTATCGGCCTCAGTAGATATAAATCTCGTAGCATAACAGAAGAGCTCGTCGAACCACCTCTCATACTCAGCCACGGTCATACTACCATGTCGTAGTGCAAGAAAATTCACCTTCATTCGGTCTCTGACTAATTCAAGGAAGTACTTATCTTGGAAAAGTTGATCAAACTCTTCCCAAGTGAGTGTGTCGGTGTCCCTTCTCCTATTTGTGGCATCCCACCAATAGTCGGCCTCCCCCTCAAACAGGTAGGTTGCCAAACCAACTCTCAACTCCTCGGTAACTCCCATGCCCTCACAGATCTTCTTCACTCGGTGGATCCATCTATCTGCCTCCAAAGGATTGGAGCTCCCTTGAAAATTGGGTGGTCGTTGTCTTAAGAATTCCCGAAGAGCTATCATCCTTCGGTCTCCGTTCCGATTACCCGGTACTTAAGCGAGAGGATAAGCTCCACTATTGTGGTTGTTGTTACCATTTTGGTTTTGTACCAAAGTGGTGAGCTCCCTCAAGCATTGGTAAATGCCTTGCATGGCATCCGGAGGTGGTGGATTCGCTTGACCTCCACGGCCACGGCCACGTCTGCGTCCCCGTCCTTGTTTGCCGTTCATCCTGCACATCAATTCACAACTTAGTTCATGGATGTATAGGACATCCTAAATATTAGGTTAAGCTAAGGCATAAAACGTGTATAAAATTTCACACAAGAATTTGATTCACCATAATCCTAAAGCTCTAGAGGTGATTCCATAACCTACAGCTCTCATGGAAGACCTAAAGCCTAAGTTCTGATACCAATTTTGTAACACCCCAAAACACACCCTAGACGACATTACATTCTAAAATTATTCATATCATGAGAGCACTAATATAATCCCTTAAGAAACAAGACTTCATTTGTCATTCACAAATATTTACAACATTATCCAAAAGAATAAGCCCAAGTCATGGCTATTACATCTCAAAAATTAATTAAAGAAGTGCAGCGGAATAAACAAAAGAAGCTAGACTACACAATGTTCCAAAAGAATGTCCTAGTCTAGTACAAAAGGAAAGGAGGTCGCTCTATGCGTCCACCTTGGGATCCACACTCCCGTTTAGTGGAGTCTCCCAAGTAGCGGGCTCCTCGACTCTTACGTCCTCTTCCTCAAGCGAATAATCTGAAAAATGTTAGTATAGGGGGTGAGCATGAAGATCTGTAGAAAAATTCTCCCAAACTCATACAAGGTTTAGAAAAGCATTTAAAATGGTCAGTCTCAATTTTAACATAGCATAGATACATAATTTGAAATAAAGCAGTGACATTTAAAAAAGATCTTAAGTTTATTTAAAAATATTACTTAAATGAATAAATTAGCACCACATACAAATAATAACCATTAATTGTCATAACCAATTCTCAACAATTCTTTCGGTAGGTGGCATACTTTGTGGTAACCTCCACCTCCTTTAGGTCACCTTTGATTCTCAAGCATATATATATAACATTGATAGCCAAAATATACATATGTAAATACCATAGCCTTAATGTAAGTGAATGAGAGAAAACTCCTACCTTGAATCCTTAGTTTGTAGGAAGAACTTGAGCTTTGATCTTGAATCTACCCTTAAATCTCTTGTTTTTTTCTACCTCTCTACCTCTCTAATGCTCTCTAGGGTTCCAAGAGGTGTGGGGTGAGAGTAGAGTGAAATAAATGAGGACAAATGGGATGAAAATGGGGTTTAAAACACCTCAGCCCCAAAATTCACTGTTCACAGTCTGTTTTGGTTTTATCCAAAATTACGGTTTTACCACTAACAATCTCCAATTTGATCCATATGACTACCCTAAGGTTTTTCGACATTCCAGATTCATTTTTAATGTTATTTTAACCTAAAAACATTTATTTTTATGATTTATCTCAAAACCAAAGTCAACGTACACTCGAAACACTAAAGTTTCTATTTTACCCATCCGAATCGGCTATTAATGAAGTTTTACGTTGTTTGCAAATAAAAGGTGATAAAGAGTGCTTCTTAAAGCATTTTATACTGATTTAAAGCCTAAATTTACTCATTATTCTTATATTTTGATTTAGGATGCAAATGGAGACGTTAAATGCAAAACGAAGCTAATTGGACTGTTTTGACATCGCTTCGTTATCTGGGCATAACTCTCTCATCNTCTTATATTTTGATTTAGGATGCAAATGGAGACGTTAAATGCAAAACGAAGCTAATTGGACTGTTTTGACTTCACTTCGTTATCTGGGCATTACTTTCTCATCCGAGCTCCGATTAAGATGATTCAAAATGCTATGGAATGATAAGAAAGACCTCTAAAACTTTCATTTTTTGAGTTTTGAGATACATTGACTGCATCAAGGTCTAAAGCAGGCTTGAAGTTGCAGCCAGTGCACTGTTCACGTGCACTGTTTAAGCTAATTGGGTTGTTTTGACATCACTTCGTTATCTGGACATAACTCTCTCATCCAAGCTCCGATTGAGATAATTCAAGATACTGTAGAATGATAAGAAAATNATCTAAAGCAGGCTTGAAGTTGCAGCCAGTGCACTGTTCACGTGCACTGTTTAAGCTAATTGGGCTGTTTTGACATCACTTCGTTATCTGGACATAACTCTCTCATCCAAGCTCCGATTGAGATAATTCAAGATACTGTAGAATGATAAGAAAATGATCTACATCCTTTAAGTTTTGAGGTTTCGTAGATATTGACTGCATCAATGTCGAAATCGCACTTGAGGTGGTAGTCAGTGCACTGCTCACGTCCTGTTTCATCCTTTTTTCCATTTCCAATTCATTCCTAAGCCAACCAAATCCATCCCAAACCTCTCCAACAAATATTTCTACACCAAAATTATTTAATACAAGTTCTAGGACCTAAAATTTCATATTTTTACTTATTAAAACTAAATTTCAACTATTATTTCCACTAACATTTTAAATCTCTACTTTTCCAATCTACCAAATTCAAACACACATCACTACACATATCCACATTTTTTATCAGAATTTATTTACTATATATCTATATACATATATAAAAGAAAATGTGGGGTGTTACAAAGGGCAAAGGGAAATACCCAGTGATTGAATCTGAATCGGATGAGCCGGAGCAACCTCCTATGCCAAAGAAATGCGAAAAGAAGATGGATTACAAGGAGACGATAGAGCAAGGGGGAGTAATGTGTGAGCGTATGGTTGATGCGAGTAGTTTGGGCAAGAATAGGCGCAAATTTTGGGTAGAGGCCTCGAGTACTTTTTCAAGCTAGTTGAGGGGTATATTCTATCTTTCTATCATGAGTTCTATACTAGATTGACTGTAGTTGATGCTCACCTGATGATTTTGAGGACCATAGTCAAGAGCAAGGTGACTGAAGTCACTTTCACAAAGATAGTTATTTGGGGTATAAGATTGATTACCCATACTCCGAGTTTGAAGCAAAGGACCCAACTTATATTAATGTTAAGGAGATGTATGATAGACCTGAGATGTAACACCCTAACCTGAAGACGGAACATAATAGTTTACTCTCATGGAGTGGATCCCACTCTTAAAACATAACTCGTCAACATTTATCTAATTGCAATAGAATCATAACTTAAGCGTCGATACATTAACTCATAAATAGCATACCAATGATAAGTAAGAGATTAATAGACTATTCTCTTGAATTTACCTTTCAGACTCATAAATACATATATTAATATACATGACACAAAAATTCACAAGTATCCTACACAAGACTTCAAGGACCAACTGATACCCTTGACTTTCTAGACCAATGGACATCTCTCGTAGCTCTATTACCTGAAAACAAAAACTATGGGGAGGGTGAGCTCATGCACTAGGTGAATGTGCATAACATAAGTAATAAAGTTTAAAAAGAAGTTATGCTAAGTCAAACATTAAGAGAGTGAAACCACTATAAATACTATCACCCTTGCTTGTAAGTTCAACCCTATGGTGAAGTCTACATCCCGATGTGGTGGCAACCCGTGTACCTCATGTGGGAAGACATTCGCATAGTCGCATACGACTTGAGGTAGACCCAACTCGTGTCTCACCTCGTTCTGTAGTGTAAGGCTAGCAAGCCAACTTATCAACTATCCATGCCATCGGGAGTCATATATGGCCTAGGGTAAAGCATTGTGCTTCTCCCTTTGAAACTTGAAACAAACCCCATTTGAAGTGTAGTCAGTAACCCTCTTACGCTAGCAATCAATGATGATCATATGTGCCACTAAACAATCCATCTTGAGTATGACATCGAACTCAGCCATCTTGATGACCCTAAGGTCAATGGTGAGCTGGGTCCCTTCGATCTCCAAATCACAACCCCGACAGATCTTTTTAATACAAACTCTGTCTCCTAGGGGTGAACTAACATACATGGGCTCCTCTAGAGTCTTGGCCTCTAAGCTTAAGTGTCGTAGACATGATGTAGCAATAAAAGAATGTGCTGCACCAGAATCAAATAATACTCTAGTCTATAATCTAGAGAGAAGAAATGTACCCTGAATTATCGACTGATCAGTCGGCAAAGTCTGTGGTGTGATGGTGAACACTCAACCCTGGGTCCCTACTTGACAGCCTTGTCCTCGGCCTTGGCCTATGCCTGGTCCATCTGGCCTGATTGTGGAGTCCCCACACGTGAAGTGGTAGGGGCCTGTGTTGCACCTGAAACTAGAACTGATTTCCCTAGTCCATAGTCGGGTAGGGAGGAATAAAGTAGGTCTGTGGATGCCCCACTGATGACTGAGACTGAGATGTCCCGTAGCTCTTGGATCTTTGCCTCGGAGGACACTCTCTCTTCATATGGCCTGACTGGTGGCAATAGTAACATGTCTCCCCATGGTGGCGTGCCCCTAGAGTTCCTCCTGCCTTATAAAGATTGACCATGGCCTTGTCCTTGGCACTGATAGCCTTGGCACTGTCCCATATAGCCTTGGTATTGTCCTTACAAAGTAGAAATCCTTTGCTTCTTCCCTGAACTAGAAGAAGAGGATTTACCCTCCTTCTTCTTGTCCTTAGCACCAACCTGCCAAATGCTTCTTGCGTCATCTACCTCCCTTTCAATGACCATCACTGTCTTGACTATCGAGTCCAAATCTTGTAGGTGATGTCCATAATCTTTCCTTGGATGGACAAATTTAACCCATCCTCAAATCTCCTCACTTTGGACATGTTTATGGTCACATAGTCATTGNGAGTCCAAATCTTGTAGGTGATGTCCATAATCTTTCCTTGGATGGACAACTTTAACCCATCCTCAAATCTCCTCACTTTGGACATGTTTATGGTCACATAGTCATTGGTGAAATGGGCTAACTAGGTGAACTTAGCCACGTACTCCATCACTGTCATATTCCCCTGCTTCAAATCCAAGAACTTCTGGGCTTTTGCTTGACGAATAGTTGGGGGGAAGTACTTGCCCATGAAGAGCTCCCAAAACTCTCCCATATCATTGCCTCTTGGTCCCTCGAAGCCTTTGCCGAATCCCACCATAGATGGGCTTTTCCTTCTAGCTGGAATGCAGCTAGCCTAATCTTAGTGGCATCGAAAGTGATCTCCATAGCCTCTAGGATCTTATCAATTTGCTGGAACTAATGGTTGGCCACCATTGGATCCGCTCCTCCCAAAAAAGTTGGAGGTTTGTGTGTCTTGAACTTTGGGAGGTTAATTGAGCCTCATTGACTCACATTGGCGTTAGCTTGTGCAAAAGTAGCCACCATCGTGCCTATAGCCTCCATAAAGGGTTGTTGGTCAAAGGCCAAAGGCCAGTGGTGGTTGATTGTTGTTCGGCCTAGCTCCTTGACTATTCTGATTTCCTCTCCCATTATTTGCCATCTATACACAAGTCAAATAGCCATTGAGCAACAATTTAGTATCCTAAAGTTAGGGATCAAAAGTTACAACTATAGGAGTTACGCAACCTATCGGTAGATGCCCAAATAGTAGGCTTCCACATCCTTTCCCTTTCCGACTCACAGGTTATATTTTCTAACCATAGTGTCTCATTCCTATATACACTTAATCATGCACATAATCTCAAAACACAAAGAACGTAACATTTAATACATTTAAAATGCAATGCACAATGAATACAATGGCCTAGACCCATGCCTCGTAAGCCCTAGGTAAATCAAGAACCTAGGTTCTAATACCAAGCTGTGATGCCCCAAAATTCGGGTGTCTGTAATTATTGCATTGATCACTCATCAACCCGCGGAATATCCATGGATACTGATTAGTACTTAAATGTAGCATATTATTGTGCCTTTTTAAGACTAATTGTACTTTGATGGAGTTCAAGTAGGGATATTTTAGGTTCTAAATTGAACAAGGGCTCGAGGGCAACAAAAGTCACACTTGAATGTCGCACCAGCACATTAGGGAATGAAATTAGAGAGGCTAGGAACAAAGCAAGAACGTTCAAATGCCAAATCATGTTTGAACGTCCATTTGAACTATGAAAAAACCAGCCTGCTGACACAGTGTGTTGCAGTCAAGCACAGGACCCTGAGGTACTTGAGTACCACATTCAAATGCCAACTAACGTTCGAACTTCCACTTTAGTTGATTGAAGGCCAGACTTATTAGACATGGCGTGTTGCAGCAAACAAAGGAGGACTCTGAAGCTCTGAAGCACTTGAGTACCACGTTCGAATGCCATTCAACGTTCGAACATTCCCTGGAATCAACAGAAGAACAAACTTCTGCATAGAGTGTGAAAATGAACTTTTATAGAAGACCACTTGAGTGGAAAAGGTCAGGTCCCATTTGGCATTCGAACGCTTATAAGGCAAGACCAAAAGAAACGTTCGAACGTCAGAAACCATTCGAACGTCCCTAAAGCAAAACAAAAAAAAATGTTCGAACGTCGATTCAAGTTTGAACGTCCTCCACAGACTACCTACAGAGTAGTTGGTTTTCATGGGCGGCAAACACTATTCACTCATCCCCTCTTATCTCCTACCCCCTCCCCTTCCTTGCCTATAAATACTCCCATGTTGGGAGCTTAAAGGGCATCCTTTCTTGTTGTAAAGTAGAGAGCTTTTCTTCTTAGCAATTTCTCTCTTGTAAATTAGAAAGCTAGTTTATATACATTGCTTGTTTCATTTTAGTATCAACCATGATGGAGGCTTAGACTCCCCTTGTAGTTGAAGTCTTTTATTTATGTATGTTAAGTCTTTACATTTATGTTGTGACAACCATGATGGAGGCTTGGACTCCCCTTGTAGTTGTACTTGCTTTTAATTACAAGTATCAAGAGAGATAGCTCATCTTTTGGTTGTGGTGAAAACCCTCCAAAAGTGACTAGCTTTCTTCTACTTATATTGTTCATATATTTCACTTCCATTACTTGAGCATCCTTCTTTCTTAGAAGAGTGAAACTCTTTCACTTTTCTAGAGCTTTACCAAAGCCGTGAAGGGTGGAAAGTGATTCACTTATTCTTCATTGAAGATAAGCTCTTTGTTTAGTTTGCTTCACTTAGTAGATCCTATACTTGGAGGGATGAGTATCCCTCACTTTTCTAGCTTTGCCAAGGCCATGAAGAGTGAGTAGTTCCTCCTTTGCTCTTCTGTAAGAGGTGATGAATATGTGAAGATTATTTGGAAGATATGTTTGGGCAACTCCTGTATGCTTTAATGCTTTATATTCCACTTGCTCATTAGATGATTGAATGCATCTAGCAAAGTTGAGGTACTTGGTCTAACCAAGGGCTCCCTCTATAATACGGATGATTCCTGCATAGAAAGGCCAGTTGGTTCAAGGCAAGCACCTCGGCTAGCTCTTCTTGAAAACCTTTCAATCTCCACTATTATTGCGCTTTATTCAAAGGATGGACCATTAATGCCATGGTTGGATGCCTTGTAGAAACACTTGCTTGTTTGTAGATGGGTTAAGTCTCGGCACATACAATTCTTTTAAACTTTTAGAAATATATCGGAATCATGTGCTTAATTCTCACAGTCCATCTCTATCTTTAGATTNCCGGCACATACAATTCTTTTAAACTTCTAGAAATATATCGGAATCATGTGCTTAATTCTCACAGTCCATCTCTATCTTTAGATTAACTTGTTGTTGACATGGGAGTTAATTGAGTTATAAATCACAAACATAACAAACCGGATAGTCAATTACATGTCCTGATCCTCGAACTAAATGGTGGCTGTTACATTTTGAGAATCTTATATTTTGTCTAGAAAAATCTTGAAAAGAATCTTCTATTCTATTCAAGAAACCCCACCACTCCAATCTCTCGAAATTTTCAGTTACTTGGTCTCTATTATTGCTTACTTCAAAACACCAATAATAGTTCCCTGTGGATTCGACTTTCGACTTAATCGAATTATTACTACAACTTAACCGCCTACACTTGGGTGTACATATTTAAGATCAAGTCAAGTTTTTGGCGCTATTGCTGGGGAACCATAAAAGGTGTTTCACGGTAAAAGGTAAAAATACCTCACTTTTTGTGTATAAATTTGCTTTACTATATATAAAGTTGTTTTAATTACTTTTATGTTTAAAAATGCTCCTCACTATCAAAATTTGCCAGCTGAATCTTCTAGGTCTGTGAATCAATCTGAAACACTTTCACCTAGATCAGTAGCAGACATTTGTGAAAGTAAAATGGTGAATGGTGAGAGACAAGAAGAAATTCCTGTAAGAGAGGGGGAAGTACCTAACATTCGAACTCTGAGGGATTACTTAAATCCCACAAGAAACAGTGTCCCTTCTTGTTTTATCTTTCCTAAAGATGCACCCTACTTTACTGTAAAGACCGGGACAGTTCAACTACTTCCTCAATTCCATGGATTTGAAACAGAAAATTCATATCTGCACATAAAAGATTTTGAGGAAGTATATGGAACCTTTCAAGACAATTCTGAACTAGCCAAGATGAAAACTTTTCCCTTTTTCCTTGAGGGATAAATCTAAACAATGGCTAAATTCTTTAAAATCCATTTCAATACCAAACTGGCAAGCACTACAGAATGAATTTTTCAGAAATTTTTTTCCTCTACACCGCACTAATCAACTTAAAAGATAAATCATGAACTTTTCGGTTAAAGAAGGGAAATTTTTTTACCAAAGCTGGGAAAGATTCAAAGAACTTCTCCAGTCCTGTCCACACCATGATTTTGAGAATTGGACTTTGGTAGGATTTTTCTATGACTCCTTGCCCAGTAGACTATGCTAGTTTGTTGAAATGATGGCTCAAGGAGAATTTATGGAAAAAAGTCCGGAGGAGGCATTCGATTTCTTTGACACCATATTTGATAGTTCTCAGATGTGGACTCTGCCTCTCCTACCACTGTTGAAGCCAAACCATCTACTTTCCAAGGGGGTAAGTATGTCTTGAAAGATGACGATGACCTAAGAGCAAAAATGTCCACCCTATCTCGAAAGCTTGAAGCTTTAGAGATGAAAAAGGTTCATCAAGTTGATGTTAGCTCTCTCACAGAACAAGTGTGTGGGATTTATGCACTGAGAAGACACCCTACTGGGGAGTGTCCTACAATTCCAGCATTCAAGGAGGTTCTGTTGGAGGAAACAAATCTTGTCTCCAACTTCAACAAGCCTTACTCCAATCCATACTCTGAAAAATGCAATCCAAGGTGGCAGAACCACCCAAACTTCAGTTGGAGGAACACACAACCAACTCCTATGAAACAACAACAAGGTTCGCACCCACCCCCTCAAGGACCTCCTGCATACCAACCATACCAACCACCACAAAAGAGGAACCTTAAGGATACACTAAATCAATTTATGCATAGCCAAATGAACTACAACAATAGTTCCACTCAGGCTTTCACTGATTTCAAAACACAGACCACTCAATCTTTCAAGGATCTTAAAAGCCACATCCAAAAGTTGACCCCATCCATGACCACACATGAGAAGGGCAAGTTTCTTGCCCTACCAAAACCACCACAAGGCCAATTTCAGGTGGAAAATCCCGCAATCATGGAAACTCCATGTGCCTAAGCCTGAGTTGTCACTACACTAAAAGGTGGCAAGGTGATTGATAAGACGATCAAAGACATGCTACTTCCAAAGCCAAAGCCTAAGTCAATCCCATTCAATCCACCAATTGAGACTAAAACAATTGAGCCTGAATGTGAGAAAGATAAGAAACCCAAGCCCATGATTGAACAAGAACCAGAGCCATCAAGGGAAGAAGATCCCTCATGTTCTATTCCTACTCCTTTTCCTCATAGACTCAAAACTGCACATAAGTTGAATAATCAGTTAGAAATTTACGAGCTCTTCAAGTAAGTAAAAATCAACATCCCACTTCTGGATGCAATCAAATAGGTTTCATCTTATGCCAAGTTTCTGAAAGACTTGTGCACAGTCAAGATAAGCCATAATGTTCAAAAAAGAGTCTTTCTGACAGAACATGTCAGTGGCTTGCTTCAACACAAAACTCCTCCAAAATACAAAGATCCAGGGTGTCTGATTGTGTTATGTGTCATTGGAAATTTTAGAATCAAACAAGCATTGTTAGACCTTGGAGCAAGTGTCAATTTGCTCCCATTCTTTGTTGACCAGCAGTTAGGTCTGGGAGAACTCAAACCCACAAGTTTCACACTTCAGTTGGCAGATAGGTCTGTCAAAATTTCTAGGGGCATTATTGAAGATGTACTTGTCCAAGTGGACAATTTTGTGTTCCCTGTTGACTTCATCCTCCTCAATACTTAGTTAACAAAATATTCAGAGAACCCAATTCCTGTTATTCTTGGTCGACCCTCCCTAGCAACTTCCAATGCACTAATCAATTGCAGGAATGGAGTCATGAAATTAATCTTTGGGAATATAACTCTTGAGCTAAATATTTTCAATGTTGCGAAAAACCCAGGAGAGGACAAAGAAGAAAGAGAAAGAAATTCCATTGAATCTTTGGTCTAGGATCATCTGAATAACACGTTCTGTGAAAATTCCACTGAACTTTCTTTGTCAGAATCCATCATAACTTAAACAATAGATGATGATCCAAAGAATTATCCCGATCCATGCTATTGATACATGGATCCCCAAATTCGAGGAACTTTCGCCAAGTGACACAAATCCATTCTCATCTAATGTCAAGCCACCAAAGCTTGAATTGAAACCTCTCCCATCTAACCTCAAATATGTGTTTCTAGGAGAGGACGAGTTACACCTAGTGGTAATTTCATCTAAGCTCACAGACTTACAAGAGTCTAAATTGATTGAAGTTCTTAAACACCACAAAGTACTATTGGGTGGACCATCACTAATTTGAAAGGTATAAGTCCGTTAATCTACAATCATGCTATATACTTGGAAGAGAATTCAAAACCCTCTCGTCAAATGCAGCAATGACTGAACCCACACATAAAGGAAGTTATGAAAATGGAGGTGCTTAAACTCTTAGATGCAGGGATAATCTTTCCCATCTCCGATAGCAAATGGGTTAGCCCAACCCAAGTTGTGCCCAAAAAGTGTGGGGACACAGTGGTAAAAAATGAAGCCAATGAACTAGTACCAACTAGAGTCGTCACAGGATGACGGATGTGTATTGACTATCGCAAGCTTAATTTGGTGACTAGAAAAGACCATTTTCCTTTTCCTTTTTTGGACCAGGTTCTAGAGAGAATTACAGGCCATGAATTTTACTATTTCCTAGATGGCTATTCTGGGTACAATCAAATTAAGATAACACTCAATGATTAGGAGAAAATCACATTCACATGCCCCTTTGGCACCTTTTCATTCAAAAGAATGCCTTTTGGGCTTTGTAATGCTCCTGCAACATTCCAAAGATACATGTTGAGTCTGTGTAGTGACATGGTCAAAACTTTTTTAGAAGTATTCATGGATGACTTCTCTGTCTATGGTGACTCATTTGATTTGTGTCNAGTAGGAGACTTCATGTAAAATTCAGAATCCAAAATAGGCTGAGGTACGAAACAAATCTTCACGGCGCGTCCAAACAGTACATGCAGCTTCCGGACAGTGAAAGTCACTGGAATTTGCAACTAAGTAGTTGTGTTTGGANTGAAAAGGTATTAATAAGGTGTAAAGAGACTAATCTAGTGCTTAATTGGAAAAAAATGTCATTTCATGGTAACACAAGGCATTGTCTTAGGTCATATTGTGTCGTCCCAGGGCATGAAAGGTGACAAGGCCAAAATAGATCTGATTGGGAACTTGCCTGCTCCCAAGACTGTGAAAGATGTCCGATCATTTCTGGGACATGCAGGATTTTACAGGAGATTCATAAAAGATTTCAGTACCATAGCAAAACCCATGTGTCATCTCCTGAGTCAAGACGTAATCTTTGATTGGAGTGAAACGTGCCAAAAAGCTTTTGACAAGTTTAAAGGCATGTTAATTTTCGTCCCAATAATGCAACCCCTTGACTGGACTCTACCCTTTGAGCTAATGTGTGATGCAAGTGACTATGTTGTAGGTGTTGTGTTGGGACAACAAAAAGATAAGAAACCACATGTGATTTACTATGCATGTAAAACTTTGAATGATGCTCAAATGAATTATTCGACAACTGAAAAAGAATTACTTGTTGTAGTCTTTGCTTTGGAAAAATTTCATTTTTATCTTGTTGGTTCTTCTATTATTGTATTCACTAACCATGCAGTACTGAAATTTCTGTTCACAAAAAAACATGCTAAACCAAGGCTCTTGTGATGGATACTCTTACTTCAAAAAGGGTGTTGAGAATGCGGTGGCAGACCATCTATCCAGGTTAACTTATGAATTTCATGAGGATGGAATGTCAATTAATGAAAAATTCCCCAATGACCAATTGTTCATAATTCATGAGACCCCATGGTACGCTGATATTGCTAATTTTCTTGCTGGTGGAGCACTTCATCCGTCTTTTTCCCCCACGGACAAAAAGAAATTTCTAAGGGAGGTTCGCAGCTTCTTTTTGGAAGATCCATACATATTTAAGTATTGTAAGGATCAAATCATAAGAAGTTGCATCCCCGCTCAGGAAAGCAAACAGGTAATAGCATTTTGTCATTCTTAAGCATGTGGTGGCCATTTTTTATCCAAAAAAACCGCTGCGAAAATCCTGCAGTGCATATTTTACTAGCCCACACTTTTCAAAGATGTACATGTTTTTTGTTTAACTTGCGATAAATGTCAAAGGTTGGGAAATATTTCAAGGAGAAACATGATGCCTCTAAACCCCATTCTGATAATTGAAATTTTTGATTGTTGGGACATCGATTTTATGAGACCATTTCCCCCCTCCTTTGGCTATCTATACATTTTTGTAGTCGTAGACTATGTATCCAAATGGGTTGAGACAATTTCATGTCGGAATAATGATCATCAAACGGGGATCAAGTTTTTAAAAGAAAATATTTTATCCCGATTTCGAATCCCAAAATCCATCATAAGTGATGGGGGTGTTCATTTTTGTAATCGATCTTTCTAGAATCTGATGAAAAAATACTTGATTTTTTATAAAATTGTAACTCCATACCATCCATAAACTAGTGGATAGGATGAATTAGCTAATCGGGAGATCAAATTAATCTTAGAAAAAACGGTAAACCCAGACCGCAAAGATTGGTCATCAAGACTAACTGATGCACTCTGGGCATATCGTACTACTTTTAAAATAATTTTGGGCATGTCTCCTTACCGATTAGTCTATGAAAAAGCTTGTCACCTACTTGTGGAATTGGAACATAGGGCATACTAGGCCATTAAGGCAATGAACTTTGACATGGACTAGCAAGAAAAACTTCAGATTAACGAATTGGAAGAATTGAGAAATGAAGCATATGAAAATGCTAAGATTGCAAAATCCAGGATGAAAATTTTTCATGACAAGAACATAGTGCGAAAGTCTTTTGAACTTGATCAAAAAGTTCTCCTTTTCAATTCAAGACTCCACCTTTTTCCAAGAAAGTTGAAGTCAAAATGGACTGGACTATACATTGTCAAAAAAGTGTTTGAACATGGGGCAGTGGAAGTAGAGAACCCATCGAACGGTAATATCTTTACCGTCAATGGTCAGCGATTAAAACCCTTGGTGGAGGACTTTGTCAAAAACGTGGAGATCATTCTTTTAATGGATCCAGAACATCGCTTCGAGAAAAGTGCCTGCCGACACAAAAAGGGGTCAAGTAAGGGAAAACCCGATCCAACCCGAACTACACCACCGCCTTTATAAGACCCCCACCCCATTTTCCTCTCTTTTCACGCACTTTTGTCCCTTTCCCCTTTCTTTTTCTTCTTCTTCTTCGCTTTTCGTGACCTTTTGTAAAATATGACACACCCCCAACAGCCTCATGACCATACTACCCGAAGACCCAGTCCTGTGTCTCATGATCTGTGTGTGTTTACTCTATTTGTACATGGCTATGCTTCTTTTGTTTGTACTCAGAATCAAGGTTTTTCATCCTAACCCAGATCTGCAACAAGATGTTTGATTTGTGTATTTTGATTGTAGGTGTCGGCTAATGAAAAAGATCTCTACCGTTCAACCTCATCTCCAAAGCTCACCATATCGGTAAAATCGAAATATTGGGGACAATGTTCAGTTTAGGTTGGGGAGGTGAGAACTACAGTTTATATGTGTCTGTAGAAAAATTTTAAATTTTTGTTGTTGTAGTTGCTGTTCTTGACCAGATTGTGTACCGTATTTTAATTTCCATGTTTTATATTTTGATAGTTATATTTGTGGGTCATCTCTGATCATCTTTGTGACTGGCAGACGTTAAAGAACTAGATAGTGAGTCTTAAAAGTATAGAAAGCATGGATGTTAAACTTTTTTGGTTTAGTTTGGGAGTTATATGCACTTTTCCTTCTGATGTGCATATTGTGATCCTGAGAAAAGCATGATTGGTGAGAAAGAATGAGATTCAAGAACAACAAGCGAAACTCTTGTGCGGCAAAAGCACTTTTGCTTAAATGCCATCATGTCAAAAGACTTGGTGCCTATAAATAGTGTGGTAGAGTCTTTCATGAGAAGAAATATTACCAATGTTTTGAACCAATTTTTGGTCTCGCACTCGATCGATTAGACTGGATAGTGAATGGGCAGAGTAAGGATTATCCTGACATGCCATCCTATTCTGGTACTCTACTTAACTGATTTGTGAGAGAGGAAATTGGAAGAGTTACTGGTTGTTCAAAAGGCACGAAGACAGATGAAGACTCGGATTAGACTTTCTTTCAAGCTATGGAAAAATGTACTTTTGTTGGGGATGAAAGCCAAGGGTCCGAATTTTTGTAAAAAAGTGTAAAAATCCTTTGTATTTTATATAAAATCTTTTGACTAAAATGAAAGCATGGGCTGAGTAAGGAATGTCCCGAAATACCAACCTACAACGTGGGTAGGGATTTGTCATGATACGCCATGAAATTTGGTTCAAATTGTTTTTTTTAAATAAACTTCTATGATTGTGTGTAGAGTGGTGTAGAATTTTTTTTTTAATTTTTGGTTCAACGTTTGAACGCTAATTGATGCTTGAATGTCACTTCCTTACAGTACTCAGCCTCTGATGAAGTCTTTGATGGAAACAAAAGTATTGGGAGCTTAGCACATTCAAACGCGATTAACGTTCGAACGCTAGGAGCTTACAGTACTTTGGTTTCTGACAGAACTCAAAAGTACTGGGAGCTCACCACATTCGAACGACATTGAACATTTGAACGTTTTTGTTAAAATTCTTCTACAAACATTCAAATGACATGAAAGTTCAAACATTCCTCCTCAGACTATAAAAGCCTGGACTGTTTTCCCCAGTTCAAAACCTCCAAAATCTTCTAAAACCTGGAACCCCTTTTCACTCCCTAGCTCTCAAAACTCCACCCATTCCTCAATTCTACTAGAAATCGACCATCCCAAACTCATTTCCACACCCAAAATCATCATCTTCACAAGGAAACTCAAGATTTTCACACCCTTTCAAGCTTAAAAACCAAAAACAACACAATGCCTAGGGTTAAGCTTCCTATAAGGCGTAATCCACCAATAAGCCAGGAACCTAACTTTGTAGAAGAAGCGATTGAGGATAGAGAGGGGAGGCAAATGAGGAAGAGGTATGATCGAACAAGGTTTCCTAGTGCACTCAAAGCCGAAAGTTACAAAAATTTCTTTCAAAACCATGTTATAGTCTATGAAAGGGATGTAGTTGTTACTGATTTTGTGGAATTGGTAATTTTGGAGGAAATGGAGAAGAGGGAATGGGTGTGGTTTTTGTGAAATGGTGGGGATGTCATTGTTGACTTGGTAAGGGAGTTCTACTCCAATGCCGAGATCATCAACGGTGCCATCCGGACATACGTGAGGGGCACCCACATTAATGTAGATGAGGCGTATATTTTGGAGGTAAGGAAAGAGGTGCCTTGGGTGCAAAACTCAACTTACCCACCAAAAAAGAATGTTACGTTGGATAAGGTTGGGAAGGAATTGACAGGGATGGCTGACTTTTCATGAGGAGGGAGGAGATTTTTGAAACAAGGGGAGCTCACCGACAAGTACAAAATGCTAAATTTGATTGCGATGTCTAACCTAGCCCCCATAGGAAGGAAAAATGAGATTTTGCCTGAGATGGCTCGCTTGCTCTATGCATTGGGAAAAAGGCATAGCATCGACCTCCCCTCATTGATTCTAAGTGAAATGAAGAAGGGGTGTGATGCAAAGAGCAACACACTCCCTTTTGCCACTTTGGTGATTGAGATCTGCACTGATAATGGGGTCAGGGTGAGGCCTGAAATGGAAGTTCAAAAACCAATGGGTCCACTAAACAAAGGCTCTTCCAAGAGAAGCCAAGGGCATAAGGGCACCCCAGCGGCAAGACAATAGGTGCCACCGACCCAGGGAGTTGATGAGGTACAAAAATGAGCTTGATGGAGAAGAGGAGAAGGAGTTAGAGAGAGAGCATATACAGACTCAGGAGGAGGCAGGCACTAGCACCCATAGATCATTACGAGAGATTATATTTGGCCTCGAGGCCAACCAAGACAAGATTCTTCGACAGCAAGAGGAGATTCTTGGCTATTTGAGGGGTGGGCTTGGTGGACCTGGTAGAGCTGGTGGAGATGGAGGAGAGGATTGAGATGATTATTTCTATTCTTGAGGGGCAGTGGTTGATTTCTGTCCTTGTTTGGGGTAGTTTGTTGTTTCTTCATTGAATAGTTTCTGGAAAATTTATGTACTATTGTGGAGGGGTTTCTTCTTGATAATTCTTGTGGATGTTTATTTCTTTTGTGATTTTTTGGGGATATTTTGTAGATGATGGTGGATATTTGTGATTATTGTGGATATTTGTACTTATGGGAGATGTTTATTTCTTTTTAGAGTTGATTGTGGATAGTTGAAGTTATGTTTTGAATGGATGAATTGAATCATTGACATTATTGTAGACACATTATCTTTTATGGAATGAATGATTCATTTATCACTTTTATTTTTTTAAAATGCATGTATAGGATTAGCACTATAATTATTGTTAATAACGAAACAGATGTGGATGTTAAGATTGCTTGCGAAAATGACTAAGCACATGATCGGTTTGACACCTCAACTTAACAACCAAGATGTAAAACCTCATTTTTTTGGAACCTCAATACTATCTCTATGATCTAATTGCCAAATGTACATCAGTATGTGCTATTCTTGAGGTATACGGTGATCAGACTCGAAAATGGAATCGCTATATAACCAACATTCCTCAGAACACTCGACATAATCAGTGGAGATGACAAAGAAAACTATGGTAAGTCTTGAGCTTTACGGTGCTTTTTGAGAGGATATCAATAATTACTCAAAGAAAGCTCTTTCACTTCTGATCTCTTTCAATAATCTCATTAAATTTGCTTTGATTGATGCAACTAAAGTGATCTATTTTCATAACCCACAGGAAACTTTTGCACACATATATACATATGCACATACTTGAGAAAGGATCTTAGGTCATCTTTGGATCAACTTTGAGCCTTAGCTAATTCTTTTACAAAAGTATATCCCTAGTCAGGCATGCTTGAGCCTTAAATGAATGAATTCTTTTTCAAAAAAAACCCATGTAATGACCAAGCCACAAAAGCATACATTTACCATACCTTGCTATCTAGCTTCTTGCACCCTCTTGCAAATCAATATGATACAGAAAGGCAAGAAAAATAGAAAAGGAAAAGGTGGCTACTGTTTAATAAAAGAAAAATTGGTGGAACTAGCCAAAAGAAAAAAAGATATTATGAGACTGGGAATTGCCGAGAAAGTGAAAAATTAGAAAAATGAAAGAAAGAAATCTCATTCCCAGGCAAAATGTCGAGAAACTAGAAGGAAGTGTGCAACACTGCGTAAAAAGATGATCTTTGATCACCATTGACGTTATTTTACTAGCCACTAACCTCTGGCCCCATTACAACCTGCAAAAAGCCCTAGGTGATCTCAAGCGTGATGCATATGTGTATTGTCTACTACAAGTGAGGTGTGTTAACTAGAATTTCTTTATTTACATCAATACTCTTCCATGAAATTATGCCAAAGTAAAGTTTGTTTTCCTCAAAACTTCACTCTTATACTAGTTATGCATGAGATTTTTCGACTGGCCATCTTTTGATCACATGCTCCTTTTGAGAGATAAGTCACTATAATCAGAGTGATTTGTGTTGCTGAGAGCATTCCGAGAAAGGTTTGTAAAATCAAAGCTATCCATGGAAGGTGGAAAAAGGGGAATGATTGTTATATACCAATGCTTGTTTATATAATGATCATCCTACTACTCAGGGAATTTCGAATGCTAATGTAACATGTGCTAATTTTTGCATAGAGTAAGTATCAATGGAAAAGAAATGTAGGGGATAAGTCACGATTGAGGGTTGAGTGTCCCAATGACCATGATGCTAATTTATTGTTAGTCAGTAATCTTGCATACACATTTGTTCGACTGAAGTTTGTGGGTAGCTTCACTGAAAACCCTCATGAGACAACACTCGTCCACTAGGGTAAACCTAGCAGTTCAACGGCTTGTTGCATAAGCTAAATGCAACCGGATGATCTACAAAAAAGGCATTAGAAATGGATTTGTATTTTATTTAGGTTATATTACTAGAGACTAGCAATATTTAGGCTGGGGGGTGTGATTAGTACTTAAATGTAGCATATTATTGTGCCTTTTCAAGACTAATTTTACTTTGATGGAGTTCAAGTAAGGATATTTCAGGTTCTAAAGTGAACAAGGGCTTGAGGGCAACAAAAGTCACACTTGAATGTCACACCAGTACAATAGGGAATGAAATTGGAGAGGTTGGGAACAAAGCAAGAACGTTCGAATGTCCATTTGACCTATGACAAAACCAGTCTGCTGAGACAATGTTCTGTAGTCAAGCACACGACCCTGAGGTACTTGAGTACCACGTTTGAACGCCAACTAATGTTCGAACGTCCACTTGAATTGATTGAAGGCCAGACTAATGAGACATGGCGTGTTGCGGCAAGCAAAGGAGGACTCTTAAGCTCTAAAGCACTTGAGTACCACGTTCGAACGCCATTCAACGTTCGAACGTCCCTTGGAATCCACTGAAGAACAGACTTCTGCATAGAGTGTGAAAATGAACTTTGATAGAAGACCACTTGAGTGGAAAAGGTCAGGCCCTATCTGGCATTCGAACGCTTATAAGGCAAGACCAGAAGAAACGTTCGAACGTCCCTAAAGCAAAATAGAAGAAAATGTTCAAACATCCTCTACAGACTGCCTGCAAAGTAGTTGGTTTTCATGGGCGGCAAATACTATTCACTCATCCCCTCTTATCTCCTACCCCTTCCCATTCCTTGCCTATAAATACTCCCATGTTGGGAGCTTAAAGGGCATCCTTGTTTCTTGTAAAATAGAGAGTTTTTCTTCTTAGCAATTTTTCTCTTGTAAATTAGAAAGCTAGTTTATATACATTGCTTGTTTCATTTTAGTATCAACCATGATGGAGGCTTAGACTCCACTTGTAGTTGAAGTCTTTTATTTATGTATGTTAAGTCTTTACATTTATGTTGTGGCAACCATGATGGAGGCTTGGACTCCCCTTGTAGTTGTACTTGCTTTTAATTACAAGTATCAAGAGAGATAGCTCATCTTTTGGTTGTGCAGAAACCCTCCAAAAGTAACTAGCTTTCTTCTACTTTTATTGTTTATGTATTTCACTTCCATTGCTTGAGCATCCTTCTTTCTTAGAAGAGTGAAACTCTTCCACTGTTCTAAAGCTTTACCAAAGGCGTGAAGGGTGAAAAGTGATTCACTTATTCTTCATTGAAGATAAACTCTTTGTTTAGTTTGCTTCACTTAGTAGCTCCTCTACTTGGAGGGATGAGTATCACTCACATTTCTAGCTTTGCCAAGGCCATGAAGAGTGAGTAATTCCTCATTCGCTCTTTAGTAAGAGGTGATGATATGTGAAGATTATCTGGAAGTTATGTTTGGGCAATTCCTGTATGCTTTAATGCTTTATATTCCACTTGCTCATTGGATGATTGAATGCATCTAGCAAAGTTGAGTTACTTTGTCTAACCAGGGGCTACCTCTATGATACAGATGACTCATGCATATAAAGACCCGTTGGTTCAAGGTAAGCACCTCTTCTAGCTCTTCATGAAAACCTTTCAATCTCCACTATTATTGCGCTTTATTCAAAGGATGGACCATTAATGCCATGGTTGGATGCCTTGTAGAAACACTTGCTTGTTTGTAAATGGGTTAAGTCTCGGCGCAAACAATTCTTTTAAACTTCTAGAAAGGTATCGGAATCATGTGCTTAATTCTCACAGTCCATCTTTATCTTCCAATTAACTTGCTATTGACATGAGAGTTAATTGAGTTATAAAGCAAAAACATAATAAATCGGATAGTCAATTACATGTCCTGATCCTCGAAATAAATGGTGGCTGTTACATTTTGAGAATCTTATATTTTGTTTAGAAAAATCTTGAAAAGAATCTTCTATTCTATTCAAGAAACCCCACCACTCGAAACTCTCGAAATTTTCAGTTACTTGGTTTCTATTATTGCTTACTTCAAAACACTAATCATAATTCCCTATGGATTCGACTCCAAACTTAACCGGATTATTACTACAACTTGACCGCCTGCACTTGGGTGCACAAAATGAATTTTTCAGAAAGTTTTTTCCTCTACACCGTACTAATGCACTTAAAAGACAAATCATGAACTTTTTGGTTAAAGAAGGGGAAAATGTTTACCAAAGCTGCGAAAGATTCAAAGATCTTCTCCAGTTCTGCCCACACCATGCTTTTGAGAATCGGACTTTGGTAGGATTTTTCTAGGACTCCTTGCCCAGTAGACTACGGCAGTTTGTCGAAATGATGGCTCACAGAGAGTTTATGGGAAAAAGTCCGGAGGAGGCATTGGATTTCTTTGACACCCTGAGAGTTCTCAGATATGGGACTCTGCCTCTCCTACCACTGTTGAAGCCAAACCATCTACTTTCCAAGGGGGTAAGTATGTCTTGAAAGATGACGATGACCTAAGAGCAAAAATGTTCACCTTGTCTCGAAAGCTTGAAGCTTTAGAGATGAAAAAGGTTCATCAAGTTGATGTTAGCTCTCCCATAGAACAAGTATGTGAGATCTGTGCATAGACAGGAAACCCTACTAGGGAGTGTCCTACCATTCCGGCATTCAAGGAGGTTCTGTTGGAACAAACAAATCTTGTCTCCAATTTCAACAAGCCTTACTCCAACCTATACTCTTAAACATATAATCCAAGGTGGCGAAACCACCCAAACTTCAGTAGGAGGAACACACAGCCAACTCCCATGAACCAACAACAAGGTTCGCACCCACCACCTCAAGGACTTCCTGCATACCAACCATACCAACCACCACAAAAGAGGAACCTTGAGGATACACTGATTCAGTTTATGCACAACCAAATGAACTACAACAATAATTCCACTCAGGCTTTTACTGATTTCAAAACACAAACCACTCAATCTTTTGAGGATCTTAAAAGCCACATCCAAAAGTTGACCCAATCCATGACCACACATGAGAAGGGGAAGTTTCCTGCACAACCAAAACCACCACAAGGTTAATTTCAGGTGAAAAATCCCGCAATCATGGAAACTCCATGAGCCCCAGCCCAAGTTGTCACTACACTAAGAAATGACACGGAGATTGATAAGACTATCAAAGACATGCTACTTCCAAAGCCAAAGCCTAAGTCAATCCCAGTCAATCCACCAATTGAGACTGAAACAATTAAGCCTGAATATAAGAAAGATGAGGAACCCGAGCCCATGATTGAACAAGAACCACAACCATCAAGGAAAGAAGAACCCTTGTGTTCTATTCCTGCTCCTTTTCCTCATAGACTCAAAATTGCACAGAAGTTGAATAATCAGCCAGAAATTTACGAGCTCTTCAAGCAAGTAAAAATCAACATCCCACTTCTGGATGCAATCAAATAGGTTTCATCTTATGCCAAGTTTCTGAAAGACTTCTGCACAGTCAAGAGAAGCCAGAATGTTAAAAAAAGAGCCTTCCTTACAGAACATGTCAGGGCCATGTTTCAACACAAAACCCCTCCAAAATACAATGATCCAAGGTGTCCGACTGTGTCATGTGTCATTGAAAATTTCAGAATCGAACAAGCACTGTTAGACCTTGGAGCAAGTGTCAATTTGCTCCCATTCTCTGTTTACCAGCAGTTGGGTCTGGGAGAACTCAAACCCACAAGTGTCACACTTTAGTTGGTAGACAGGTTTGTCAAAATTTCTAGGGGCATTATTGAAGATGTACTTGTCCAAGTGGACAATTTTGTGTTCCCTGTTGACTTCATCGTCCTCGATACTCAGCCAGCAAGATATTCGGAAAACCCAATTCCTGTTATTCTTAGTCAACCCTTCCTAGCCACTTCAAATGCACTAATTAATTGTAGGAATGGAGTTATGAAATTAAACTTTGGGAACATGACTCTTGAGCTAAATATTTTCAATGTTGCCAAACACCCAGAAGAGGACAAAGAAGAAAGATAAATAAATTCCATTGAGTCTTTGGTCCAGGACCATCTAAATAACACATTCTCTGAAAATTCCACTGAACTTTCATTATTAGAATCCATTACATCTAAAACAACATATGATGATCCAAGAATTTTCTGACTCATGCTATTGATACATGGACCCCCAAATTCAAGGAACTTTCACCAAGTGGCACAAAGCCACTCTCATCCAATGTCAAGCCACCAAAGCTTGAATTAAAACCTCAAATATGTGTTTCTAGGAGAGGACGAGTCATACCCAGTGGTAATTTTGTCTAAGCTCACAGACTTGCAAGAGTCTAAACTGATTGAAGTTCTTAAAAACCACAAAAGCACCATTGGGTAGACCATCGCTGATTTGAAAGGTATAAGCCCGTTAATCTACAATCATGCTATATACTTGGAAGAGGATTCAAAATCCTCTCGTCAAATGCAGCGACAACTGAACCTGCACATGAAGGAAGTTGTGAAAATGGAGGTTCTTAAACTCTTTGATGCATGGATAATCTTTCCCATCTCTGATAGCAAATGGGTTAGCCCAACCCAAGTTGTGCCCAAAATTGAGAGAAGACAATAGTGCAGTTGTTGCTTAAAATAGGATAGCTTTAGATAGCTTGTGATGTGAGCTTAGATTGATAAATAGTCTAATTAAATGGTTGGTTGCAGATAAAATTGAGAGAAGACAATAATGTAAAAAGTACCCTTTAGTTTAAGGATCTCATATACGTTATATTAGCTAAATACTGGAAATGCTACCTTATAGCAATTAACTTTCATGTTACTGGTAAGTCAACTGGTAGGTCTGATGTATATAAACCATCACACAACAACTTCTTAGGTTAGTTGGTGGTATCTATGACAATTGATTAATCCGAGTGAACCAGAAGGACACGCCATTCATGAGGAATACTTGAATTATTCAATTGATCGCATGATAGTAAGTGCGTACATAATAAACCATAACACAACAACTTTTTAGGTTTACTAGTGGTATTAAATCATAACACAACAACTTATTACGTTAAGTGGTCATATACATGTGTTAATTGACTAACCCTAATAACCTAGAAGGACAAGCCATTCATGAGAGATATTTGAGTTACTCAATTGGCACATGTTATAATATATACGTACATAATAAACCATAACACAATAACTTCTTAGGTTAGCTGGTGGTATTATATGTACCAGTTAAAGAATCTTAGTAATATAGAAGAACAAGTCATTCATGAGGATTACTTATATCGTTATTTGATGATTATATCATGCTACAGTAGAACATCCTAAGTGCTTCGGTGGAGGTCAAGCCATACCGATGGAACACCGTAGATATTCATCTGGCAGTATTATTGTGTATAAGTTAAACAAACCTAATAACCCAGAAGGACAAGCCATTCATAGGGACCATTTAGGTTTAATACCATGCATCAGTAGAAAATCCTAAGTGCTCTAGTGGAGGTCAAGCCATACCGATGGAACACCGTAGATATTTAATCGGCAGGTTAATGATGCACTGATGACATAATTTCAGGTCTAGCTTCGAAATTACATACATCATTGTATCATGCATGAAGTGTAGAATACATATATACATCATCAGCATTTTCAAAAGTTAACCAATATTATACATATGTTTACCTCTCACTGGAGGATATAAGAAACTATTCAGACCCCATTACTACAGACAAGCAAGGAGTGCAGGTAGTTGTCATTACAACTATAACTAAAATACAGACTCAGACACTTCTTTTGCAACGAACAACTGAAACACAACCACCTTTCATATCAGTTAAGACAAAAAGGTGACGGTAGTTCAACAATCCAAATTGAAAGATACAACAAAAATGTAGAGATACAGAGTTTCAGCTGGAGTGTATGACGGATCGGATTTTTGTATGACTTCTTCTTTCTCTCTTTCTTTTCTTTCTTTGGAATTCTCTTTGGAGCTCCCTCTATGCCTGACCCTCCCAAAACAAGGCCATGCATGGCCTTTATATAGAAAAAGGAGGAAGTAGGAGGTGTCAAAAGGGCAGTCGCCTCAGGGCACCGTCCGAACGGCCCCTCCCACTGTCTGGACAGTCATGCCTTGCTAGATCATGATCTTCTTAAGTGATGACTCTTCCTTTATGTGATTTACACTTTGGTCCTTTGCTCTTTTAAGTTTTGATGCATTGTTCCTCGTATTTTCTATCAATTCCGCATTAAATCCTGTAAAATTTTATACATAACACACATAAAAACCTACTTTCTGCACAAATCCTAATTGACAGTTTTTAACTGATTTATCTTACATAATTAGTTTAATTATTATATTAATTTATACGTTAATTAGGGTTAATCACACTCCCCAATTTAAAATTCACTAGTTCCTAGAAAATTATAAAAAAAAATATTACAATAAAATACATGCAGAAGTAAAATCAATTTTGTAGATTTTTTTTTCACGATTGCATTTAGCATATGCAATAAGCCTTTAAACCCCTAGGTAATTCCTAGTGGACAAGTTATGTCTCATGAAGGTTTTCAATGAAATTACCTACGAACTTCAGTAATTTGGAGTTTATAATTCATATTTTTCATGAATAAAATTAAATTAATATTCTTGTGCATTGCTAGAATATCTCCTTTTTCTGATCACTGTAAGAGTAACACACGTTAGTTGTAACATTATCTGTATATTTTTATAAAAACTTGAGTGTGTGTAGTGATTTCTTTATTTCAAAAAATTACTTGAGAAATATTACCCTTTTTCATGGTAGTCTTGATGTCAATCCTTCCCTGGAAAACACTCAGCAAAGAATACACACATGTTACAATGACCATTTTCTTAAAAACTATATGTGATTGGAATATTGTTAACAAAGCAAATAATTTCACATGTAGTTAATCAAAAGAGTGGTTATTTGAATAAAATTAGAATTTGACATAATCTCATGAAAGATAACACTATTTTAAATATATCATTAACATTCTCCCTGTTTGGCGTGATAGGATTAATACAAATGCATGATTTGTGGAATCCAAAAGAACTTTATTAGGATGGTAATGTGGCCATTGGTTTAAGGTTTATGAAACAACGTCATTAGGTTTCAAATGCAATCGATTAATATTATGGCACACCTCATTCTACTAAGATTTTGCATATTCATCCTTTTCATTTTCCTCATTTTTCACTTTCTTGGCTCTTTTCTTTCTTTGTCCTTTGAATTTTTTTTTTTTTCAGATTTTCCTTGTTCTTTTCTACCTTTCCTTGTTCTTTTCCTTTTCTGTATCCTGTTGATTTAGAAGAGGGTGCAAGAAAATTATGTAGCAAAGGTAGGTTTAATATATTTTCTTACGTGGCTCGGGTATTTATTTTCCAAGTTTCAAGAAAAGAATTTAAGCACTTTTTAGGTTCAATCATAGTTGACTAAGGATATAATTTTGTAAAAGAAATTGTCAAGGCTCAAGATTTAATCACAATTGGCCTAAGATCATTTTCTAGAAATCATACATTAGTGTAACCTTTAAATGAAAGTTTAAGAAAAAGGTTAACAATATAATTTCATCAGTGTTAATCAAAACAAAAATAATGAGATTATTCAAAAAAAGGTTTACCATGGAATCTAAGATTCTTATTTGAGTAGATGTAGAATATCTCTCCAAGAAAGATTGGTTCAAAATCTGTAATAGGTTTTACATCTGCACTGTGTATGCAAAGATTGTAATATTTTACAAGGTTTTTAACAATAAAGAAATCTACTTGTGCTTAAAAAGGATAAGTTTAACAAAAATATTAAGATAATACACAACCAAAATATGAAAATTCCGTGTGATCAGATTAACACTATTCTGGCTAAACATGGGAATATTTAATCTAATTTAACTGTGAACTATATGAACTAGTCTTCCTAACTTAAAAGTATTAGTTCCATTAATAATAAAAACACACATAAGTTCCAACATGCGTAAGTTCAAGACAAATAAGTGCAAAACATAAATTAAAATTCAAGTGCATAAAGTAAAATTGCATAATTAAAAAGATGAGTGAAAGATAGCAAAGTTTTTTGGGTAGAATCTCCAGTCTTTAAGAAGTAGAAGGTCCTCCACCGAACTGCTGTCTCAGTATTTTCAAGATTTCTGCTTGATTTTTCTCTTAAGCATCCATGGGTTGATTAAGTGGATTAAAAGTAGTCTCCAATACTAGCAAAATATGTCTATCTGTTCTGTTATCCACCGGTATGTATGGTTGATTCACTTGTGGTTTAGGCTGTGGTGGTGGGAAAAATTATTCAGGGATGTGGAATGGCTCTTCATGTGGTGGAGGTGGTACTTCTTGTTGTTCATCTGGTTGTCCTCCATGACTTTTCTTTAAAGATATTTTATATAACGGTCTAGCATGTTCTACAGTTTTCCATATTGGATCAATAATTACTCCCTTGTTCTTGCATAACTAAGAAACTAACATAGTATATGGGAGTGAAGGTTTCTTTCTATCCACAACAAGCAACATTTGATCCATGATTAAGTTTGGAAGGTCTATTGTGTGCCCCATCTCAAATGCATATAAAAAATAGGTCTGCTCAGTATAAATTTGATTCTTCTAGGCTCTGGGTAGCAAATTGTTCACTATTATCAAATTCAGAATTCGGTATTTATCTGTCAGATCCCCTTACTTTATATATTTGTTTGGTCTACCCCAAGCAAACTTTGGATTACCGGTTACTTCTCTTCCTATATCATTTAAATCAGGCAATTCAGTATAGGGATATTGCGGGTTTTCTGGTTTTTGCATGGGTTAAAAAAAATTGGTTATAGTAGCCGGCGTAACTTGAAAAATAACACCCTGTACGAACACACGCAAAATATCTTTCTTTAATTATCTCAGCATTACTATAAAACTCACAAATTAAACAGTCATAAGCAGGAGCAATAAATCTAACATAATTCAACCATCCTCTTTCAACAAGAATTTGTCTTACTCGTACGTTCTCAAAATCCTCGTAAATAACTGACCTTTCAGAAATGATAGTTTTAGTCAGAAAGTTAGCATCATACCAGGCCTATTGTTCGAAATTCTCTAACATCACCTCATTGAAGGTATTCCCTGGTCCAGGTTGTTGTGGAGGTGGTTAAGGTTGATTCCTTTGTGCACGACTTGAAGATCCTCTCGTTTGCCATCTTGAATCCATGTTTTTCTTGATTTCTCTTCAAGTACTCCATTTCAACTGATTTCAATTGGTAGATATCTTTAAAATGTTATCGGTAAATGAATAATCGGAGAAAATTAGAATGTTTTTGGAGATTCTCGACTATTTCGAATTTTTGGTTGCGAGGGAGTCTGAAACTGATCGGTCTTGCATGGAGGAAGTATTTATAGAGGCACTACCGTCCGGACACTAGGCCCACCATCCGGACAATGCTGCCTTGCTGGTTTTTTGTGTTCCAACTGCAGGCTGCTGCTTTTTCTGATTTCCTGAATTTCCACAAAAATCCTGCAGTTATAAAATTTGATATAATTTAAATATTCTACAAAACTTTACTAACCACTCTTTTTTTTTTTCAAAAATTTTGTTTTATTATTATTTATTATTTTTTATTCATTATTTATTAATTTTTCTTAATCTATAGTTATTTACATTTATTTACAATTCTTTACAAGTATGTACAATTATTTATAATTATTTACAATTCTTCCAACAATTATACATTATTTGATCATATTGAATCAGAGTCAGAGCTGTCTAGATCAATATTACCAATGACATGATTAACTTCATTTCTTACGTATTTTGTTAACATTAGGGTAGAATAGGATGGTGATTAACCCTAATTAAGGCATAATTTAATAGGTAAATTGTGTTAGTTGAATAAAGTTAAACTAGTCAAAATAAATCAAATTAGAATTAGTGTGTGAATAAAGGATAATGCATTAATTTTTGTTCTTTTCAGGATTTTGTGCGTCAAAGCTACAAACTACTAGGGAGCCAATTGCATTAAAGCTACAAACTACTGGGGTGCCAATTATCAAAGCTCAAAACAAAGGGGGATCAAAGAATTCAAGGCCACCTAACAAGATTTTCAAGTCCACCTAACAAGATTCAAAACCACCTAACAAGACTTTTCAAGTCCACCTAACAAGATTCAAGGCCACCTAACAACACCTTCACCCTCCCTTGTTGCCTATAAATACTACCCCTTAGGACTTGTAAAGTATTCATCTTTTGGTAGTG
>CAUOFW020003780.1:379605-470047 GCA_963454935.2 Ilex paraguariensis
TGAAAGAAAGAAATACCATTTCTAGGCAAAAGACTGAAAAGCAAGAAAGAGGTGTGCTACATTAAAAAAGGGGATAGCTTACAAATACCATTGACGTCATTTCATTAGCCACTAACCTCTGGCCACATTACAACCTATAGAAAGTCCTAATTGATCTCAAGTCTAATGCATGTGTGTGTTGTTGACCGAAAACTAGAGTATGTTAAATAGTATTTCTTTAATTTGATTGATATTCTTCCATGAGATTATGCCAAGAACATGATTAGCCTACTTNTTGTGCCTCAATAATTCTGTTGTTGTTTAACGGTTTATTGCATATGCTAAATGCAATCGTGTTATCTACGAAAGTGATTTTNGAAAACTAGAGTATGTTAAATAGTATTTCTTTAATTTGATTGATATTCTTCCATGAGATTATGCCAAGAACATGATTAGCCTACTTTCTTAAGACTTTCACTCCCTTTCTAACTGTGCATGTGATTCTTCGATTGACCATCCTCTGATCACATGCCCTTTGAGAGACAAGTCACTATAATCGGAGTGAATTTTTTGCTGAGAGCATTCTAAGAGAGATTTGAGAAATCAAAGCTATCCATGGAAGGTGATAAAGTAGAATGTTTGTTATATAACAATTCTTGCTACTAGAATGATCATTCCTACTACACAAGGAATTCCAAATACCAATGTAACAAGTGTTTATTTTTGTATAGAGTACGTACCAATGACAGAGAAGTGTTCGGGAAACAATTCAAAAATTAGAGATGTGTGCCTCAATGATTCTGTTGCTAACTCATTTTGACAAGAAATCTTACATATACACATCTTTTAATTGGAGTTTGTAGGTAGCTTCACTGGAAACCTTCACGAGACAAAACTCGTCCACTAGGGATCACCTAGGGGTTTAACGGCTTATTGCATATGCTAAATGCAATCGTGTTATCTACGAAAGTGATTTTATTTTGTTATGTTGTTTATTACTAGGGACTAGTAATATTTAGGTTGGGGGCTGTGATTAACCCTAATTAAGGCATAATTTAATAGGTAAATTGTGTTAGTTGAATAAAGTTAAACTAGTCAAAATAAATCAAATTAGAATTAGTGTGTGAATAAAGGATAATGCATTAATTGTTGTTCTTTTCAGGATTTTGTGCGTCAAAGCTACAAACTACTGGGGAGCCAATTGCATTAAAGCTACAAACTACTGGGGTGCCAATTATCAAAGCTCAAAACAAAGGGGGATCAAAGAATTCAAGGCCACCTAACAAGATTTTCAAGTCCACCTAACAAGATTCAAAGCCACCTAACAAGACCTTTCAAGTCCACCTAACAAGATTCAATGCCACCTAACAAGACTTTTACCCTCCCTTGTTGCCTATAAATATCACCCCTTAGGACTTGTAAAGTATTCATCTTTTGGTAGTGGAAAACCCTCCAAAAGTATTATTGCTTTCCTTATTGCTTATAGCTTTCTTTAAGTATTGCTTTCTTTTATTGTATTCTTGCTTCCTTTTAATTTATTGCTTTCTTTTACTTTAAGTATTGCTTTCTTTTATTGTGTTATTGCTTTTTTACTTCCATTGCTTGAGCTTCCTTCTTCCCTTAGAGGAGTGAAACTCTTCCACTTTTCTAGAGCTTTACCAAAGCCGTGAAGGGTGGAACGTGATTCACTCATTCTTTGTCGAAGATCGGCTCCTTGTGTAAAATGTGTTACCTTGTAACTCCTCTACTTGGAGGGATGAGCATCACTCACTTTTCTAGTTTTAACAAAGCCATGAAGAGTGAGTAGTTTCTCATCCAATCTTTAGTAAGAGGTGGTTATCCGGAAGTTAAATTTATGCAATTCGTTTATGCTTAGCTTTAGTCTTTATTTTTTCATAATGTCTTCTCATCATATTGTTGTCTTTATTTTAAGCATGAATAGCTAAATCTCTTAGTTGGCAAAGCCAAGAGGAACCTCCACTTGGGCATGTCATTTCAACTCGTTCTCATCCCCTCTTTCAGAGAGTTCAATGGTTCGGTTTGACTAGGTTGAGGGTGAATAACTTGGTGAGTCTTTGATATTCCGTAGGCCTAGTCACGATTTATGCTTGGATACTCACCAATCTTATCCCTAGCTTCCCACGAATCAATCATTCATTCATGCTCTAATTGGAGGAGGATTCCGAGTTGAGACGGTATTCCTATTGGAGTGACCTCTTGGATTTGCCAACATTTGTTTCTCATTTTATTAGCATCAAAACAACTTCACCAAACAACTTCCAACAATCAAAGATTTTACACTCTCTTTCTCCAAAAATCACCTTTCCCTCGGTTTACTTCCTTCCCTGTGGAAACGACCTTGGAATACCACCAAGTAAAACACGATCCGCCAAAGTCTCCTTGCCCTTGGGGAGCACTTTTGTTCACACATACTCACATTTGAAATCTCTTTCATCCACCATTCCGTTGCCCTTTCTTTTGACATCATCCCTAGGATAGTGACATTCTCCTTCATTCATATACTATAAATGCTAAAAAGTGATGTTTATAGGTTAGGAAATAACAAGGAATTTTCTCAAGCAGATGGCATGTCAGGATACTCCTTACACTGCCTATACCTAATCCACCGGAGATGATCTGATGCTCGACCTGAGATTGGTTTCACACACTGATTATATTGTCTTAAATGTTCTAAACAACCACATCTTACACAACCACCATGATGATTCGCTCACCGATGTTTGATAAATGTGCTTTTTTCCACATAGGGATCTTGGTTGACTTTCAAAAATTTCTAAATTTCTTACTTTTCTAGCTTTTTGCATAATCAATGCATGTATATCTTTTGGAAGATGACGTAGTAAAATTAAAATTAACCAAAATATTTTCTCGCCCATTTTAAATGTATATCTGTGTATATATATATATATATATATATATATTTTTTTTTTTTTAGAAGTTAAAAACTGAGTCACTATCTAGTTCTTTAACGTCTGCCAGTCATAAAGATAAATAAATTTAAAACAAAATTAATACTCCAAATGCAAATAATAAATTCACACCCATACTTCCCCAACTTAAATTAAACATTATCTGCAACGTAAAAACAGTAATAATTAGCATTGATAATAAAACCCAACAAACTATTGTCTTTCAGCAATTAGGATATCTGGCTTCCACTCATGAGATTTAATCTGTCAAATAAATTACAATTAATTAGTAATATTATTTATAAATAATAATATATTTTGCAGTGCACATAAACTGGATCAAAAGTTGTACAAAAGTTAAATCTTGAGTAAATCCATCATAATATGGTTTAAGTCTTTGACCATAGACTTTAAAAATATTTTCAGTTAATGGATTTTCAATTTTAATTGCTCCATAGTCAACAACTTGCTTGATAATATAAAGACCTGTCCATGTATAGATCGTAATTTTCCAGGAAATAAACGAAGCTTTATATAATAGAACTTTTTGAGAAGGTTTAAAAGATTTCCTCATGATATTTTTATCATGAAAATTTTTTGTTCTTGATTTCGCAATCTTTGCGTTTTCATAAGCTTCATTTCTTAATTCTTCCAATTCATTAATTTGAAGTTTGCAAGATATTCCAGCTATGTCCACATCAAAATTCATCATTTTGATTGCCCAATATGCTTGATGTTCTAATTCTACAGGCAAGTGACATGGTTTTTCATATACTAACCGATAAGGAGACATTCCTAAAATAGTTTTATATGCAATATGCTAAGCCCAAAGCACATCAGTTAGTCTTAAATAACAATCTTTACGATCTGAATTTACTATTTTTTCTAAAATATATTTTATTTCCCTTTTAGCTAATTCAACTTGTCCACTTGTCTGTGGATGATACAGAGGGGATATTTTATGTGAAATTGAGTATTTTTTTCATAAGATTTTCAAAAACTTTATTACAAAAATGTAATCCACCATCACTTATAATGGTCCGAGGAATTCCAAATCTTGACAAAATATTTTCTTTCAAAAACTTGATCATTGTTCTATGATCATTATTTCTATATGGAATTGCCTTTACCCATTTTGAGACATAGTCAAATACAACTAAAATATACATCAATCTAAAAAATGGGGAAAATAGACTCATAAAATCGATGCCCCAACAATCAAAAATTTCAATGATTAAAATAGGGTTTAAATGCATCATATTTCTTTTTGAAATATCTCTCAAACTTTGACATCTGTGACAATTTAAACAAACGATATGAACATCTTTAAATAGAGTTGGCCAATAAAAACCACACTGTAGAATTTTAGCAGCGGTTTTCTTTGAAGCAAAATGATCTCCACAAGCTTCAGAGTAACAAAACTAAATTACCTGACCTATTTCATGATTAGGTACACATCACCTTATTATTTGATTTTTACAATATTTAAACAAATAAGGATCTTCCCAGAAAAAAATATATACCTTACTTAGGAACTTATTTCTATCAAACCAGGTATAATGAAAAGGAATAGTACTATTGGCTAAATAGTTGGCTATATCTGCATACCATGGTATTTCTGTGATTGCAAACAGTTGTTCATCTCAAAAATTTTCTCTAATCGGAGTTGGTTCTTCTTTTATATCATAGTTTAATCTTGACAAGTGATCTGCTACCACATTCTCTACTCCTTTCTTATCTTTGATGATGAAATCAAACTTTTGAAGGAACAATATCTAACGTAAAAGACGTGGTTTAACATCTTTCTTAGTAAGTAAATATTTTCAAGTTGCATGATCTGTAAATACAACAATTGTGACACCCCTAAAACTGGGGGTCCTTTATTAACCATTGACTACTCGTCAACCCACGAAAATACTCTTCATTGTCGTCCAGTCCGACATCACATCAACAGAATCCCTTTAACCTAGATTGTTATCTACTTGAATAACACATGCATATTTTGCCATTTGACCCAACCGAGTCCAATATACCATAATTTATACTTATTTTATGTCCATTTATATCCTTGAAATCAAAGAACCCATAGCCCAAAGGCTTGGCAAAATAATTTTAAAATTTTCAGATTTTTGAAAAGTGTACCGGTAGGCCATGTCGGTACGAGTTGCCCACTGGAAAAAAATCCATACTGGTACAGGTAACCCACTGGACCTCATCATACCGGTATGCCATACTGGTATACCTTTCCGACTTTTGCCTGTTTTTCATTTTCAACTCATTCCAACCTATATTACATCCATCCAACATATGTATAATTAAGATTTTCATTTAATACAAGATCCATACACATTCTATTACATTTATTTCCTTAAATTTACATATCAAAACTAAGTTTTCATAATACTTGTACAAAAACTCAAAAAAAGCCACATTCCAGCTTTCTTTATACTTGAGGCCCCGAGTGAGAGCCTTCCGCCAACGAACCACCCACACCTAAAATATATTTTCCCCTAAAGGGTGAGCTACGCACAGTAAAGTATTTTCTATAGAGGCTACTTCCCAAACCTAGATGCATATGAATGTCCATGCAACATTTATCAAGCAACAATCCCAAACAAGAACATAATATTCAATGTTGGAATTTTTTTTTTAACAATGTTATGCCATGAATGAGATGAGACTTACTATTGCCCTTTTATCCTGAGCCCTCTCTGGCTCCCACAACACAATGTTATGCCAAATGTGTAATAAATCTGTCATTGATGATACACATCAATGATAATTTTATTTCTTGATAAAACAAAATCATGTGTCTTGTTGGGTAGTAGACTTTTGGTGTCTCACTGCCGGCTCTACACACTGATACTCTTTTTTGGACTTGCACTATCGGAAGTGTATGAAACCATTAGCTGGGTCTTGCACCCGGGGGAGAGTCTACCCCTTCTTACTACCAGACACAAGTTTTTTGTGCAACCGTGTGACTCAATCGAATCTTCGATCTAATTTTCGGAGCCCACTCATCATCCATCTATGTGGTGTTTGATAAACCATGCACACACACACACACACACACTCATGTTTAATGCCCATGAATGTGATTCCAACATCATGCTCCATATGCAATGAATGCCAATGAGAAATTTCCACCATTCTATTGTGAATTATATCAAAAGCATATAATTTCACAATTTATCATAATGCTAACATGTCATACCACATATATTAACATTATATCCAATAATAATTTCCAAGCATGTTATCACATAATATATATGTCAATAATACACTTCATTCACCAAGGCATAATTTAAACATATAGCATGCCCACAAATACCAATTTCCATGGAATTTCACAAGTAATTACCACATTTCAATTCCAAGCTAGGAATTTATTCTAACCCATTTCTATCAATTTCACAACAATTGGTAAGTGATATATAATTCTATCAACCTACCCATTACATATAACATCCTAGATTAGAAAATAAACCTAAGTAGGAGGGCTTGCAGCGTAAACCACTTGGTAGAAGCCTTCAAGAATCCCAATCTCGTCCAAAACCCTTGATTCCTCCAAGCTCGTTTTTGGAACTATGGTGAAATCTTCTATATTTGGTATCTTCTTGTAGCCCACATCTAGGAGAACAACATTTGTTCTCGGCCCGAGGTGATTCGACCAAAGTTTGGCCCTTCATCGCAGGAGAAAAGCTTGAGAAACCCTTTTCTTTCTTTCTCCTTCTCTCTGTCTCTCTATCACTATTGGGTAACGACTGAACAATTTTGGGGAAGAAATCTAATTTTCTTCCCCTTTATAGAGTCTCCCAATTACTTGGCCCTCATTCTCCCACACGACTCTATTTTTTCTAGGTCTGTTTTCGTCCCGAAACGATTAAATTTGGTCTTGATTCAAGTTCAAAATATTTTTATTTTAATTTGTCTTAAATTATTTTTTAAATTTCAAAATTTTGTTAAAAATTCTGTTTTTGGGTCACCCGAGATTCGACTGCCTCGTAAAATGTAAAAAATTCGACTACCTCAGAATTTAATGAATATTGATGGGATAACTAGATTTCGTGAGAAGAGTCCAATAGTGAGGTCCATTTCATCATCTGAATTCTAAAAAATTCAAGTTTTTTAACCCTTACCGTAGCAAGAATACAATAGTAAAATTCCAGTTTTTAACCCTTTCGTGATAAATTATTATTTTGCCCATTTTGTGAAAAGTTTAAGTTTACCCGAGTTTTAAAACAATTGACGATCCAACCAGATATAAATAAAATTTATCTAATGCAAATACAACTACAAGTAGTTGAATAGCTCATTTGCGCATCATTCAGAGTTTTACTTGCATAATAGATAACATACGATTTTTTATCTTTCCTTTGACCTAATACAACTCTTACTGCATAATCACTTGCATCACACATTAATTCAAAAAGTAAAGACCAGTTAGGAGGTTGCATAATAGATGCAGAAATAAGCATTGTTTTAATCTATCAAATGCTAATTGACATGCGTTATTCCATTCGAATAATGTATCCTGACATAGAAGATTATGTATAGGTCTAGATATTGAATTGAAATTTTTTATAAACCTTCTATGGAATCCTACATGACCTAAAAACGAGCGAATATCTTTTACTATTTTTGGTTAAGGCGGATTAGCTATCAAATCAATTTTTGATTTATCAATTTCGATTCCTTTTTTGGATACTACATAACCTAGAACAATACCTTGTGTAGCCATAAAATGACATTTTTCTCAATTTAAATACAAGGTTTGTTTTTTTACATCGAATGAGTACTTTCTCAAGATTTTCCAAACACATGTGAAATGAATCCCTATATACTGAAAAATTATCCATAAAAACTTCTAAACATCGTTCTACCATATCATTGAATATACTTAACATGCAATGTTGAAAGGTAGCTGGGGCATTACATAGTCCAAAAGACATTCTTTTTCATGTAAAAGTACCAAAAGGACATGTAAATGTAATTTTTTCTTGATCATCTATCGCAATTTCAATCTGATTATAACCAGAATATCCATCTAAAAAACAGTAATATGCATTACCATCTATTTTTTCTAGTACTTGATCTAGAAAAGGCAATAGAAAGTGATCTTTTCTGGTGAGTGAATTTAGCTTTCGGTAGTCAATACACACATGCCAACCTGTGACTATACGCATTGGAACTAATTCATTTTCTTTATTTTTTATAACAGTAACACTAGATTTATTAGGGACTACCTGTGTATGACTAACCCATTTATTATCATAAATAGGATAGATAATATTAGAATCTAATAGTTTAAGTGTTTCATTGCGAACTACCTCTTTCAGATGTGAATTTAATCTTCTTTGCATTTGACGAGATTGTAAACCCCCATATTTGTATCTTTATATAACAACGTAATTATGTTTTTAAAATGCTAATATATGTAATGATGTATGCATGAACTATGTAGATTGTAAGAGTAGAAATAAAAAGGTTAGTTGAGATAATAGGGTATGTTGTAGAAGTTTAGAAGTACTCCGGAATGAAAGCAAACTTTAGAGAGAATGTGGGTAAAAAGAATTTTGGACACTTCCTAGTATTTAGATCATAACCTTTTATCCGGATGTCCATGTGAAATGAAATTTGGATAGTAGATAGTAGACCTCTAGAGCTACAAAAGTGTATTTCATAAAAATATTCTAAATCGACCTTTAAATAGGCCAAAATTGCACTGGAAGTTCTAGCAGAAACAGAAATGACGTTCGAACGTGAATTACGTTTGAACTTGAATGACGTTCGAACGATAGTGCATTCCAATAATTTTTGTCTAATGGAAAAACCAAAGTACTGGGAGCTAAGGACGTTCAAATGCCAATGACGTTCGACCGTCAGTTTCGAATTCTGATTCTAAAAATCGCGCACAAGACACTATTTCTTCCACTATAAATACCTAAGGACACCTCCCTAAGCCCCATTTCAACATTTCCAACCCTAGAAAAGCTTAGAGAGGAAGAAAGAAAGGGAAAACAAAAGATTAAAGGGTTGATTCAAGTTTGGGAAAGGTCAAATCTCAAGTTCTTCAAGAATACTAAGGAAGAAGAAGGTAGAGGTTTTCTTCCATTCTTGTTCATTGAGGCTAGGGCTTAATTATATGAATTATTTTGGCTTTAAATCTTATATATATACTATGAAATCATCTTTCCTTAGTCATTTGCAATTATTAGCGGATTTTAAACAAAGTTAGGGTTGAATACCCATGAAATCTCATTTTCTTGATATAAAACCCTTGTTTTCAAAAGAGATGGACTTTCTTCTTGATTCTTCCTTTGTTCTTGACTTTGAAACTTTAGTGCTTGGTGTTGAGTAATAAAATAATTTTGTGATGATCTCTTGCTTATTTTCTTAAATTATTTTCTTGTATTATAAATTGTGAAATTAGAGATTTATGGATTTGTTTGTTATTTGAGGAAATTGTTGGAATTGTATCTCTTGTATGGTTCTTGTGATGGACTTGAATTGCATTCAAGCACTGTCGTAGAGTGTTAGAGGTTAGTCTATTCCAGTGGGGGTGAGATGGTTTCCTAACACTTGTAGTGGTTTTATTGTTTGTGAGAGTAACCACTATTGTTCACGTAAGTTCGAGGCTGAGGGTGGGTATAACTTTCCTGGAAAGGATTCATCAATGTCGTGGGAGACGGTATACGCCATTCCTAAAGTGGTTTGTGTGGTTATGGTTGGGTGAACGAGGTAAAGTCATTGTGTAGATTCATGGGAAGCAACCAACATACATAAGAACATGTTTATGGTGTGGACTTAGTTTCCTACAATAATTTGTCGAGGTATGGGACTCTATAAGAACTTGTGGGAAATGACTTATTTCAATTATTGTTATTGTGCAAGCTTGAGATCTATTGAAATGTTCCTATTTTCTTTCAAAAATTAATACGATATTTGCAAAATGAGACCGACTTATTTTTACATGCTTTCTAAACCTTGTATGAGTTTGGGAGAATGTTGCTACAGAGGTTCGTGCTCACCCCCTACAAACTATATTTTTAAGATTGTGGTCTAGAGGAAGCGCTCGGGGTTGAGGAGCCGACACATTAGGAAGCTCCATTAGACGGGCTCATGGATCCCGAGGTGGATGTCTAGAGTTATACTCTCCTAGGTGCTAGACTAGAAAATTTCTTTTGAGATTTTGTAAAGACTAACCTTTTGTTATTCCACAACAAGTTTAAATGTGATTCTTTTGGGATGTAATTATCATAGTCGATCACATTCTTTTGGGATGTAATGGCCATGGTTAGCCTATTCTTTTGGGATAATATTGTAAATGTTATATCTGATGGATGAAATTTTTTTAATGATGAAATTATTTAGTTGCTTGCATGATGTGAATGGTTTATAGATTGTAATGTCATCCAAGGTGGGTTTTGGGGCGTTACAGAGATGGTTTGGCATTTTCTTCCAAATATATACAATGAATACATAGAATTGGGCTTATACCTTTTATATCAGCTATTGTCCATCCAAGAACACTTTGATGATTTTTCAATATTTTTGTTAATTCTTTTTCTTGACTTTCAAATAAATTTGATGATATGATTACAGGACGAATTTCATCTTTGTCTAAGAAAACATATTTCAGATTGGTTGTAAGTTATTTTAAATCTGGCTTAAAGATTTTGATATTGGAGTTTACAGATTTAGACAATAGATTTTCATATTTTGGGTTTTTTGTGTTTTTAGATTCATTATTCGATATAGATTCTAATGTATATAATTCTTTTTCTAGAAAAAAATTTTCAAAAAAACTTTGAGTTAATGACTCAACACAATTTATTTCATGCACTTCATCTTCTTCTCTAGGTTGTTTTGCATTATCAAAAACATTTCATTCCAAGGTTGTGCTTCCAAATAAAATTTCATGATTCCATTTCTACAATTTATCAATGCATTTGATGTAGCTAGGAATGGTTGACCCAAAATAATAGGTACGTATGCAGATGCATGAAAAATTGGTTGTGTATCTATTACAATAAAATTTGTTGAAAAGTAAAATTGATCAACTTAGATGATAACATCTTTCACAATCTCTCGTGGAGTTTTTATTGATCGGTTTTCTAATTGTAGTGTAACACTGGTAGGTTTTAGTTCACTTAGTCCTAATTGTGTATATACCGCATATGGCATTAAATTACAGCTAGCTCCAAGATCTAGTAAGGCTTGTTCAATTCGAAAATTCCCAATGATGCATGAGACTGTTGGACTTCCTAGATTTTTATACTTAAGAAGAGTATTATGTTGTATTATATTACTGACTTGTTCAATTAGGAATGCTTTATTTGGTACATTTGTTTTTTTTTTATTGTGCAAAGATCTTTTAAAAACTTCACATAAGCTGGGACTCATTTAATGGCATCTAACAAAGGAATGTTAATCTTGACTTGTTTAAATAGTTCCATGATCTCAGATTGATCTTTTTCAGATGAAGGTTTCTTAACCCTTTGAGGAAAAGGTAAAGGAGTAGGACATGGTTGATCATTTTGTAATTCTGGTTGCTTTTTGACTGAAGGTTTAGATTCAAGTAGGTCATTTACAGGAATTGACTTACGCAATTTCTTAGAGATTTTAGGTTTAATAGTTTTATCAATTACCTTACCACTTCTTAATGTTGTGATTGTGTGTACTTGACTTGGACAAGGTTCAAAGGATATAACATTAGCTTGACTTTGACTTTGCGGAGGTTTAGGTTGGGATGCAAATTTTTCATTTTTTGGCATACTTAGGGACTAAGTCAATTTAGCTAGATGACTTTTGATATCTTCAATACTCTGAGAAGTTTGAGCTTTAAAATCATTAAAAGCTTGAGTTTTTTGAGTGTTAAAACTCATTTGATTTTGAATAAATCAATTCATAGTATCTTCTAGAGTTCTTCTTTGTGGAGGTTGATATGGCGGATATTGTTGTTGGTTTTGTGATTGTGGTGGACCTTGTGTTTGATTTGTAGGTTGTGTATTTCTCCAACTAAAATTTGGATCATTTCTCCATCCTGGGTTGTAAGTTTCAGATTTGGATTCAAAAAAGGCGTATTATAATTTGGAACAACATTAGATTGTTCAATTAACACTTCTTTGAATGCNCATTCCTCCATCCTGTATTGTGAGTTTTAGAATATGGATTCAAATAAGGCTTATTATAAGTTAGAATTGCATCACATTGCTCAATCAAAACTTCTTTGAATGTAGGTATAGTTGGACATTCTGCTGCAGGATGTCCTAACAACGCACAAATTTCACATATTTGATCAGTAGTAGATACCATAGATACTTGCTTAATTTTTTTCATCTCTAAAGCTTCTAGTTTTCGGGATAAATTAGTCATTTTAGCTCTTAAATCATCATCTTCTTATAACACATATTTTCCTCTTTTGGATGTAGATGGCCTATTTTTCACTATATTTGAAGAAGTTAAGTCCCACATTTGAGAACTTTTAGAAATAGTATCAAAAAATTGGAATGCTTCTTCAGTATTTTTACTCATGAATTCCCCCTGGGCCATCATTTCAACAAATTGTCACATTGCAGGTGGAAGAGCATCAGAAAAAAAAATCAACTAACATCCAATTTTCAAATGCATGATGTGGACAAGCTTGGAGGAGATCTTTAAATCTCTCCCAATAGTGATAAAAAATTTCACCTTCTTTTACAAAGAAATTCATTATTTGACATCTTACGGTGTTAGTATGATGCACAGGAAAAAACTTTTTAAAGAACTTAGCTTGTAAAACTTGCTAATTTGTGATAGAATTAGCCATTAAAGAGTTAAGTCACTGTTTCGCTTTATCTTTCAAAGAAAAAGAAAAAAATTTTAATCTAACCATTTCAAAATTATCTTGCAACGTTCCGTAGACTTCTTCAAATTCTTTCATATGCACGTAAGGATTTTTAGTTTCCAAACCATGAAACTGTGGTAATAACTTTATTATTCATGGCTTAATATTAAGATTTGGAGAATTTGTTGGAAAATCAAAAAATGACGGGACATTAGTTCGTGTAGGATGTCAATATTCTCTTAATGGTCGAACATTTTGAACTTCCTGTTCTATAGGTTGTTCTTCCTTAGGCATGTTTATAGTCATACTTAATTCAAATGATTCTTGCATAGATGAAGATGATGAACACGAAGTAGTTAACCAATATTAAATAAACAAGGAGTGTAGGTAGTTTTCACAACCAAAATTATGTTACTCATACCCCATTATTTAATATAAGAAACTACTCACACCCCATTGTTACAGACAAGCAAGGAGTGCGGGTAGTTTTCATTACAACTATAATTGAAATACAGACTTGGACACTTTTTTCATAGGGAACAACTGAAACACAACCACCTTTCATATCAGTTAAGACAAAAAGGTGACGGAAGTTCAACTATCCGAATAGAAAGATATAACAGATATGTAGAGATACAGAGTTTCAGCTGGAGTGTATAACGGACGGGATTTGTGTATGACTTCTTCTTTCTCTCTTTCTTTTTCTCTTTCTTTTCTTTCTTTGGAATTCTATCTGGAGGTCTCTCTATGCCTGGCCTCTCCCAAAACAAGGCCATGCATGACCTTTAAATACAAAAAGGAGGAAGCAGGAGGTGTTAGAAGGGTAGCCGCCTTAGGGCACCGTCTGGACAGCCCCTCCCACCATCTGGATCATCATGCCTTGTTGGATCATGATCTTCTTGAGTGTTGACTCTTCCTTTATGTGATTTACACTTTGGTCCTTTGCTCTTTTAAGTTTTGATGCATTGTTCCTCATATTTTTCGTCAATTCTGCATTAAATCCTAAAAAGTTTATACATGAAACACATAAAACCCTACTTTCCGCACAAATCCTAATTGATAGTTTTTAACTGATTTATCTTACATAATTAGTTTAATTATTATATTAATTTATACATTAATTAGCGTTAATCACCTAACCTTAGTGGCATCAAAAGTGATCTCCATAGCCTCTAGGATCTTATCAACTTATTGGAACCAATGGTCGGCCACTATCGGATCCGCTCCTCCCACAAAAGTTGCAAAAGTTGGAGGCTTGTGTGCCTTGAACTTTTGGAGGTTACTTGAGCCTCCCTGACCCACATTGGCGCTAGGTTATGAAAAAGTATTAGCCATTGTTCCTATAGTCTCCATAAAGGCTTGTTAGTCAAAGGCTGGTGGCGGTTGATTGTTGTTCTACCCACCTCCTTGACCGATCCGATTTTCTCTCCCTATATGTTCCATCTATACACAAGTCAAATAACAATAGAGAAACAATTTAGTATCGCAAAGTTAGGGATTAAAAGTTAAAACTGTAGGAGGTATGCTACCTAACAGTAGATGGCCAAATAGTAGGCTTTCCCATTCTTTCCCTTTCCAACTCTAACGTTATGTTTTCTAACTATAGTTTCTCATTCCTATATACACTTAATCATGCATATAATCTCATAACACATAGCACGTAATATTTAATAAATTTAACATTCATTACACAATGAATGCAATGACCTAGACTTATGCCTCGCAAGCCTTAGGTAAATCAAGAATCTAGCCTCTGATACCAAGCTGTGACGCCCCAAAATCTGGGTGTTTTTAATTAACTTGCAAAATACCCATGGATACTGTGTAACTCAATACCACGCTGTTATGCCCCATTTACTGGGATCCATAACTTAACAAATTTTGGGCAGAGTCTCCTTTGTATAGGGAGCTCTACCCAAAATACAACCTATTCAATCATACAACATTGACTAAGCCAGGTCCATTCATTCATACTCAATTGAATAGTATCGGATAATACCATAATCATCATCACTACGTACATTCATTCATAAAAGAATAAATGTCTCAAAAGAGTCTCATATACATGCCTTTTTAAATATAAACAATTTTTTGTTACAAAATTTATGCAAGGCCAAAAGTAAGCATATATAATGGACTATGACGCCAAAATAAGAGCCATAGTCTAGCTCTGTCGTCAAAGAGGACTAGTAGGTGGGCCTTCAGTGAAAGCCTGTGGTGTACCTAAAAATTGTTCCCATAAAAGGTGAGCCAACGCTCAATAGTCTTCCCACTACCTCATGCTTCAAATATGAGTTTTTGGGGTTAGGGGATCATCATGGGGGCCAAAAATTTCAAGATTATGGTTTAGAGGATAAAAGGTGGGCCACTCTGGTTAGTGAAGTCGTGTGGAGAAGTGTTTGGCATTTCTACTGGTAGGTATTTTCCAATAAACTTTTCTACTGGTAGGTGCTTGCATGGCGGCGATAGAAGATTTTTAGTGGCTTTTTCTACCGGTAGGTCTTGAGTCTTCTACCGGTAGGACTTGAATCTTCTACCGGTAGGACTTGAATCTTCTACCGGTAGGACTTGAATGACTTATATCGGTAGGTCTTGAATAACTTCTACCGGTAGATGTTATCCTGTCTTGGAGTTTTCTTGGTTCCTTGAGGTCTCGAGCCATCCTTCAAGTTGTCCCTTCTTCTACATTGACCTTGAGCACTTCATGGGGTACTTTATGCATGCCCTTACCAGCCTATTACCTAGAATTAAACAACTCTTTGTTAATTATCAATTTGAAACCATTTTCCCAATTTTCCACCACAAAAACAAGTTAAAATTGGTGCAATAGAGATGCATATTGTGAATTATGCTACACTCATCACACCCCCTAACTTGAGTTTTGCTAGTTCCTAACAAACCTTATTTTCAACTATACTACATATACAACAATTCCATTCACGCTAAATAATTAATGGATCAACAAGATGCTCATATCATAATGCAATTATGTAAATGAACTTGGGGCAAAATGAAATAAAAAGCATGGTTCTTTCAATCATAAATGTATTAGATTTAGTAAAAATAACTCAAGACAAAACATTATGTGAACCTAGGGTCTCTTCTATTAGGCCAACTACAACTAGAACATCGTCCTTCACTATATACAGCAAACAAAAACAACAAAAACAAGTTTGGACTCTCCCTAATCCTCCTTCTCGTCCTCGGACTCAACATCATCACCCTCATCATTAGACTTATCATCCTCTTCCTCGAACTCATTCACATCTACAATAGTCGAGCTAGTGGGGCCAGTCACTCAGAGACCAGCCCTAGTCCCCAGAACTGATGATGGGAACTCTGATGCAGTAGGTAATGGTGGCACCTCGGGGAGAGGCTCTTATAGGAACATCCTCTCAAAGATCATGGTGACCATCAGCTTCAATAGCTACATAGTCCCCCAAAGGTTGTCTATCCTCCCCCATTTGATAGCATCAAGGCGCTGAGAGACTGTCTGAGGCGGGGTAGTAGCAGATGGCCTGGCTGTGAATAGTCCAATTGTAGGTGGCTTGGCCCTAGATAGTCTACCCCTTTCTTCTCTCTATGCAAACCTATCTGTCATGGTCATCCTCTTCATGCAGCTATATATGCCTATGGGGCCGAACTCTAATGAAGTGTCACATCAGTGGGGTTACCCTTAACCTTGTTGTGACAACAAATTTTTGTGACAAGGTGGGCATAAGGAAGGTTTGCCTTTGGCTTGGAAGCCTGGGTGTAGTCCTTCATCACCTCCCAGATCATTAAAGCAATGTCCATCTAGGTCCAGGTGCCAGCTAGGAAAGCATAGAAGAGGGCCAATTTCTCTTCCCTGGTGTCTTTTCTGCAACCCGAGGTAAAAGGTTGTAATGGAGAAATTTATTCATTACCCCATAGGTATTCTCAAGTGCCCCAACTTGAATATTTCCATTAAAAAGTGCCAGGCCCTCATACATTAGACTCATATACACCTAGAGTGATTTCCTCCTACAGGTGTTGTAAGGATAAACCAGGGTGTTGGTAGCAGACCTCTGATAATGCAATGCCTCAGCGATGACTATCGGGGTGACCTTAATCACCTTCCCCCTAACATTTGTCTTCAACAAAAACAAATCCTCATCCACCACCCCTAACTTCTGATAAAAATCTCAAAAAATGGGAAGCACATACCCCTCCCCTAGGTGGAACCAAAATTTAATTCCATGGCCCTCGAACCACGTCATTGAGTGGCCTATGGGTGGGCCGGTTAACTAGCCACTCGAACGTCACATTCTTGATCTTAATGCTCTCCATGCGATGTATATTTTTCCTTTTCTTCCTTTGTTCCCCCCACTGGGGTCTGCCTCCTCAGTCCTCTTGCGGGACCTAGTTCTTACGAGGGCTGGTGAGCCATGGCCTATTTGCTTAGTGCAGACCATCACAATAAAAAAAAAGCCCCTATGGTGAAGAATGGCAAGAACCAACCCCAAAACAACTCAAAAATGTCAAAAGATTGAGGTGAAGACTTACCCACTCTAGCCATTGTTCCAAATTTTAAGCTTCAATGAAAAATCACGGCTTTTGATGGATTGGTGATGATTTATGGAGAGAAGAGGATTTTTGGAGGAATAGGGGTCAAGGAAATGAAGAAGAATCACGACGAATTAGAAACTTAAGAGAGATATTTGATAGATTTCGAGGATGCCCAAGGCTTCTTTTAACGTTTAAAAGGTTTTGAGAGAGGAGAGAGTGTTTTTTAGGGTGAGATGTAAGAGGTAGCTGAAGGGTTTCAGCAAAAATTTGGGTTTAAAACCCTTGTTTTTGGGATTCTGGGCAAAACCTACTAGTAGATCGCCAGTCTTCTACTAATAGATAACCCTTCTTGAAAACTTTTACTTTTATATCTTGCAAACATCTACCAGTAGGTTTCAACTTTCTTGCAAAAATTCCCTATGTTCCCCTCCTCACTCCCATTCCAAGTTTATTCGACTCCAAAGCATTCTAGTGACTTATTTCCTAACTCAACCATTAAAAAACGTGATCCATGCTAGTGAACCATGATCTATGAATATGGCCAAATTCATTTACGAAATTGCAATGTGATTTGAACCTTGATGCTTCTAAAACCATGACATGGAACTCTAAATTCAAGAAAATAAACACCCATACATAAAGTACAAGCTGCAAAATAAAAATGGGTATTCCTCTTTCTGTCTCATATCTAAAATTTGAGAAATATTCCCTTATCCTACTCGCTCTAGGTCGCCAGGCACAACTTTTCAAACACCCAAACCAAACACACATGACTTTCATCATAGCTTTAAATGCTATTCTAAAGATTACACCTACGCATTTCCTTTCAAGCCCCGTGTGTGGGTGTAATGAATATGCAATTTATACGTTTACTCAATAGAATCCACATTCATTTAGCCATCCAAATTCAGCTTTGATGCAAAATTCTCACCAAGGGTTTCTCTAAAAAATGAGTAACTCTATGATTATCCTAGCATGCTCTCCATATGTATAGGTGAGATAGAATATTGTGCACAAACCAAAATGCTCACATATAATCCAAAAATGATGTGCATGCATAACAATTGAAATGACCTTGACATAATCTCATGAATGGAATGTTAGGGCACTTGATAGCAAAATTTCTTTTCATTTAAAGTGTGTTCTCACCATGCTTTCTCTAGACCATTTAGAACTTTCATTAGTTGTAATGAGGCCTTTGAGTGATATTTGGGTTGAGTGAAATGAAGGGTAGAAGGAGACAAAAAAAGGTTATTTCGAGGACATGGCCTCTATTATCAAAGCTCTCATTTTTGTGGAATTTTCAGCTTTACACATTCACTTCAATTTTATGTATCTTTTCTCCTTCTTTCCTCAACATTTTTCTTCTCTTTTATTTTTCAACCCCTTTTTTTCTCATTTTTCTTGGATTTTCTCTTCTTTTTCATTCAATATTTGAATTCTACACCATTCATCCCTTTTTGGATTTCCTCAACACATTTCCCTTTCATCATGATTAAACACAGTCAGTCCTAAAAAAACCAAGGTGTGAGAATTGTCATAATTTTGCAATGGCTTGATAAAACATGTGGCATGGAAATGAATTTCACTTAAGGCTCAATCATGGCACTAGGAAAAGCATTTTCACAAGAAAAGGCTAAAGCTCACCTCAATTCAAAGATGGCCTAAGATCATCTCTAGATAAGTATGGGGAGATATATTGGCATTTTAAGAAAAAGTCAATCAACTATCTACATGCACTCTAACCAAGCAAGCATAATGAGATTATTGAACAGATTTTGAATTTAAAAAATTACTTCTTTAAGTAAATGTAACTTTCCTCTAACAAGGATTGACAATAAAGCTCACATGGGTACTTACTTTATCTCCACTATGTATGTCAAGCTCTAAAATGTGGATCTAATCAGTAAATTACTGAAATAACACATTCAAGGTTTACTATGGTTGAGTTCGAAAGAAAACACATATGTGATACTCAAGCATAGGATAAAATTCTATGGTGTACTCATGTATTCAAAGTTCAAAGCGAAGATCTAGCTATCACTAACCCCATAACATTTTGAATAGGGGAATATGGTTCAACATTCAGATATTTTTCACAAAAATTGTCCAAAATTTTCAAAATTTCTCACATATTCCCAACTATTCTATATAAAAATTGGTAGAATGTGTGAATGGTGCATTTCACTTGAAAATGGTATTATCAACAAAATTTGGTGTATCATGCAAATGGTGCATCTCACCCCCCCTAACTTGAACCATGCGTTGTCCTCAATGCAACAAAATACATGTAATGTGATGATGGAATTTAAAAGGCAAGAAGGGTAAGAGAACACCTCACAATAAGTTTTGACAAAAACACATCTATCTGCACATATCAAGAAAAAGCACTATGTACAAATAAAAGTAAGTAAACAATTTAACTTGCAAAGTAAAGAACAAAGGAAAACAACTTTGTATTAATATCTAATTGAATAGTTATGCCTCAACATGATCCGGATAGACCAAATCCACCAACTCCTCCTCCAATGTTTGAATTTCAAAACCCTGGAAGAATGGTTTAAGTTTTTGGCAATTGACCTTGAATGTTTTACCATCTTTAGGGTTTTCTATGTCCACGTCTCCATTTGGGAAGGCCACCTTGACAATGTAGAGGCCTTCCTATCTCGATCAAAGTTTCCTTTGAAAAATGGATAGGCGAGAATTATACAAGAGCACTTTTTTGGTCGGGCTCGAATGTTTTTCTCGAAATGGATTTGTCATGGAAAATTTTGGCCCTTTCTTTGTGAATCCTAGAGCTCTCGTATGCATCTCTATAGATTTCCTCCAATTCATTTAAATCCAACTTCCTATGTTCCCCAACTAGTCTCAAGTTAAAATTCAAGGTTTTTATGGCCGAATATACCTTATGCTCCATTTCCACCTGCAAGTGACAAGCTTTATCATAAACTAGTCTATAGGGAGATATTTCAAGAATGGTCTTATACGCAGCACGGTAAACCCACAAGGCGTTGTCAACTGGAGTGACTAATCCTTTCGATTTGAGTTAACCTTTTTCTCAAGTATGCTCTTTATCTCCCTATTGGCCAACTTGGCTTGGCCATTAGTCTGTAGGTGATAAGAGATGGACACCATGTGTGTTACACCATATTTATGCATTAAAGAAGAAAATGGTCTATTGCAAAAATGTGAGCCACCATCACTTATCATTGCACGACGTATCCCAAACCTAGAAAATATGTTTTCTTTTAAAAACTTGACTATGACTCGGTGGTCATTGGTCCTGGTCGGGATTGCCTTTACCTACTATGACACGTAGTCCATTGCTAACAAGATATAAAGGTTGCCAAAAGACATAGCAAATGGACTCATGAAATCGATGTCCCAACAATAAAAAATTTTAATAACAAGCATGGGGAAAAGGGGTATAGGAAGTTGGGGGGGGGGGCTAACCCATTTACTGTCGGCAATTGCACTTCCCAACCTTTGACACCTATCACATTGCTTGCAAAATGTCACACAATCTTCAATCAATGTAGGCCAATAAAAACTACTTTGTAAAATCTTAGCTAAAGTCTTCTTGGAAGAGAAGTGTCCACCACATGCTTCCGTATGACAAAAAGAGAGGACATCCTACTGTTCATTTTTTGGTACACATTTCCTTATGATTTGATCAGGGCAATATTTGAACAGGTACAAGTTGTTGAACTAGAAGTACTTCACATCCAACATGAATCTTCTCTTATCCTCCGGACTCCAATGTGGGGGTATTTGTCCTGCATGGCCAAGAAACGATTTGATGTCTTTGACTACCCTCAGAGTGGGTAGGCTTGAAATAGCTTCCACCTTAGACTTATCCACCGCGATTCCCTTTGCGGACACAATGTGTCCAAGCACAAACCCTTGTGTTACCATCAAGTGGCATTTCTCCCAGTTAAGTACCAAATTCTTATCCTTATATCTCTCTAAAACTCTCTCCAAATTCTGCGAACATCCTTCAAATGAATCCCCAAAAAATGAAAAGTCATCCATAAAGATCTCCACAATCTTTTCCAACATGGGGCATTGCACAAACCAAATGGCATTCGGTGATAGGCATATGTTCCAAAGGGGCATGTGAATGTGGTATTCTCCAGATCTTCCAAGGCAATCTCAATCTGATTATAGCTAGAGTAGCCATCCAATAAACAATAAAAAAGATGTTGGACTACCCTTTCTAGCACTTGATCAAGGAGTGGTATGGAAAATAATCTTTTTGAGTGCATGGATTAAGCTTTCAGTAGTCGATGCAAACTCTCCAACCAGTGACCACCCTTATCGGAATCAACTCATTCTCATTGACCACCACCATTACCCCGAACTTCTTTGGTACCACTTGTGTGGGGCTAACCCATTTACTGTCGGCAATTAGAAAAGATAATGCCCATGTCAAGTAGCTTAAGTACTTCATCTCTAACCACATCCTTTATGATGGGAATGAACCTTCTTTGTGTTTGTCAAGATGGCTTAGTATCTTCTTTGAGGTAGATTCTATGAGTGCAAATGAGAGGGCTAATTCCCTTGATGTCAGCTATGGTCCAACCGATGGCTTATTTATGCTTTCTGAAGCCTCAAAACACTTCCTCCTCTTACTTTGATTCCAGTGATGAAGCTTATCACCACTGGAAATGTTTAATGCTGCCCCAAGAATGCATATTTCAATGTGGACGACAACAACTTTAACTCAAATGCGGGTGGTTGCACTATTGATGGAAAAATCTTCTTTTCTTGTGGTGGTAGCTTTTTAAATGTTGGGATCCAAGTCCCCATCCCTTGTACACAAATCTTTTAATATTTTTGCTTGATAGCATCAAGGGGATTTGCTTGATAGCATCAAGGGGAAGAATGTTGATCTTTACTTGCTTAAACATTTCAAGGATATTAGAATAGTTAACAATTTGAGCTGGTGACTTCAAACGATAGGGAAAAGGAGCTAGGATAGGATTATCATGCACATTCAAATCAACAATCTTTGGCTTCTCAAGTGTGTCACCCTCTTTGAAGTTACCCTTAGTCTCCTTTTCATTTTTTAAAGTGGTCTTTATTGAGACTTTAGGTAAAATGTTTTTATCTATTTTCTTCCCACTCCTAAGGGTGGTGATAGTCTTGAGTTGCTCACAACCCTCTTTAGTATTATCAGACGATTCAATCACATGTCGATCCCTTGGGTTTTCTTGGGGTTGAGTGGGAAATTTCCCTTTGTCTTGTTGGGTCAACTTAGTGAGTTGTGTCCGACTGTCATTAAAAGTTGTGATATTTTCATTCTTGATTGTGGTTTGAATCTAAATGAATTTATGCATGACATCCTCCAAATTTCTCTTGTGAGGAGGTTGTTATGTGGGCAAATTAGGTTGTCTTTATTGACCAAGCCCTTGTTGAGGTGGGTTTTGTGAAAACCCTTGTGGACTATGACCATAATATGATTGGTATTGCTTGGGTGGAATGGGAGGTAACAATGAAGTGGTCCCATGAGGAATAGGGTTGTCATTCTTCCAACTAAAGTTCGGGTGGGAGCTCCATCTTGAACTGTATGTGGTAGAGTGTGGACAACATGACTACCTACTTTGATTCAATGTATTCACCTGCTCATGGTGTACTTCTTTGAGTGCCAGAATGTTTGGGCACTCCGAAATGGAATGCTCAACATTCTCACATATTTAGCAAAATATCTCAGCCTTTGTGACATTTGACACCTCATGCCTCCTATTCACCTCTAAGCTCTCCACCTTATGGGACAATTTTGTTATCCTAACAAGCAAATCTTCTAGGTTACACAAGTTATACATCCCTCCTCCACTGGATTGACTTCTTGGAGAGGACCTTGACACATTGGTGGGATCTGTGATCTCCCAAGATTGGGCATTTTCTGCCAATGTGTTAAAGTACTCGAGGGCCTCATTGAGATCCTTACTCAAAAACTCTCCATTGAACTTCATGTCAATAAATTATCGATGGCCCGGTGTAATTTCTTCATAGAAACTCACAACTTGTCATGGTTTGAATCCATGATGTGGAATGGAGTGTAACAAGTCCTTGTATCTATCCCAACACTGAAAGAATTGGTCACTTGATTTTTCCAAAAAAAATTGAATTTTTTTCTTTAGAGCAGTTGTCTTGGGCACCGAAAAAAATTTGTTTAAAAAATTGGATTACATTTGTGCCCAAGAACTTATCGAACGGGATTTCAATGAGTTCAATCAAGTTTTTGCTTTGTCTTTGAGTGAAAAGCGAAATAATTTCATGCGTTCCATGTCTTCCATGGCATGGTTTTGTAATGAATGTTCCAATAATTTTCTCAAATTCCTTAATGTATAGATAAGGATTTTCTCATTCCACTCCTTGGATTTGACTAGGAAGCCATGTGCTTGCATAGGTAGAAGTATGCATGAGGGGGGTGGTGCTTCGTGTAGGTTGGAGATAATCTCTCATTGACATCATAGGAGGATCAATCAAGAGACTATTTCCTTCATTTCTCAAATGGGGAATTGCATTCGGGGGGGTTTGGCACTCGGGGATTTTGCACTCCCCTGCCCCTCAGATTGTTAGCACCATCATCCCCAAAATTATCTTTGGCATCCTTTGGTAGGTCTTGGTCTATATTCATATTTAGTCTTATGTCACGTCTCACTAGTCTAGTTTGATGATCACGTCCCCACATGCAAAAACACTAACAACAATTGAAAATGTATACACAAATACATACAAAGGAGCAACGTATCTCAGCCCGTGATGACAAACAAGGGACTTACCTCTGTTGTCCCACAATCACCTTTAAAATTCGATGCTTAGCCTTCCCCAACAATGGTACCAAAAATGCTTGATAGTTTTCCCTAACATCCAAATAGGAACCCAAATTGTGCGTATATGGCTTATAGAGATTGGTGAGTGTCACTCTCCCTCGGGTTCAATGCAAGAAGTGGGGAAATTATGTGTGGATGATAAAAATTGTGTGGGTGTGCAAAATTGCTCCCCAAGCATAGAGAAAGTCTTGTGATGTCGTGTTTTACTTGGAATGGGTATTCCAAAGTTGTCTTCTCAGGGAAAGCGAGGTCGAGTATTTTTGAAGGGTGATTTATGCAAAGTAAAAATTGGAAAAATCTTTGTAATTTGAAGTTTGGTAGTTTGTGATTTGTAAAATATGTAAGAAAGCAAGGTTAGCTAATCCATAGAGGTCATTCCAATGGGAATGCCCTATCGACTCATGTCATTCAACCAATGGTGTATCGGTGTTTGATTGATTCGTAGGAAGTGAGAGACTAATATAGTTATGTTGGGCAAAAATATATCCCGTGACAATTCTACAATTGGATTAGCCAACTAAAAGTTTGTATATTCATAATAAAGGCAAGAACAAATATGAGAGAGAAACACATGATAATGAAATCAAACATGAACTTATATTAATGCAAAGAGAAGTTTAGACTGCAAAGGAAATGACATTCACACTCAAAATGCAAAGCTTGAAGAGAAAATACCCAAATGTAAAATGAAATACAAAAACACTTAGCTGAACTTGATTACAACTTGAATAAAAAAGATTAGAGTGAAAAAGGAAAATATTATAAGTTAAATGGAGCTTACTACAATGGAAATGGTGAAGGACAATGTAAAAATCCAAATTCTCTCTCTAAAACTTCATCATCTACCTTGGAGCTTCTCTCTCTAAAAGATATTACCTCTGAAATTATGTGTAAGGGCCTCTAATTTTCATCCATGCCTTCTCTACTTAGCATGAGTGACTGAGTTGGCATGATTGGAGAGAGGTTGTCCACTTAAAGAAGCAAAATCAGTCAAGGCATGGACCTCCCATGCCTTTCCAACCACCCCTCTCTCTCTCTTTTCTCCCCACCCCCTCATGCTTCAAATATGAGTTTTTTGGGGTTAGGGGATCATCATGGGGTGTCAAAAATGTCAGGGCATGGTTTGGAGGGTAAAAGGTGGGCCCTGTGGTTAGTGGAGTTGTGTGGAAGTGTTTGGTATTTCTAGGCATCTTCTACCGATAGGTCATGGGTAACCTACTGGTAGGTATTTTTCAGTAAGCTTTTCTTCTGGTAGGTGCTTGCATGACAGAGGTAAAAGATTTCTAGCGGCCTTTTTCTACTGGTAGGTCTTGAATAACTTCTACCGATAGATGTTGTCCTATCCTGGAATTTTCCTTGTTCCTTGAGATCCTGAGGAATCCATCGAGCGCTCCCTTCTTTCCCATTTGCCTTGAGCACTTGATGGTGTGTTTTTTGCATATCCTTACCAGTGTATTATCTACAATCAAACAACTCTTCGTTAACTATCAATTTGAAACCATTTTCCCCAATTTCCATAACAAAAATAAGTTAAAATGGGTGCAATAGAAATGCATATTATGCACTTTTCTACACTCATCACACACGTGTTCTCACAATTGCTTTTAATATTCTATATGTAAACATTATGGCATAAGTGCTCATATGCTTAAGTTAATGCATTGCAAGTTCCTTCACTTAGCATTTAGACTCTTGCTAATTCTTAGCCTCTGATGCGATATTCTTATTTAAGTGTTAATCAAATAGTTGTTGTCAATCTACCCCATTTAGGATTAGTTTTAGCCCCATAGAATGTCTTTGGAAGCCTGAAAAATTAACGGTTAGATGATTATAGATTTTTCGTGACAAAATATAAATTATGCCCTATAGTACCGGTACAAGTCCTACTGGTAATCACCAGGCTAAATACTCTTCTACCCGGTAGATCTATACTTCCTGCCGGAAAAACACAAACTGAACAACTTCTTACTAGTAGAACACAAAGAAAACAACCACCTACTGGTAGACACATGGCCATACCAAAACTTAACTTGAGTTTTAATGCTTCTCTCCGCCTTCCTTCCACACCCAACACCTATTCTCATTAAACCACCCTTACCCACAATATCTAAGGATTCAAAACACATAAATTAAGATTTAAAACAAATGAATTGGATGGTTTACATATTACCTAAATGTAAGCTTTCCTTGCTAGAATTTCACTCGAAACATCGAGTGGCCCAAGTGGGTACTCTAAGACTCCAACAACTCCCCATACCACAAAAGGTCACCATAAGTATCCAAATTCTTGTTCTTACAAATTACCCATGAAGATCATAAAGAAAATAAGACACTAAATGAAGATGAATTTACCTTAATGAAGCCAAACTTCGTCACCCAAAACCACAACTTCACCACCAATTATGGAGTTTTCTTCACTTCTCCAATTCCCCTCCAAGGCTTCCAATGGATATATGCAAGGGTGGAGACCTCCCTTATAGGCTCCACTGATTTTCCTCCTTTATTTGGGAAGACTTGGCCAAGACAAGTGGATGTCTTGCATGCCTCCACTAACCCTTAAATAATCAAAGTTCATTGTTTACATCCCACGCGTTTCTAGAAATTCTTAATTTTTTCCCATGAATAACTTCATTCTTTTCATTTAAATACCCATTCTCATGTAAAATGTTATGTATGCATGATCAGATCTCACACGAGAGGTTTAAGGGTAATTTCATACACGATCATATGGACGCAGAGTATCGGTTGGGGAACAACATCCTTCATCATAATGTCAACCCTAAGGGATCTGAGAAAAAGCCTTGCATGCCCCAGATCTTCTTGCTACATGAGTTTTTTTTGTGGAGTCAAGGATTGACATTACTTTGATGATTTGGGGTATCATAAGAGACTATTGCACTTCGAGGAAGTTGAAGGGGAACATGCCCATTGGAAATATAGTTATAAAACTTTGCCTCAGTGCTGGAGTAAAGAAGACAACATCAAACCAGTTTTTGCCTCTTGAGTTTAGACATATTAGTAGTTGGACAGCGAGAAAGAGTTAGATGATGTTCAGGGTAGAAGCCTACTACTACTGCTTCTGCTATTGAGACTACTCCTACCTCTCAAGCTATGGTACATCATAGAGTAAGTAAGTTGGAGGAGAGGTTAGGTGGCTCTGAGAATTATGCTTAGGTGGTGAAGTGTTCGCAGAATAGGTTAGAGATGAAAGTGAATGATTGTTTCAGAGTTCTTACGTACGATGTTTGAGGTTTTGATACTAGGAGAGACCCCTCAGAGGATGACTCCAAAACCTACGTCTACACCTACTACGGACTAGGCTGGATCATCACCTATTACTATGACGCCTGATGGTGTGGAACTGCACATTTAATAATTTCATTGCATCCATTTTAACTTATTTTTGCAATGAATCGTGGGAAATTTGGGTTCAATCAAAGATTAATGGGGAATGACTTGGTTACAAGTGGTCGGATTGTAAGTGCAGGCATAAATCACCTCATAATGTGATTGTAGATAATGGGCTATAAAGGAACTCAAGACAAATAACTCAAGATCACAAAATGTTAAAAATCTCCAAAAAAAAAAAAAGGTAGAGTAGGTACATGTACCCTATCACTAGGTACCGGTACCTATGCTTTCCGGAATTAAGGTACTAGTACCTCACCACTTGCTACTGGTACTAGTCACTTAGGCTTCATCCAGTTGAAATGAAGAGATGATGCAGGTACCGGTACCCCATCACTAGTTACCAGTACTTGAGCCTTCTGGAATTCAGGTACTTGTACCTAGTACCTTAGGTACCAGTACCTCTCACTTATGCCTTTTTTGTTCAAAGTAGAGAAAATGAAGTAGGTACTGGTACCTTGTCACTAGCTACTAGTATCTGAGCCCTTTGTCTGTGGAGGTACCCGTACCTTATCACTTGGCACCGATACCAAGAACCCATAAGTTCTAGATCACCTTCCACATGACTCCATATGTTAAAAGGGCTCACTCCTACTATTCTAATGATGATTTTGACAACTTCAACACCCTACCTTAGTCTTCTAATCTTTGCACTCAACCTTTATGAATGAAGGAGTGGAAGTGGGAAATGAGAGGAGAGAGAAAAAGAAAATGACTGGAAAAAGAAAGGGTCATGCTTTGTCTAAATTTTTTTGAAGCCTTTTTGGTGAACCTATTCTCAATGCTTCTGACCTCTGCACACTCAAGGATATAGAGACAGAATCAAAAAAAATTACACACAACTTTTGGATGGTAAAGCTCTTAGAGAGAGAAGATCCAAGGAAGAAGATGATGTTCTAGAGAGAGAAAGTTAGTTTTTACATTTTCCTTCACCATTTTCATTGTAGTAAGCTTCATTTTACATGTAATCCTTCCCTTTTGCACTTTAATCTCATTTATCCCTTTTACAAATCACTTCCAAAAACACTTGACCTCTCCTTTCCTAATGAGCTAACCTTGGAATACCATTCGAAGTAAAACACAACACTATAAGTGTCTATTGCACGAGCTCAAGTGAGAGTGACACTCACCCTTCATTATAACTCATACAAATAATTGGGTTCGTGTGGGATACAAGGGAAAAAAATCAAGTATTTTTGGTGCTATTGTTAGGGAAGGCTTAGTGTCAAGTTTTGAAGGTGATTTGGGACAACATAGGTAAGTCTCATGATTTTCATCACGGGCCAAGGTACATTGTTCCTTTGTATATAATTATGCATAGTTTTTTTTATTGTAGTTAGTGTATTTGCATGTGGGACATGATAACCAAAATAAACTAGTTAGATGTGACCAAGCACCAAACATGAACATAAATCAAGATCCGCCCGAAGATGTCGAAGATAATTTTGGGGATGATAGTGCTAACAATCCAAGGGGTGGGGGAGTACAAAACCCATGAGTAAAAAATCCTCAAATGCAATTCCCCCTCCAAGAAATGAAGGAAATAATCTCCCAATTGATCCCCTGTTGAGATTAATGAGAGAGTATCTCCAACCCACATGGAGCACCGCCATATCATGTATACCTTTACCTGTGCAAGCACATTGTTTCCCTGTAAAACAAAGTATGTTGCAACTTCCTCAATTCCATGGAGTGGAATGAGAAAATCCTTTCCTATATATTAAGGAGTTTGAGGAAATAGTTGGAATATTCATCTCAAATCGTGCAATGAAAGACATGACACATATGAAGTCATTCCCTTTTTCTCTCAAGGACAAAGCAAAAAACTTGGTTGTACTCTTTGAAACCAGGCTTGATAATTTCTTGGGCTCAAATGTTACTTGAAATTTTAAACAAGTTTTTTCCAATACCCAAGGCCACTGCTTTGAAAAAACAAATTTAAAACTTTTCTAAAAAACAAAATGAGCATTTTTATTAGTGTTAGGAAAGATAAAAATATTTGTTACACTCCATTCCACATCACGGATTTGAACTATGGCAACTGGTTGTTTCTTCTATGAAGGAATTACACCAAGGCATCAACAGTTCATTGACATGATGTGCAATGGAGAGTTCTTGAACAAGGACCCGATGAAGCCCTAGATTACTTTGATAAATTGGCGAAGAATGCCCAATCCTACGATATCACGAATCCCGCCGATGTGCCAAGATCCTCCATGGTAAATCAACTAAGTAGGGGTGGGATATATAACTTGCATAACCAAGAAGATTTGCTTGCAAAGATTTCAAAGTTGTCCCGCAAGGTGAAAAGCTTAGAGGTTAATAGGAGGCATGAAATGTCGAATGTCACTAAAGTTGAGGAATCTTGCTTAATTTGTGAGAGTGTTGAGCACTACATTGCGGAGTGTCCAAACATTCCTGCACTTAAGGAAATGTACCATGAGCAAGTAAATGCATTCAATCAAAGTAAGCAGTCATATTCTCCACACTCCAAAACGTACAATTTAGGATGGAGCTCTCACCCAAACTTTAGTTGGAAGAATGATAACCCTATACCTCATGGATCCACTTCACTATCGCCTCCTATTCCACCAAAGCAAAACTAAACATTTTATGGTCAAGGTCTGTCATTTAGCTCTCAATTTCAAAGGTTCAATACACAAGGGTTTTTTCAAAACCCGTCTCAACAAGGATTTGGTCAATACAACCCAATCCGACCATATATTAACCTTTTCACAAGAAAATTTTGGATGACATCATGCATCAATTTATCCAAAGTCAAACCACAATCAATAATCAAAATTTTTCTGCTTTTAATGGCATTTGGACATAGATCACTAAGTTGACTAATGCTATGGGTCATTTCGATAAGAAAAAGGGAAATTTCCCTCATAACCCCAAGAGAACCCAAAGGGTCAACATGTGATCGAGTCATCTGAAGTCACTAAACAGGATTTTGATAAAACCATTTTACCTAAGGTCTCGCCCAAAGCTATCTTGAAAAATGAAAAAGAGAGCAAAGGTAAATTTGGAGAGGGTTAACAACTTGAGAAACCTAAGATCGTTGATTTTACTATGAATGATTGTCCTATCTTAGCCTCTTATACACAACGGTTGAGGACACCTGCTAAGATTGCTAATTATTCTAATATTCTTGAGATGTTTAAGTAGGTAAAGATCAACATTTCACTTCTTGATGCCATCAAACAAATTTCATCTTGTGCAAAAATATTGAAGGATTTATGCACCGTGAAGAGGAAGTTGAATGTGCACAAGAAAGCCTTCCTCACTGAGCAAGTGAGTTCCATCTTGAGGAAAAACACTCTGCCCAAGTTCAAGGATCTCGACTGCCCTATAATTGCCAACACTATTGGGAATTGCCATGTGGAACAAGCATTGCTAGACTTGGGGGAGAGTGTCAACCTTCTACCATTCTCAGTGTATCAACAACTACAACTCGAGGAGTTGAAACCAACTTCTATCACTCTTCAGCTAGCGGATCAAAGTGTGAGAATACCAAGTGGAGTAGTGGAGGATGTGTTGGTCCAAGTGGACGAGTTTTATTTTCCCATTGATTTCATTGTGCTTGACACTCACCTCATTGCTAATCCTAATTCAAAAATTCTTTTCATATTAGGTTAGCCTTTTCTTGCAACTTTTAATTCCATAATAAATTGCATTAGTGGTCTAATAAAGCTTGCATTTGGAAACATGACAATGGACTTCAATGTGTTCAACATTTGCAATCAACTGGGGGATGATTAGAAAATTCATGAAGTCAATAGGATTGACACCTTGGTGGAGCATCACATAGATATTCGATGCAATACAAGTTAAAGGAGGAAGATTTTCTTGAGGACTTGGAACTAGAGACTATGCAAGGGGTGGGAACTTGGACCCTGATATTTGAAAAACTACTTCCACAAGAGAAGAAAGTTTTTTCATCCACCGTACAACCACCCACTTTGGAGTTGAAGCCATTACCATCCAGACTTAATATGCATTCTTGGGGGAGAGCCAAACATTTTCAGTGGTGATAAGCTCTTCATTAAAGCCGAAGCAAGAAGAGGAATTGTTGCGAATCTTGAGGAAGCATAATCAAGCGATCAGTTAGATCATTGTCGACATCAAGGGAATTAGCTCTCTAATTGCAAATCAAAAAATATATCTTGAAGAAGACATCAAGCCATCTCGACAAACACAAAGGAGAATCAATCCCATTATGAAGGACGTGATTAGAGATGAAATGCTCAACCTAATTGATGTGAGATTCATCTTTGTAATTACCGATAGTAAGTGGGTTAGTTCCACACAAGTGGTACCAAAGAAATCGGGAATGACGGTGGTAGCCAGTGAGGAGAATGAGTTGATTCCAACTTGGGAGGTAAATCCTTGATCAACTGTTGGAAAGGGTAGCCGAACATCTTTTCTATTGTTTCTTAGATGGTTACTTCAGTTACAATCAAATAGGGATCACCCTGGAGGATCAAGAGAAAATCTTTTTTCACATGCCCATTTGGAACATATACCTATTGTCGAATACCGTTTAGGCTATGCAATGCCCCGGGAACTTTTCAAACGTTTATAATGAGGATATTCTACGACATGGTGGAGAAGATTGTGGAGGTTTTCATAGACAACTTCTCAATGTTTGGGAACTATTAGAGTGATGTGAAAAGAAGAATTTGGTGCTTAACTAGGAGAAATGTCATTTCATGGTAACTCAAAGGATCGTGCTTGGATACATTTTTTTCACAAAGGAAGTAGAAGTGAACAAATCTAAAGTGGAAGCAATTTTCAATCTACCCCACTCCAAAAATAGTCAAGAACATTACGTCGTTTGTTGGCCATGCAGGTTACTATCATCGTTTCATTAAAGATTTTAAGGCATTGGCAAGACCTTTGAAAAATTTGCTAGCAAAGGATGTCCCATCATGTGGTCTGATGATTGTGAGCTATTTTTCCAAAAAATTAAACGTATGCTTACCTCACCTCCAATCAATCAACCACTCAAGTGAAAACATCCATTTGAGCTCATGTGCAACGCGAATGATTACGCGGTCGGCACACTGCTAGGTCAAAGTGAAGATAAAAAGCTTCATGTCATATACTACGCTAACAAAATCTTAAATGAAGCTCAAATGAACGACACCACCACTGAAAATAAGTTGCTAGTTGTAGTGTTTGCATTGGATAAATTTAGGTCACACATCACTGGTTCACCTATTGTAGTCTATACTAGTCACTCTACTTTGAAATATTTGTTCTCTAAGTAGACGCCAAATCAGGACTCATTAGGTGGATCCTCCTCCTTCAAGAATACCATCTGATCATCAAGGACAAGAAAGGATTTCAGAATGTAGTGGCAGACCATTTTTTATGGCTTTTTCTCCAAGACACCGAAGAACATATCCCTATCCCTGACTCTTTCTTGGATGAGCATTTATTTTCTATCCATGCAGTCTATCCGTGGTATGCTGACATTTGAAATTTTATTTCTATAATACAAATGCCCCCACATTGTAGCCCATAAGACAAGAGAAGATTCATGGCAAATGTGAAGTACTTCAACTTCAATAACTCATACATGTTCAAGTATTGCCCTGACAAAGTCATGAGGAGATGCGTACCATAAAATGAACAACAGAAGGTCCTCTTTTTCTGTCATTCTGAAGCATGTGGCCGACACTTTTTTTCCAAAGAAAATGTTAGCTATGATTTTACAAAGTGGTTCATATAAAAAAAGAGAAGAAAAATAAGGGAAACAATAAAAGAGAAAAAAGCATGCTTAAAAGAAAAAAAAGAGTTTGAAAAGTGTGAAAAGGCCAAAGGTTTTTCAAAACTAAGAGATGAATTAGTTTATTAGGGTAATCGTGTTAAAGAATTAGGTTAAAACAATCAAGTTACATGAAATTAGGGTTAGTGCGTAAATTAGGGTTAATGTGTTAAATTTGACATTTTGTTGGGTTTTTTTGCGAAATTATGTAAAGTTAAAAGGAGTCAAGTGTCCAAGCTATTTCATTACATTTTGTATCTGTAACAACTTCACCGTTTCTGTTTTGATTTCCAATATTTAGCTCCTTGTGGGTTCGACCTCGGACTTAAATCGAAAATTATATTGCAATTTCACCACTTATACTTGGGTGTATGACGCTATTTAATTAAGTATTTATTTTCATTGTTCTAAGCTCACACCACAAGCTATTTCATTACATTTTGTATCTGTAACAAATTCATCATTTCTATTTTGATTTCCAATATTTGGCTCCCTGTGGGTTTGACCTCGTACTTAAACTGAAAATTATATTGCAATTTGACCACTTATGTTTGGGTGTACGACAATATTCAAGTCAAATCATTATTTACATTCAGTTTTTCAATACCAACAATCAATTTTAATTCAGTCTTTTTTTTTCTACATTCAACTATGTTTTCTTTAAGTCTTTATGTTATTTTTGTTATCATGAGTGATTACTCTTCCTCTGGATAATCTGAGGAAGGAGTCTCAAACTTATGAAATAAGGCATATACCTTAAACTAGGGTTTTAATGTTTATGTGATTGATTGAACATGTTATGCTTTTGAGAACCTAATTGGTTTGCATACTTTCCGATTATTTGTATGCAATTAGGTTTGATATAAATAATTTTGGTGTTTTTTGCAACCTTTAGAGTACCGATTCTTCCATCATAAACCATCTTTCGATTGCTACATTAGTTCTTTCCAAATTTTAAGTTTAAAATTATTCATCTGTAGTAATTTGAATACGAAAGCATATGAGTTATAAATTTAAGTTAGAAACTCTATCATAGGTGGGGAAAATTCTAAAGATTATCCAGTTTTTTTTCCATTTGTTGAATTTCAATTCAAGTAGTAGTTAACTCTCAAAATTTTCAACTTCAAAGAGCTTTTTCATTTTATTTTTCATCACCTTGGATTCCAATTCTTTCTTGAGGAGATGACCTTGGACTTTTCTTCAAGTTACTACATGATACCTTTCTCTTTCACTTGGGACCTTTCGTGAAAATACAACGCCTTTGGAGGGTAAGCATTTTTTTGTGCTGTTGCTAGGGAAGCTAATGGTAATATAAGGTGATACAGAGGTATTCAGGTAGGTCTTGTGATCTTCATCATAAACCCAAGTGTGTATTTCTGTTGCAATTTATTTCTTTGTTTCTTGTAATTTTAATTTTTAGGTTTAATAGATTTGCATGTGGGGTGGAGGGAAAACAAACCGACTTAAAAGACTTAGAGATTACTAATCACCAATTGTATGTATGGTTGCCCAGAATAACAACAATGACATTGATCCACTCATTATTATACTAGCATGGAGTAATTGTCGGAATAGTCCAGTTATAGTTGATTAACCCTAAAAGGTGTGTGAATGAATTAGGATTTATGGTTAATTATGCATGTTGTTTGTTTTAAAGTGTGGGAGTAATTGTGGGAATAATCCAGTTATATTATGATTAATGTTTAAATTATATATTTTGTAGGCTTAAAGTTAATTAAAAAAACTTGGAGGGTTAAAGCGCAAAATAAGAACAAAGGAGGGAGGCAAAAGGAATTTCAGCAAGAAGACCACCATCCGGATGATCTAACCACCATCGCAATAGAGTAAAGACACTTGAAATCAGCAAGGGAAGCTAAAGAAGCAAAATGTAGAGAAAGGGCACCGTCTGGATGGTGGCCCTAATCTCCTCACCTTCTTCTTTTCTCCGATTGGTCCACTGATGCAACACTCTTCTCCTATTGGTCCTTGTGGGTGTCTGCCGCCCTGACCCTTCATCTAAGCTTCTAAATAGGCATGTTCGAGGTCATTTTTAGGAGAGATCTTCTAGCCTTCGGAGAGCAAAAGTCCTAGAGAATACTACCCTACCCTAAACTCCTCTAGCCAAAAATTATATTCTTCTAAATTTCTTTGTATTCCTCATTACTTGGAGGGTTGAACCCCCCTTACTTTTTCACCCCAGTTGGTAATAAGAGTGAGGGTGTTTCAACTATTCCTCGGGGAAGGATTCTTTGTGTTTTATTTTGTATTTGCATTGCATTGCAATGGGATGCACTTACCCTTCTTACTTGTCTATAGCAATGGAGAGTGAGTAGTCCTTTTATACTCTTTAGTAAACGATGAAGACACGCGTAATATTATTTGAGTAATGAAAATGCTGATGTTTTATCTATGTCTTAATGGTTATACCTCCCTTACATGATGGATGGTTTTCATTTCTATTAGGTATCATATTATTATATGCCCATGGTTACGAGTACTGAGATAAACTTATTGCTATATACCATTTCATGTGTATGTTATTATGTACTTCATACATGATGCACTGATGTACGTAGTTGAGATTTATGTAATAGTCAGAAGATTGGTTATAGACGGGTTAAGTCTTGCCATAGCCAATATTTTTGATTCAACGCATAAAATCGAAACGCCATCTTCATTGAATCGTGGACCTACCAACCGACTAGCTATAGTAAACTTTTTCAATGGTTTACCTTTGGGTTTATTAGAGTTATTTGGTTATTGGAAGGTGCATAGACCTTCCAACTAACTTAATAGTTGTTGTGATATGGTTCAACCTACGCATCAAATGTACTGGTCAATTTTCAATTGACACAGAATATAATTGTTGTAAGGTGGCATTTTCATACTGTCAAGCAATAAAATGCATGTTGGATCCCCAAACTAAAGAGTAACCTTTTTAAATTATTGTAATCAAAAGTTTAGTTTAAGTATTTACTAATCAGTTCTAAGTTTACATTACAAGCTGTTGTAATGCACACTACGCGCACAACAATCATACCTTTTCTATTTTGAGTTCCAACAGATAAGTCCCTATGGATCCGACCTCGGACTTAACTAAATAATATTTTAACTTGACCACTTATACTTGGGTGTGTGATTAAGAGAAAGTCCAGCTTTTAGTGTTGTTGCCGTGGAGTTATGGTAGTTTGAAAAAGAACAGGGAAGTTGCCTAGTTTGTGTTATATGTATATATATTTTTTGTTTCATTGTTTTTTTATGTCTGCTAAATCATCAAAAGGGTTTGGAAACTAGCCTATTCCTTCATCTTCACATTCTTCATCATCACAAAAATCTTCAGACTCTTTCGAATTAAGCATGGCTAATAATAATTGAAGAGAACAATAGGTGGTTTAGAATGCTAGGCCTTTGAGAGAATATTTGCATCCTACATGCACTAGTGTTGCTTTATGTTTGTTTTTCCCACAAATTCTCCAAATTTTAATATTAAAGTAGGGACAATACAACTGTTACCATAGTTTCTTGAAAATGCTTATTTGCATATGAATGAATTTGAGGATGTATGTGGCGCTTCACAAGATAATTCTAAAATGGACCGGTTGCAACCTTTTCCGTTTTATTTGAAGGATAAATCTAAACAGTGGCTAAATTCTTTAGAAGCTCAATCCATTCCAAGTTGACAAGTTTTACAAACTAAATTTTTTAAGATATTTTTCCTTGTACATCGCATTAATGCATTGAGATGACAAATCATGAATTTTTGTGTGAATGAGGGATAAACCTTTTACTAATGTTAGGAGAGAATTGAGCATTTTCTCCAAACTTGCTCACTTCATGCATTCAAGAATGGGACCCTATTTGGTTTCTTTTATGATGCCCTCCTTTCCACATTGTGACAGTTTATCGAAATGATGGCCTAGAGAGAATTAATGGGAAAGAATCCCGATGAGGCATTTAATTTTTTGGATACCATTTATGAGAGTTCCCAAATATGAGACTCAGCCTCACCAAATATTGTCAAAACTAAGCCATCCACATCCTAGGGAGAGAAATATGTGTTAAAAAAGATGATAACCTAATGGTTAGAAGGACAACTCTGTCTCGAAAGCTGGAAGCTCTAGAGATGAAAAAGGTTAATGAAGGTTTTTTGTAGTGTCTCCTACTGAACAGTTGTGTGGAATTTGTGTTTTGTCAAGACATCCCATGGGGGAGTGTCCCACCATCCCAGCATTTAAGGAAGTCTTGATAGAATAATCCAATGTCATTTTCAACTTTAATTAGCCTTATTCCACTCCAAATTCTAAGACTTCCAATCCAACCTATAAATTACCACTCCAATTTTAGTTGGAGAAACACACAGCCTGTAAGTCAACAACCAGGTCCACCCCCATCACCAGCTCAAACTCAACAAACATATCAGCCTTACCAACCCTCACATAAAAGAAGATTGGAATATACCATGAATCAGTTCATTCAGAGTCAAATGAATTTCAATACACAGTCTACTCATTCATTAAATGATTTTAAATCTCAAATGTCACAAAACATTGAGGATATTAAGAGTCATTTAGCCAAGTTGACCCAATCTTTAAGCACAATGAAGAAGGAATTTTCCCATCTCAACCTTAACCTCCACAGGTTAAAACCATGCTAATGTTGTGTCCTCCGAACCTTTTTTGAGTCAGGTCCAAACAATTACCACACTAAGGAGTGATAAAGTGATTGGTAAAACCATCAAAGTTAAAATAAGCCAGTAGCCGAGTCAATCCCTTTTAATGAACCAGTTGAGTATGAACCAATAGTTCAATAGGAAATAGAGTTTTTTCATGAAAAAGACAAATCAAAACCTATTCTTTTACCTTTTCCTCAACAAAGCAAAAAACTTCAACTGTTGAATAATCATGCTGAAATACTTGACTTGTTTAAGAAACTAAATGTTAACATTCCCCTATTGGATGCAATCAAGCAAGTCCCATCATATGCAAAGTTTTTGAAAGACCTTTGCACAGTAAACAGAAGGATCAATCTATAGAAAAAATCATTTTTTACGGAACATGCTAGTGCTACCATTCAGCACAAGGCCCTTTTAAGCACAAAGATCTAGGGAGTCCTACAGTTGCATGCATAATTGGAAACTTCAGAATTTAGCAAGCTTTGATTGTTCTTGGAGCCAGTGTCAATCTACTTTCGTATACAGTCTATGAACAGTTAAGATTAGGAAAGTTGAAACCCATTAATGTCACATTATAGTTGACAGACCGACCAATGAAAATTCCACGTGGAGTTGTTGAGGATGTGCTTGTTCAAGTTGATAAGTTTTATTTTCTAGTGGATTTTATTATTTTGGATACTCAGCTAGTTTTGCATGTCTCCGTATAAATTCTTGTCATTTTGGGACTTCCATTCTTAGCTACATCAAATGCATTAATTAATTGTAGGAATAGAATCATAAAACTTTCATTTGAAAATATGAAATTGGAATTGAATGTATTTGATATTGCTAAGAAACCTAGTGAGGAGGAAGAGTTGCAAGAAGTAAATTGCATTGAGTCATTAACCCAGAATTTGTTTGAAAATGCATGTAATAAAAAGGAGACATGCATTATTAGAGTTTGTAAATAATGTTGAGTCTATTGTAGATATGTCCATTGATGGAATATGGGTTCCAAAAATTCAAGAGTTATTACCCTATTAAACAAAGTCTGTTGAGTCCAGTGTTGTGGTTCCCAAGCCAGAGTTGAAACTTTTTTCGAATTACTTGAAATATGTCTTCTTGGGAGACGATGAAACTTATCCAGCTATGATATCTTCAAAGTTGTCAAAATTTTAGAAAATAAAGTTGATAAGAGTCATAAAAAACCATCATAGTGCAATTGGTTGGACAGTATCTGATATTAAGGGAATAAGTCCTCTTCTCAGTACTCATTTTATATACTTGAAAAAAGACTCTAAACCCTCCAAATAGTCATTGTGAACCCCACACTTGTATCTTTATATATGAATTTAGGTATTTATAACAAGTAATTATTCCTTTTGAAAAGAATGTGGTAAAATTCAAGTAAATGGTAGTCAAAATTTAGTTTTAGCTTGCAAATATATGAAATCCTTGTCATAGAAATTTTACCAACTAGGTTTGATGTGCAAAATTATGTTGTATAAGTTTGGGTTAGAATTGGAAGGGTTTGGAATGGATTGAAAATGAAAAAGGAAAGATTTGTAGAAAAACAGGCAAAACCTTCTAGAAGGTTAAGGGAAAGGCTTATCTAGTAGGCAAAACCTTCCAGAAGGTCGATAACAAACCTTCCGGAAGGTTAATGAAAAGGTTTGTCTAATAGGTAAACCTTCTGGAAGGTCGATGAAAAACCTTCTGAAAGATTTTCAAAAAATCTGAAATTTTAAGTCGCGAACAACCAGCTTTTCTTCCACTATAAATACCTAAGGACGTCCCATTTAGCCCCATTTCAACATCTCTAACCCTAGGAAACCTTAGAGAGGAAGAAAGGAAGAGAAAAACACAAGATCAAAGGGGATTTTCACTTCAAGAAGATCAAAACCCTAGTTTTTCAAGAACACCAAGGTAGGGATTTCTTCCTATTCTCTTACATTGAGGCTAGAGCTTATCTATATGTATTCTTTTGACCTTAAATCTTATATATATGGTATGAAATCTTTATTTTTTGGAATCCTTGCAAAGACCACCTTGTTTTAAGCAAAGTAATGGTTGGATAACCATTAAATCTCTTTTCTTAGCATAAAACCCAAGTTTTCAAGATAAATTGATTTTTCTCTTGATTCTTCCTTTGTTCTGGATTTCTAAACCTAGTGCTTTGTGTTGAGTAATAAAATGATGTTGTGATGATCTCTTGCTTATTTTATGAAATTGTTCTCTTGTATTATAAATTGTGAAATTTGGGGATTTTGGACTTCCTTGTGATATTGATAAAATGTTTATTATTGTATCTCTTATATGGTTGTTGTGATGGACTTGAATTACATTCGAAAACTGTCGTAGAGTGTTAGCAGTTAGTCTATCCCAGTTGGGGGTGAGATGGTTTCCTAACACTTGTAGTGGTTTGTTATTTGTGAGGGGCAACCACTATTGTTCACGTAAGTTCGAGACTGAGAGATGGTATACCTTTCCTGGGAAGGATTCATAAATGTCATGGGAGATAGTATACGCCCTTCCTAAAGTGGTTTGTGTGATTATGATTGGGTGAACAAGGTAGAGTCGTTATATAGATTCATGGGAAGCAACCGACCTACATGAGAATATGGGATGACACTATTGAACGATTATGGTTATTGTGTGGAATTGGTTTCCTATGGTTTCCTACAAGAGCTTGTGGAGGTATGAGACTCCACAAGAACTTTTGAAAAATGTTTTATGGTTGAAAATAGTTTATTGTTGAGAAATTCATTTTTTACTGTTCATTTAAATTATTGCTATTGCGTAAACTTGAGATCCATTGAAATGTCCCAGTTTTATTTCAAAAATTGATATGTGATATTTGCAAAATGATACTGAACTATTTTATATATTTTCTAAACCTTGTTTGAGTTTGGTTGGAATGTTGCTACAGAGCTTAGTGCTCACCCCCCTACAAACTATATTTTTCAGATTGTAGTCTAGAGGAGGAGCTCGGAGTTGAGGAGTCGATACATTGGGAAGCTCCACTAGATGGACTCATGGATCCCGAGGTGGATGTCTAGGGTTATACTCTCCTAGGAGCTAGACTAGGAAATTTCTTTTGAAATTATGTAAAGACTAATCTTTTGTTATTCCACTGCGAGTTAAATTTGATTCTTTTGAGATGTAATTCTCATAGTCGATCATATTATATTTGGGATATAATCATCATGTTTTGGTGTATTCTTTTGGGAATGATGTTGTAAATATTACATTTGATGAATGGAATTTCTGTGTTGATGAATTTTATTAATCGCTCTTATGATGTGAATGGATTTAAATTGCAATGCCGTCCAAGGTGATTTTTGGGACGTTACAAAGTTTTGGTATCAGAGCTTAGGCTTTAGGTCTTACATAGGAGCTGTAGGTTATGGATTACCACTAGAGGGTTAGGACTAGGTTGAATGAAATCGTTGATATAAATTTTACCCATGTCTTATGCTTTAGATTAAAAGTATAGTTAGGACGTCTTGTACATCAATGAAACTAAATTGTGAATTGATGTGTAGGATGGACGGTGGACGTGGATGTGGACATGGGCATGGTTGTGGAGGTCAAGCAAACCCGCCACCACCACTACCTCCCGATACTATGAATAGCATATATCAATGCCTACGGGAACTAACTACTCTGGTACAACACCAGAATGAAAACAATAACCACAATGGTGGGGTTCATCCATTAGCTCAAGTCCTTGGCAACGGGAACAAAAATTGAAGGATGGTAGTTCTTCGAGAGTTCTTATGGCAACACCCACCTACTTTCCAAGGAAGCTCTAACCCCTTGGATACGGATAAATGGATTCACTGGATAAAGAAAATGTGTGATGGCATGGGAGTAGTCGAGGACTTACAGGTTGGCTTGGCTACATACTTGTTAGAGGGGGAGGCTGACCATTTGGTGGGATTCGGTGAAGAAAAGAAGGAATACAAATGTTCTGACTTGGGAGGAGTTTGAACAAATCTTCCAAGACAAATACTTTCCTGAATAGGTCCGAGACAAGATAAGTGCCGATTTTCTAGCTCTATGACAGGGTAGTATGACAATAGCCAAGTATGAGAGGATAGCCGAGTATGAGAGGAAATTTGACGAGTTATCTCGCTATGTCATGGAGTTCATATCTACCAAGGCCAGGAGGACCAAACCCTTTGAATAGGGCTTGAGGCTTGCCATCCGGGAAAAGCTTGTGGCTCACAAAATTTGGGACTATGGGGATCTTGTGGATAGAGCTACACTGGCGGAGAGAGACACAGAGGACAATCAGAAGTGACAAAACTTCATGAGGGGAGAGGTCCGATTAGGACTGGTGCTAGCAGTAGTGGAGGGCAGAGGGTGGCACCATACCGTCACCCAAAACAGGTGACCGGACCGAGACTTTAGATAGCCTGAGGAGCTGGAGGCGTACCAGAGAGAGCAGACACTGACCCACTTCAATGCTTCGCATGTGGAGGTGTCGGGCACTTCAGAAATAATTGTCCATCGCTTCCCCCAAGTACCAATCAAGTAGTTGGTCAAGTAAATGCAAACAAGCCACCACTATCGAAACCACTACATCAGAGACCGCTAGTAGCTATAGCACTTGGTGGTGCCAATCAAGGGAGAGTGTTTGCTTTGACTCAACCGGAGGAAGATGCTTCCAATGTCGTTGTGGAAGGTAATGTTCTTCTCTATAATTCTTAGGCCTGAATTTTATTTGATCCCGGTGTTACTCGTTCATTCATATGTACTACATATGCTCTTAGTTTGGGATTGCACTTTAGGAAGCTCGAACATGCCTTTAGTATTGACATGCCTATGGGAGAATGGTTGGATACTAGAAGGGGGTGTAGAGGGTGTGTGCTTCGAATTGGGGAGTAACAATTAGTTGTAGACTTGGTTGCATTAGACCTGAAGGGGTATGATATAATATTTGGGATGAAATTGTCGTCTACCTTCGGTGTGGTAATAGATTGTTTTTGTAAACGAATTTCCTTTCAATTACTAGGAGGTGTAGTTTTTAGTTTCATGAATGATCAAAATTCTTCCCATCCATTTCCTACTACGGGTAGTAGATTCTTGAAAGCTAAGGCGGAGAACAATTTGAGTTTCTTGGCCAGCTTAACAGGTGATGATCATGATAAATTCCAATCTGACGTGGTATTGATTGTGCCGGATTTTCTAGATGTCTTCGCAAATGAACTACCCGGGTTACCCCCATAGAGAGAGATTGAGTTTAAAATCGATCTATATCCGGGAATCGAACCCATATCCATCGCTCCATATCGGATGGCACCTTTGGAGTTAAAGGAGCTAAGGAAACAGTTGGACCAACTTTTAGCTATTGGGTTTATCCGTTTAAGCACTTCACCTTGGGGAGCCCCGGTCCTTTTTGTGAAGAAACATGATGAAATACTTCGGTTGCACACAGACTACTGAAGGTTGAATCGGGTTATAGTAAAGAATAAATACCCATTGCCACAAATTGATAATTTGTTCCATCAGTTGAGGGGTTCTAATTATTACTCAAAGATTGATCTTTGCATAGGGTACCATCAATTGCAGATCAAGGAGGAGGATATTCCTAAGACAGCTTTTCGTACCCGGTATGGTCATTTCGAATATACGGTGATGTCGTTCGGGTTGACTAATGCTCCTGCAGCCTTCATGGATTTGGTGCACAGGGTATTCCGACCGTAGTTAGATCAGTTTTTTATTGTGTTTATTGATGACATATTGATTTATTCACAGACCCAAGGGGAACAGGAACGCCATCTCTCGATTGTGCTACAGACACTGAGAGACCATAAGTTGTATGCGAAGATGAGTAAATGCGAGTTTTGGATGAAGGAAGTGAAATTCCATGGTCATGTTATGTCCGAACAAGGGGTGGCTGTTGACCCCGCCAAGATTGAAGCAGTGATGAAGTGGAAACCACCAAAGAATGTGACCAAAGTACGCAATTTTTTGGGTTTAGCAAGCTACTACCAGAGGTTTGTAGAAGGGTTCTCAAAGCTTGCAATACCAATGAATCGCCTTACGAAGAAGGGAGAAAATTTTTATGGACTCAAGCGTGTGAACAAGCATTTTGCACCTTGAAGGAAAGGTTGACAATAGCTCCTGTCCTCATTATTCCGAGTAGTGGGGAAGGATATGATGTTTATACCGATGCTTCGTTACGAGGCTTGGGATTTGCACTAATGCAAGAAGGCAAGGTAGTTGCTTATGGCTTGAGGCAACTCAAGATTCATAAGCAGAACTATCCCACTCACGACTTGGAGCTTGCCGATGTGGTTTTTGCTCTTAAATTATGGAGGTGTTACTTATACGGGAAAAAGTTTCAAGTTTTTTTCTGATCATAAGAGCCTCAAGTATGTATTCACACAGAAAGACTTGAATCTTTGGCAAATAAGATGGTTTGAGTATCTAGAAGATTATGATTTCACACTGAACTACCATCCGGGGAAGGCTAATGTGGTTACCGATGCACTTAGCAGAAAGTCTCGAGGTGAAATCAATGTTCTTATAGTTAAAAGGTGGAAGATGATTGATGCATTGAAGGACTTTGATCTATGGGTGGATAAACGGGAGAATCGTCCATGCCTATTTAACCTTGTAGCACAACCTACACTCCAACGTAGGGTTGTGGAGTTACAACACTTGGATCCTGACTTAGAGTCAATTCGAGCTAAATTGGAAAATGGGGAAATAGTGGAAGGTTGGTTTTTGAGAAATGGAGAACTAAGATATAGGGAGAAGCTCTGCATCCCCGATGATTCGTCTCTAAAGGAGGAGATACTAGGAGAGTGTCATCACTCTAAGTTTGTCATCCACCCCGGTGGCACAAAAATGTATAGGGACATGAACCGTCAATTTTGGTAGAAGGGAATGAAAAAGGATGTGGTAAGATTCATAGCCCGATGTGCGGTGTGCCAACAAGTGAAGATTGAACATCAAAAGTCCAGAGGATTATTACAGTCCTTGCCTATTCCAGAATGGAAGTGGGAGCACATCACCATGGACTTCGTGTCGGGCTTTCCACAGACTTCACAAAGGCATAATGCCATATGGGTTAATGCCGTATGGGCTCATTTTTTGAGAATGAAGATCACTGACACATTAGAGACCTTGAGCAAGCTCTATATCCATGAGATTGTGCGATTACACGGAGTTCCGCTGTCTATTGTTTCGGATTGTGATTCTCGTTTTGTGGTGCAATTCTGGCAAAGTTTATAACGAGCCATGGGGATAGAGTTACACTTTAGCATCACTTTTCATCCTCAAACAGATGGCCAATCCGAGACGGTGATACAAATTTTGGAGGACATGCTACGAGCTTGTGTATTGGACTTCAAGGGAAGCTGGAGTGATCATTTCTCGTTGGTAGAATTCGCATACAACAACTGTTTTCAATCTAGCATCGGCATGGCACCTTATGAAGCATTGTATGGGAGACCATGTAGGTCACCAACTTGTTGGCTAGAAGCTGGGGAGAGTAGTTTGTTTGGGCCAGAGATTGTTCAGGAGACTACGGAGAAAATCAAACTCATCCGAGAGAGACTACACATGGCTCAAAGTAGATAGAAAAGCTATGCAGATAGAAGACGACGACCCTTGAAATTCCAAGAGGGGGACTATGTGTTCCTCAAGTTGTCACCCAAGAAGGGAGTGTTTAGATTCGACAAGAAGGGGAAATTAGCACCAAGATACATCGGACTCTTTGAAGTGATCCAGGTGGTAGGCAAAGTGGCGTATCAACTTCGGTTACCATCTCAATTGTCAGGGGTACACAACGTGTTCCATGTGTCAATGTTTAGGAAATGTCAGTCGGGTACAACACAGGTTGTGGATTTGGAAGATATTGAAGTTCAAGATAGAGCAACATATGAAGAACTACCGGTGAAGATTCTTTACACCAAGGAGAAGGTGCTCCGCAACAAAGTCATCCAACTAGTGAAAGTCTTGTGGCAACATAATGGAGTGGAGGAAGCTACTTGGGAACCCGAGTTGGAGAAATGAGAGAAATACCCTTACTTATTTGCTACTTGAGGTAAGTTTCGAAGACGAAATTTTCTTTAAGGAGGGTGGATTGTAAACCCCACACTTGTATCTTTATATATGTATGTAGGTATTTATAACAAGTAATTATTTCTTTTGAAAAGAATATGGTAAAATTCAAGTAAATTGTAGTTAAAATTTAGTTTTAGCTTGCAAATATATGAAATCATTGTAATAGAACTTGTACCAACTAGGTTTGATGTACAAAAGTATGTTGTATAAGTTTGGGTTGGAATTGGAAGGGTTTGCAGAAAAACAGGCAAAACCTTCCGGAAGGTCGATGAAAATGCTTTCGAAAGGTTAAGAGAAAGGCTTATCCAGTAGGCAACACCTTCCGGAAGGTCGATGACAAACCTTCCAGAAGGTTAATGAAAATGTTTGTCCAGTAGACAAACCTTCCAGAAGGTTAATGAAAATGTTTATCCAATAGAAAAAACCTTCCGGAAGGTCGATGACAAACCTTCTGGAAGGTTAATGAAAAGGTTTGTCTAATAGGCAAACCTTCCAGAAGGTCGATGAAAAACCTTCCAGAAGGTTTTCGAAAAATTTGAAATTTTAAGTCGTGAACAACCGGTTTTCCTTCCACTATAAATACCTAATGACGTCCCATTTAGCTCCATTTCAACATCTCTAACCCTGGGAAACCTTAGAGAGGAAGAAAGGAAGAGAAAAACACAAGATCAAAGGGGATTTCCACTTCAAGAAAATCAAAACCCTAGTTTTTCAAGAACACCAAGGTAGGGGTTTCTTCCTATTCTCTTACATTGACGCTAGGGCTTATCTATATGTATTCTTTTGACTATAAATCTTATATATATGCTATGAAATCTTTATTTCTTCGAATCCTTGCAAAGACCACCTTGTTTTAAGAAAAGTAATGGTTGGATAACTATTAAATCTCTTTTCTTGGCATAAAGCCCTAGTTTTCAAGATAAATGGATTTTTCTCTTGATTCTTCCTTTGTTCTTGATTTCTAAACCCTAGTGCTTTGTGTTGAGTAATAAAATGATGTTGTGATGATCTCTTGCTTATTTCCTTAAATTGTTCTATTACAAATTGTGAAATTTGGAGATTTTGCACTTCCTTGTGATTTTGAGAAAATGTTTATTATCGTATCTCTTGTATGGTTGTTGTGATGGACCTGAATTACATTTGAGCACTGCCGGAGAGTTTTAGAGGTTAGTCTATCCCAGTTAGGGGTGAGATAGTTTCCTAACACTTGTAGTGGTTTGTTGTTTGTGATGGTAACCACTATTGTTCACATAAGTTCGAGGCTGAGGGATGATTTATCTTTCCTAGGAAGAATTCATAAATGTCGTGGGAGATAGTATATGCCCTTCCTAAAGTGGTTTGTGTGGTTATGATTGGGTGAACGAGGTAGATTCGTTCTGTAGATTCATGGGAAGTAACCAACCTACATAAGAATATGGTTTGACACTATTGAACGATTATGGTTATTGTGTGGAATTGGTTTCTTACAAGAGCTTGTGGAGGTATGGGACTCCACAAGAACTTATGGGAAATGGTTTATTGTTGAGAAATTCATTTTTTACTGTTCATTTAAATTATTGCTATTGTGTAAACTTGAAATCCATTGAAATGTCCCAGTTTTATTTCAAAACTTGATATGTGATATTTCCAAAATGAGACCAAACTGTTTTATATGTTTTCTAAATCTTGTTCGAGTTTGGGAGGAATGTTGCTACAGAGCTTAGTGCTCACCCCCTATAAGCTATATTTTTCAGATTGTGGTCTAGAGGAGGAGCTCGGAGTTAAGGAGCCGATACATTGGGAAGCTCCACTAGAAGGACTTGTGGATCTCAAGGTGGATGTCTAGGGTTATACTCTCTTAGGTGCTAGATTAGGAAATTTCTTTTGAAATTATGTAAAGACTAATATTTTGTTATTCCACTATAAGTTAAATTTGATTCTTTTGGGATGTAATTGTCATAGTTGATCATATTCTTTTGGGAATGATGTTGTAAATATTACATTTGATGAATGGAATTTTTGTATTGATGAATTTTATTTGTCGCTCTCATGATGTGAATGGATTTAAATTGTAATGCCGTCCAAGGTAATTTTTGGGACATTACAGTCATAACGTAGATTAAATCCACAACTTAAGGAAGTATTTCGGATTGAAGTGCTTAAACTATTAGATGCTGATATTATATAGGCTATATCTGATAATAAATAAGTCAGCCCTACCCAAGTAGTACCCAAAAAGTCTGGTGTCACAGTAATGAGAAATCAAGAAAATGAATTGGTCCCTATGCTTATGGTCATTGGTTGGTGTATGCGTATTGACTATCAAAAACTAAATTCTCTTACCAGAAAATACTATTTTCCTCTACCTCCCCTAGACTAAGTTCTGGAAAGGATAGCTGGACATACATTTTATTGTTTTTTGGATGGATACTTCGACTACAACCAAATTAAAATAACAATTGATGACAAGGATAAAATAAATTGTACATGTCCATTTGGTACTTTTTCTTATAAAAGAATGCCATTTGGATTGTGTAATGTTCCAACTACTTTTTAGCATTGTATGTTGGGTATTGTCAGTGACGTGGTGGAGCGAATTTATGGATGATTTTCTTTTATAGATCATTTGAATTGTGTTTAGAAAATCTTGAAAAGGTCCTTACTCAGTGTGAGGAGACAAACCTTATTTTAAATTGAGAAAAATGTCATTTTATAGTTACATAAGGCATTGTTTTAGGTCATATTGTTTCTGCTAAGGGAATTGAAGTGGATAAGTCAAAGATTAATTTGATAGCTACTATTTCTCCACCTAAGACAGAGTAAAGAGTCCTATGATTGTATGCATAATTGGAAAGTTTGGAATTTAGCAAGCTTTGCTTGATCTTGGAGCCGGTGTCAATCTACTTCCGTATATAGTCTATGAATAGTTAAGATTGGGAAAGTTGAAACCCATTAATGTCATATTACAGTTGACAAACCGATCCACAAAAATTCCACGTGGAGTTGTTGAGGATGTGCTTATTCAAGTTAATTAGTTTTATTTTTCTGGTGGATTTTATTATTTTGGATACTTGGCTAGTTTTGCACGTCTCTACTTAAATTTTAGATCAAACGGAAGTCTATTATCTACTATTTTGTAAAATTTTCGTAAATGCTATTTTGTAGCCCTGGAAGTCTATTATCTACTGTCCAAATTTCAGATCAAACGGAAATCAGGATAAAAAGTTATGATCCAAATGCTAGGCAGTGTCCAAAATCCTTTCTACCTAAATTTATCTTAAATGTGTTTTAACTCCAAAATACTTCCAAACTTCTACAACATACCCTATTACGTCAACTAACATTTTTATTTCTACTCTTGCAACCTACATATTTCGTGCCGACATCACTACATATATTAGCATTTCAAAATATAATTACGTTGCTATATAAAGATAAGAATGTGGGGGTTTACAATCTACCCTTTAAAGAAAGATTTGTCCTTGAAACTTACCTTAAGTAGAGAATAAATGAGGGTACTTCTTGTTTGCTCGTTTTCGTTGTAGTATATTATAACCTCCAAACATCATCCTTCAATGCATATAGTTTATGTGTGGAGAGGAGTGTCACTCTCTTTTGGAATGATGTCAAAAGAAAGGGCAACAGAATGGTGGAATGAAATGTGTGTGTGTGTGAACAAAAATGCTTCCCAAGCGCAAAAAGACTTTTGTGTGTTGTGTTTTACTTGGAACTGTATTCCAAGGTCATCTCCTCATGGAAGGAGGTGAATCTTGTAGAAGGTACTTTTGGTGAAATAAAAGTATAAAACCATTTGTTGTTTGAAGTTGGTTTGTGATTTGTGTTGTGATGAAATTGAAATGGGAAACAAGTGTTGGCTAATCTGAAGGGTTCACACCAATGGGAGTGTTAAGTCAACTTGAAACCTTCCTCCAATGATGCATAGATGAACAATTGATTCGTGGGAAGCAAAGGATGAGATAGAAGTGAGGATCCAAGCATAACCCATGATAAGTTTACGGGATATCAAAGACTCACACCATGTCCTCACTCAACCCAGTCAAATCAAACCATCGTACACCGAGGGGATGAAAGAAGATAAGTTGAAATGGCATATCCAAGAGGAGGTCTTCCTTCGATTAGCCAATTTAAAGAATTAGCTTCTCATGCTTAAGATAAAGACAACAATGTAATGAAAAGACATTATGAAGAAATGAAGATTGGAGCTAAGCATAAATGAAATACACAAATATAACTTGCAGATAATTATACATGTACATCACCTCTTACTAAAGATTGGATGAGAAACTACTCACTCTTCATGGCTTTGGTAAAACTAGAAAAGTGAGTAATGCTCATCCCTCCAAGTAGAGGAGTTTCAAGGTAAAACATATTACACACGGAGCCAATCTTCGACAAAGAATGAGTAAATCACGTTCCACCCTTAACGGCTTTGGTAAAGCTCTAGAAAAGTGGAAGAGTTTCACTCCTCTAAGGGAAGAAGGAAGCTCAAGACAATGGAAATAAAAGAAAGCAATAAATTAAAATAAAGCAATAATACAATAAAAGAAGCAATACATTAAAAGAAAGCAATAATGACTTTTGGAGGGTTTTTCAGTACCAAAAGGTGCTCTTTTCAAGAAAGCAATAATGACTTTTGGAGGATTTTTCACTACCAAAAGATGTTCTTTACAAGAAAGATGATACAAGAAAGGACCAATGACATTTAGAGGGTTTTTCACTACCAAAAGATGCTCTTTACAAGAAAGATGATACAAGAAAAAAATATGATCTTTACAAGACCCAAGGGGTGGTATTTATAGGCAAAAAGGGAGGGCTTGAATTACACTTTGATCCCCCTTTATTTTGAGCTTTTGATAATTGGCACTCTATAGTTTTTAGCTTTATTAATTAGCACCCTATAGTTTTTAGCTTTGGTAATTGGCTCCCAAGTAGTTGGTAGCTTTGATGCACAAAATCCTGAAAAGAACAACAATCATTGCATTATCCCTAATTCACACACTAACCCTAATTTGATTTATTTTGACTAGTTTAACTAACACAATTGACCTATTAACTTAATTAAATTATGCATTAATTAGAGTTAATCACTTCTCTCACATCTCCAGCTCTGGTTCCCAAGTAGCTTCCTCCACCCCATGAGGTTGCCACAAGACTTTCACCAGTTGGATGACTTTATTGTTAACCACCGTCTCCTTGGTATCGAGAATCTCCTACGGCTGTTCTTCATATGTTGCTCCATCTTGAATTTCTATATCCTCCAAATCCACGACATATGTTGTATCCGATTGACACTTTCTTAACATTGACACACGGAACATGTCATGCACCCCTGACAACTGGGCTGGTAACCGAAGTTAATACGCCACTTTGCCCACAACTTTGATCACTTCAAATGCTCCGGTATATCTTGGGGCTAACTTCCCCTTCTTGCCAAATCTAAACACTCCCTTCTTGGGTGACACCTTGAGGAACACATAGTCTTTCTCTTGGAATTTTAATGGTCTTCTTCTTCTATCTGCATAGCTTTTCTATCTACTTTGTGCCATGCGTATTCTTTCCCTAATTAGTTAAATTTTCTCCGTAGTCTCCCAAATAATCTCTGGTCTAAACAAGCTACTCTCTCCAGTTTCTAGCTAACAAGTCGAGGATCTACATAGTCTCCTATACAAATGCCCCATAAGGTGTCATGCCAATGCTAGATTGAAAACTTTTGGATTGGCCATCCGTTTGAGGATGAAAGGCGGTGCTAATGTGCAACTCTGTCCCCATAGCTCATTATAGACTTTACAAAATGAGAATCACGATCCAACACAATAGAGAGTTGAACTCCATGTAATCTAACAATCTCACGAATATAAAGTGTCAGTGTCAGTAGTCTTCATACTCAAAAAATGAGCAGACTTGGTGAATCTATCTACAATGACCCATACAGCATTATGCCCTTGTGACATCCATGGCAAACAAGACACAAAATCCATGGTGATGTGATCTCACTTCCACTCTAGAATAGACAAGGACTGTAGTAATCATCTGGGTTTTTGATGCTCCACCTTCACCTGCTGACACACCACGCACTTTGTAATGTACTTAGCCATATATTGTTTCATCCCTTTCCACCAATATTGACGCTTCATGTCTTTATACATCTTGGTACCACCCGAATGTATAGAGAATTTTGAACGATGACACTCACCCAACACTTCTTCCCTTACTTGGTCATTGTTTGGTACACAGTCTTCCGCAAAACTATAATTCATTGTCATGTATAGACTAGTTCTCAGCAACCTCATTCCTCTCCAATCTACCCCTGATAGTTCCCAACTTTGTATCTTATCGTTGCAACTTCATAATCCTTTTTCGGAGAACTAGTTGAGATACAAGATTAAATAAGCATGGTTGATCCTCTTGTCTATCCACCAATAGATCAAATTCCTCCAAAGCATTAATCGTCTTCCACCTATTAACCACAAGAACATTGGTAGTTGAGTGTAAAATCGTAGTTTTCTAGATATTTAATCCACCTTCTTTGCCGAAGATTCAAGTATTTATATGTGAAGATATACTTGAGGCTCTTATGATCTGAAAATACTTGAAACTTTTCTCTATACAGCTAACACCTCCACAACTTAAGAGCAAAAACCACATCAGCAAGCTCCAAGTCGTGAGTGGGATAATTCTACTCATGGATCTTTTGTTGTCTTGAGCCATAAGCAACTACCTTACCTCCCTGCATCAGCACACATCCTAAGCCTCATAACAAAGCATCATGTAAACATTGTATCCTTCACCACTGCTTGGAATAATGAGGACATGAGTTGTTGTCATCTTTCCTTCATGGTGCGAAAGGCTAGTTCACACTCTTGAGTCCACAAGAATCTTTCCCCCTTTTTCGTAAGGTGAGTCATTGGTATTGCTAGTTTTGAGAACCCTTCCATAAACCTCCGATAGTAACGTACTAATCCCAGGAAACTTTGTACTTCGGTCACATTCCTTAGTGGTTCACATTTCATCATGACTTCAATCTTTGCAAGGTCAACAACTACACTCTTTTTTGGCACAACATGGCCAAGAAATTTCACTTCCTTCATCCAAAACTCACATTTACTCATCTTAGCATATAACTTATGCTCTCTCAAGGTCTGAAGCACTAAAAAAAGATGGTGTTCATGTTCCCCTTGTGATAGTGAATAGATTAATATGTCATCAATAAACACAATGACAAACTGATCTAGGTACGGCCGAAATACCTAGTGCATCAAATTCGTGAATGCTGCTAGGGCATTAGTCAATCCAAACGGCATTACCATATATTCGAAATGACCATACCAGGTACGAAAAGCTATCTTAGGAATATCCTCCTCCTTGATCCACAATTGATGGAACCTTGTGCGAAGATCAATCTTGGAGTTATACTTAGAACCCCTTTGTTGATTAAATAAATCATCAATTCATGGCAATGGATATTTATTCTTCACTGTCACTTGATTCAACCTTGGGTAGTTCATGCATAACCGAAGTGTTTCATCATGTTTCTTCACAAAGAGGACCGGGGCTCCCCAAGGTGAAATGCTTAAATGGATAAACCCAATAGCCAATAGTTGGTCTAACTACTTCCTTAGTTTCTTCAACTCCAAAGGTGCCATTCTATTGGAAAAAATGGATATGGGTTTAGTTCTCGGATAGAGATCAATCATAAACTCAATCTCTCTCTGTGGGGGTAACCAAGGTAGTTCATCTGGAAAGACATCAGGAAACTCTCACACTATTAATACCACGTCCGATTGGAATTTATCATGATCATCACCCTTCAAGGTAGCTAAGAAACTCAAATGGCTCCCTGCCTTAGCTTTCAAGAATCTACTACCCGTAGTAGGAAATGGGTGGGAAGAATTCTGATCGTTGATGATATTGAAAACTACCCCACCCGGTAATTGAAATGAAATCCGCTTATGAAAACAATCCATTACCGCACGAAAAGTGGACAATAAGTTTATCCCAAATATTATGTCATACTCATTAATGTCTAATGTAACCAAGTCTATAGTTAATTCTTGCTCCCCAATTCAAAGCGCACAACATCTACACACCCTTCTAGTATCAAATTGTTCTCCCGTAGGCATGTCAATACTCAAGGCATGTTCTAGATTCTCAAAGTCCAATCCCAAATTAAGAGCATATGTAGTGCGTATGAATGAATGAGTAGCCTCGGGGTCAAATAGAATTCGGGCCCAAGAATTATAGAGAAGAATAATACCTTCCACAACCACATGGGACACGTCTTCCTCCGATTGGGTCAAAGCAAACACTCTCCCTTGATTGGCACCACCGGGTGTTTTAGCTCCTAACGGTCTCTGATGTAGTGGCTTCGATAATGGTGGCTTATGTGCATTAACCTGTCCAGTCGTCAGGGTATTCTTTTGGGGTGAAAATATTAGACAATGATTTTGAATATGCCCCAAACCTCCACATGCAAAACAGGCTCGTGGGTCCACTCCTACCCTCTCCGGTAAGCCTTCAACTCCTCGAATTGTCTGAAGTCTTTGTCCAACCACCTGGTCTGGGCGACGGTAGGGTGCCACACTTTACATTCCACTACTGCTAACACCAGTGTTGATCAGACCTCCCCTCGCAAAGTTCTGTTGCCGCTGAGTGTCATCGGTGTCTCTCTCCACTAGTGCAGCTCTATCAACTAGATCCACATAGTCCCAAATCTTGTGAGCCATAAACATCTCCCTGATGGTAGGCCTCAAGCCCTGCTCAAAGCATTTGGCCCTACTGACCTCAGTAGATATGAACTCCATAATATAGCGAGATAGCTCATCAATCTTCCTCTCATAATCCGCCACTGTCACGCTACCCTCTCAAAGAGCAAGAAAATCTACAGTCATCTTGTCCTTGACCAATTCTGGAAAAATACTTATCTTGGAAGATCTGATCAAACTCCTCGTGTTCCTCCTTCTCTTCACCAAGTCCCACCAATGGTCTGCCTCCCCTTCTAGCAAATATTTAGCTAGATCGACCTGCAAATCCTCGACTGCTCCCATGTCATCATACATTTTCTTCACCTGATGAATCCATTTATCCACTTCCAAGGGGTGAGAGATTCCTTGGAAAGTAAGTGGGTGTTACCACAAAAATTCTCGAAGAACTACCATCCTTCGATTTTCATCCTTGTTGCCTGGTACATGAGCTAATAGATGAACCCCCCCATTGTGGTTGTTGTTTCAATTTTGGTGTTGAACTAGAGTGGTTTTCTCCCCTAGGCATTGGTATATGTCATTCATGGAATTTGGAGGTGGTGGTGGTGATAGGTTTGCTTGGCCACCACGTCCCTGTCCACGTCCACGTCTACCATCCATCCTGCACATCAATTCACAATTTCGTTTCTTTGATGTACAAGACATTTGGACTATCACTTTAATCTAAAGCATAAGGCTTGTATAAAATTTAAATCCACAATTTCATTCAACCTAATCCTACCTCTCTAGTGATAATTCATAACCTAGAACTCCCATGTAAGGCCTAAATCCTAGGCTCTGACACAAACCTTGTAACGCCCCAAAATCTACCTTGGACGGTATTACTATCTAAAACCATTCACATCATTAGAGCAACTAATAAGATCCATAAGTAAAGAAAATATCATTCATCATCCATGATATATACAACTTCATCCAAAAGAATATGCCAAATCCTGGTCATTACGCCCAAAAGAATATGCCAAAACTATTAGCTCGCAATAGAATAAGGAAAGTATTATTATAAACAATATCTCAAAATGAAACTCCTAGTCTAGTACATAAAAAGAACAATTCTAGACATCCCCCTCTGGATCCACATGTCCATCCACTTAAGCTTCCCAAATCACCTACTCGTCAACTCGGAGCTTTTTCTCTAAACCAAAATCTGAAAATAAATATTGTTTGTAGGGGGTGAGCACTAAGCTCTATAAAAAAATCCTCCTAAACTTGAACAAGGTTTTGAAAACATATAAAACAAGTCGGTCTCATTTCACAAATATCATATATAACTTTTGAAAGAAAACAGTGACAGTTCATCCAATCTCAAGTTTAAGCAATATCAATAAATTAAATAAAGAAATAAAACCGATTCCCAACAATAAGTCATTTCCAACCATAAACCATTTCAAACAAGTTATTGTCATAAACCATTTCCACAACAACAAATAATAAGCCACAATTTGTACCATTACCCACAATGTATCTCAGGTATGATGTATTACATCACATGAATAAACACATCGAGAATATCCTAGCCCACACACAAACACCCAATCCTCACAAGGATATCCAACTTTAGGAAGGGTTTATACTAACACATTGGCAGTGACGAATCCAACCTAGGAATAGTATACTAACCCTCAGCCTTGATACCACATGAGCGAATAGTGGTTTGTTCCTCACAAGGCACTAACACCCCACTACGAGTGGTAGGGAACCTTCAATTCCACACAGAGTAAGAAACACATCTACATCACTCTACGATATATGATCAATAGTCACCCATGGTCATCCAAACATCCACAAGAGATACAATACAAACCCATTTTTTTCAAGTCATAAACAAATCAAAAAATCCCCAAATTCTACATGTATTATTCCAATAGAACAATTTAAGAAAATATGCAAAAGATCATCAAAAATAGCATTTTATTGTTCAATACAAAGCACTAGAGTTTTGAAATCAAAAACAAAGGAATGTTGAGAGAAAAACCCATTATTCTTAAAAACTAGGGTTTTCAAGACAAGGAGAAGAGATTTCATAGCTATTCAACCATATCTTCCTTCAAAATATGGTAATATTTGCAAGAGCATTGTTGTCCGAATTTGATATTGATAATTTACATGCAAGTATACATGATCAACAAGTAATAAAGTGATAAGTAGAGTATCGTTCCCATGGAGAAATATTGCTAATAACTTCCAAGTACTAACTTTATATCAATTCAATTTTATTTAAACAATTGGAATTAAACTATGAATTCACTAACTAAAAACTAAACCTTAAATTATTAATCAAGGGTTGAATTTACCAGATAAAAGAAGTTAACATTACAACTTCCTCTAATGCTTCATATAAATCTTTCTAACTCTCTTCTAGTTAATTGATCAAAATAAGTTGTTAACTGAGAACTCAAAGTTATTTATCAAACATCTTCCAATAGTTAGATAAATTATCTATCCCAATTAAATTACTATATTCCTATGCAAAATAATTTGGAATAGATTCACTAAGTTCAAAGTCTCATGAAAGTTACACACGGCATATAGATATATTCATATCCTATGTACAAACCCAACAATTCAATCCTAAGAAGAATTAACCAGACGTATGTCATCATATTCGGATCTAAACCTAGAATTCATCTTCTAATTTCATCTAGGTTATCAAATTGATTGATGACCACACAATTATATATTAAGCACAAAATATGACAAACAACTTATGTATGATCAATAGAACTAGAAATGAGAGTAGATAAATTTAACTAGACATTAGGTTCCGTTGCAATCTTAATAAGAATTTAGTTCAAAATTTTATTGAAGAACATCATTCTAAAATTGAACAATATCTTAGAAAATCCAGAATTAAAAGTAAGAGAAAAGAATGAAAACTTAGTTGCAATCTTCAACCCTTCTCTAGCTTTCAAGTCCAATCTTCTTTGTGTCGATTCCTTCGATTCTTGTCTTCAATTTGCTTCCAATTCCTTGGTCTTTTAAGATGTTTTCAGCCCTCAAAAGTCAAAATACCTTTTTTCCACACAAACCCTAGCATATATGTAGTTTTAGAGTCTAATTTTGGGTCAAAAATAATGTAAAATTTGCGTCACAAACCAACACAAGCATGTGGGTGCCAGAAATTAGTATAGGGGTACCAATTGGACAGTATGTGGGCGCTGGGGCATCCAAATTGGCACTAGGGCGTGCCCCTCTTTCAAGCCTAAAATGCCCTTTAGCTTCCTCTTCCAAAAATCCAACCTTTAAGTTCCAAATTGACCGTGTTTCCTCCCAAATGATCATGATTCCTTCCAAACTATCATCACTACGAAATAACATCAAAACACAAAAAATAAATAAAAAGGAACATAAAATAATTGAAAACTTAAAATTTTATCAAACCGAAAATACTCAATTGTAGGTGTAAAACCCACTCATCAAGCATCAAGAAATAATGATTTCATACCATATATATCGGATTGAGAATGAAAACATACATATATATATGCCCTAGCCTCAATGGACAAGAGTGGAAGGAAACCCCTACCTTTCTACTTCCTTGGTATTCTTGAAAAACTAGAAGTTTTGATTTTCTTTAATGTGCAAATCCCTCTTGATCTTGTGCTTTTCCCCCTATCTCTTCATCTCTAAGCCTCTCTAGGCTTAAAAATGTTGAAATGGGGCTAATGAAGGTATCCTTAAATATTTATAGCGGGTGAAATTGTCCCCTATACGCGAATCTGAAAGTCAAAATTGTAACTCACGTTTAAATGTCATTTGGTGTTCGAATGTCAGTAGAGCAATTTTCTACTTTACGTTCGAACGTCACTTTAGTGTTTGAATGTTAGTTGTTCCCAGTTCTTTTACTTTTCCATCAGCGTTCTATCAGACACAAAAGTACTACGATGAACTGTCATTCGAACGTCCATTCAAGTCCGAACATCTTTCCAGTTTCTGCTGAAACTTTCAGTGAAGTTTTGACCTATTAGAAGTCGATTTGGAATATTTTTGTGAATACTATTTTGTAGCCCTGGAAGTCTATTATCTACTATCCAAATTTTAGATCAAATTGAAATCAGGACAAAAAGTCATGATCTAAATACTAGGTAGTGTCCAAAATCCTTTCTACCCAAATTTTATCTAAAATGTGTTTAAATTCTAAAATACTTCCAAACTTCTACACCATACCCTATTTCCTCAACTAAAATTTTTATTTCTACTCTTACAACCTACATAATTTGTGCCTACATCATTACATATATTAGTATTTCAAAACATAATTATGTTGCTATATAAAGACAAGAATGTGGGAGTTTACACAAGTAGTACCCAAAAAGTCTAGTGTCACAGTACTGAGAAATCAAGAAAATGAATTGGTCCCTATGCTTACTGACTTGATTCAAAATGTGTACACCCAAGTGCAGGCAGTCAAACTGCAGTAATAATTCGATTAAGTCCAGAGTCGAATCCACAGGGAACTATAATTAGTGTTTTGAAGTAGTAGTGAAAGAGACCAATTAACTGGAAACCTTGAGAATTTGAAGTTATGGGATTTCCTAAATAGAATATAAGATTCTTTCCAAGAGTTTTCTAGACAAAATATAAGATAAATTCAAATGTGAAACAGTCACCTTTTAGCTCGAGGATTAGAATATGTAAGTAATAACCTAGTTTATTTAGCTCGAGGATTAGAATATGTAAGTAATAACCTAGTTTATTATACTTGTGTTTTATAAATCAATTAACTCCCGTGTCAACAGAAAGTTAATCGGAAGATAAAGACGAACTGTGTGAATTAAGCACATGATTCTAATGCCTTTCTAGAAGTTTACAAGAATTGTCTATGCCGAGACACAATCCATCTACAAACAAGCAAGTGTTTCTACAAGGCATCCAACCATGGCATTAATGTTCTAATCTTTAGATAAAGCACAATAATGGTGAAGATTAAAATGTTGTCATGAAGATCTAGCCCGGGGTACTTGCCTTGAGCTAGCGAATCTTTCTATGCAAGAGTCATCTGTGACATAGAAAGATCTCACGGTTATACAAAATACCTTAGCTTTGCTAGATACATTCAATCATTCAATGAGCAAGTGAAATATAAAGCATTAAAGCATAAAACAATGCATAAATATAACTTTCGGATAATTTATACATATTCATCAACTCTCACTAAAGAGTGAATGAGAAACTACTCACTCTTCATAGCTTTGGTAAAGCTACAAAAGTGACTCATACTCATCCCTCCAAGTAGAGGAGTTACAATGTGAAAGCACAATAAACAAAGTGTCGATCTTTAATGAAGAATGAGTGAATCACGTCCCACCCTTCATGGCTTTGTTAAAGCTCTAGAAAAGTGGAAGAGGTTTACTCCTCTAAGAAATAAGGAAGCTCAAGCAATAGAAGTGAAAGACATGAACAATAGAAGTAGAAGAAAACTAGTCAAATTTGGAGGGTGGCTTCCTCAACCATGAAATGGAGGGTTGCTTCCTCAACCAACATACGAACTAACTCCCTTGATAGAAGCAAATATAACATACATCTAACTACATGACTGGTCAAGCTCTTGACTAGTTCTTGGTGTAGTCTAAGCCTTACAAACCAAGTTCTAACCTTTTACAAGAACTATCCTCCTCGCAAAGGCTCTCCTAAGGGGAGTATTTATAGGCAAGGAGGAAAAAGGAGGGGAGACAAGAGAGTGTGAAGGAATAGTGTGTGCCGCCTAAGCCCAAGTGAAGAGCCAACTACTCTGCAGCCTACCGGTGAAGAACGTTCAAACGTCAGTTAGCATTCGAACGTTGTCTCTGTTTTTCCTTTATGTGCGTTCGAACGTTGTATAGCGTTGGAACCTATCTTCTATCTTTGCTTTATGGGCGTTTGAACACCAGATGGGGTCTGACCTTCTCATTCAAGTGGTCTGCGGTCTTCTGTGGAAACCTATTTCCACACTCCATGCACATCTTGGCACTTTGCACTAATCAGTCTAGTCTTCAATCACTTAAGCGGACGTTCGAATATGAGTTGGCGATCGAACGTGGTACTCAAGTACCTCAGAGTCTTCCTTCTTGGCTACAACACGCCTTGTCTTTAGCAATCTGCTTTTCAATCACTCAAGTGGAAGTTCGAACATCCTTCGCTTGGTCCAAACTTTTCCAATTTTTCTCTAGAATATGTTGGTGTTGCATGAAAGTTTGATACTCATTGCCTTTAGTCCCTTGTATAATTTATGGCCTGAAATGTCATTATTTAAACTCCATTAAAGTATAATTAATCTTAAAAGAGCATAGTAATATGCCAATTTTAACTACTAATCACTTGCAGTCACTGGTTGGTGTATGCGTATTGACTGTCAAAAACTAAATTCTCTAAACAAAAAAGACTATTTTCCTCTACCTTCCGTAGACTAAGTTCTGGAAAGGATTGTTGGACATACATTTTATTTTTTTTTGGATGGATACTTCGACTACAACCAAACTAAAATAACAATTGATGACAAGGATAAAATAACTTTTACATGTCCTTTTGGTACTTTTTTTTATAAAAGAATGTCATTTGGATTGTACAATGTTCCAGCTACTTTTTAGCATTGTATGTTGAGTATTTTCAGTGACATGGTGGAGCGACTTTACTGATGATTTTCTTTTATGGATCATTTGAATTTCTTTTAGGTCATTTTTTTTCTGCTAAGGGAATTGAAGTTGATAAGTAAAAGATTAATTTGGTAGTTAATCTTTCTCCACCTAAGACAGTAAAGAGTCCTACGGTTGTGTGCATAATTTAGAAATTTCATAATTGAGAAAGCTTTGCTTGATCTTAGAGCCAGTGTCAATCTACTTTAGTATACAGTCTATGAATAGTTAAGACTGGGAAAGTTGAAACCCATTAATGTCACATTACAGTTGATAGACCGACCTATGAAAATCCCACGTAGAGTTGTTGAGAATGTGCTTGTTCAAGTTGATAAGTTTTATTTTCTAGTGGATTTTATTATTTTGGATACTCAGCTAGTTTTGCATGTTTCTACATAAATTCTTGTCATTTTGTGATGTCCATTCCTAGCTACATCAAATGCATTATTACTTACAGGAATAGAGTCATAAAATTTTCATTTAAAAATATGAAATTGGAATTGAATGTATTTGATATTGCTAACCAACCTAGTGAGGAGGAAGAGTTGCAAGAAGTAAATTACATTGAGTCATTAACTCAGAATTTGTTTGAAAATGCATGTAATAAAAAGGAGACATGCATTATTAGAATCTATAAATAATGTTGAGTCTATTGTAGATATTTCCATTGATGGAACATTGGTTCCAAAATTTCAATAGTTATTACCCAATTGAACAAATTCTGGTGAGTCTAGTGTCGTGGCTCCCAAGCCAGAGTTGAAACCTCTTTCGATTGAGTTGAAATATGTCTTCTTGGGAGGTGATAAAACTTATTCAATTTTAATATCTTCAATGTCGTCAAAATTTCAGGAAATTAAGTTGATAAGAGTCATAAAAAATTATCATAGTGCAATTGGTTGGACGGTAGCTAATATTAAGGGAATCAGTCCTCTTCTCTGTACTCATTTTATACTTGAAAGTAGACTCTAACCAAAAAGTGGTAAAGTAGATTAAATCTACATCTTAAGGAAGTTGTTCGGGCTGAAGTGCTTAAACTTTTAGATGCTGATATTATATACGTTATATCTGATAATAAATAGTAAGCCCTACACAAGTAGTACCCAGAAAGTCTGTTGTCACAGTAATGAGTAATCAAGAAAATGAAGTGGTCTCTATGCTTACAGTCACTAGTTGGTGTATGTGTATTGACTATCAAAAACTAAATCCTCTTACAAGAAAAGACTATTTTCCTCTACCTTCCCTAGACTAAGTCCTGGAAAGGATAGCTAGACATACATTTTATTTTATTTTTGGATGGATACTTCGACTTCAACCAAATTAAAATAACAATTGATGACAAGGATAAAATAACTTTTACATGTCCTTTTGGTACTTTTTCTTATAAAAGAATGTCATTTGGATTGTGTAATGTTCCAACTACTTTTTAGCATTGTATGTTGAGTATTTTCAGTGACGTGGTGGAGCTACGTTATGGATGATTTTCTTTTATGGATCATTTGAATTTTGTTTAGAAAATCTTGAAAAGGTCCTTACTCAGTGTGAGTAGACAAACCTTGTTTTAAATTGGAAAAAATGTCATTTCATGGTTACAGAAGGCATTTTTTAGGTCATGCTGTTTTTGCTAAGGGAATTAAAGTTGATAAGTCAAAGATTAATTTGATAGCTAATCTTTCTCCACCTAAGATAGTAAAAGATATTGAGTACTTTCTATGTCATGTAGGATTCTATAGAAGGTTCATCAAATATTTTAGTTTGAATATGTAGGCCAATGTGTAATCTTCTATGCCAGGATACACCATTTGATTGAAATGAAGCATGTCAACTAGCATTTGATAAACTTAAGAGCATGCTTATTTCTACACTAATTAATTCTTACCTTTCAAAATAATGTGTGATGTTGGTGATTATGCTATAAGAGCAGTCTTAAGACAAAAGAAAGATAAGTGACCTTATGTGATTTACTACGCAAGAAAAACTTTGAATGATGCACAGATGAATTATTTTACCACATAAAAAGAATTTCTTGCTATATTATTTACTTCATCCAAATGATATTTAGTTAGAACCTCAATTTTTGTGTTTATTGATCATGTAGTTTTGAAGTATTTGCTTACAAAGAAGAATCCTACACCATGTCTCTATGGTGGATACTATTACTTCAGGAATTTGATCTTATTGTCAAAGAAAATAAGGGAGATAAAAATGTGGTAACTGTTTATTTATCAAAGCTGAATTACGATACAAAAGAGGTGTCAGTACCAATCAAGGAAACTTTTCCTGATGTTATTTGCAATAACAGAGGTACCATGGTATGCAGATCTAGCTAATTATTTAGCCATAGGTACCATTTCTTTTCACTATACTTTGACTAACAGACATAAATTTTTAAGAGAGGTATGTAATCTCGTTTGGAAAGATCTCTATGTAATATTGTAAGGATGAGATAATAAGTGTTGTGTACCCAATCATGAAAAAGGTCAAATTGTTTCTTTTTGCCATTCTAAAGCTTGTGGTGGACATTTTTCTTCAAAGAAAACCACTGATAAAATTTTGCAGTGTGGATTTAATTGGCCCACTCTTTTTAAGGATGTACATATTTTTGGTCTAAATTTTGACCGAAGTCGAAGGTTGAAAAATATTTCAAAGAGAAATATGATGCCTTTAAACCCTATTTTGATTATTGAATTTTTTTATTATTGGGGAATGCTTGACTTGCGTTCACCCTAATCTCCAAACATGAACCCTTGAATGTATATATGGCTTTTGTGTGTAGGTGAGTGTCACTCTCTCTCGGGTTCGATGCTAGAAATGGGGAAAATCGTGTGTGTGGATGAAAATGTGTGTATGTGTGAAAAAGTACTCCGCAAGCGTAGAGAGACTTACAATTTTTGTGTTTTACTTGGAATAGGTATTCTAAGGTCATCTCCTCAGGGAAAGAAGGTTGAATTATGGTGAATGTGATTTTGTAAAGCAATGAAATGTTTTAAATTTTGTAATTGTGTGTTTTGGTGAGTAGATTTTTTGATAAAAATGAGATGAAAACAAGGTTGATTAATCCAAAGAGGTTGTTCCAATGAGAATGTCAAATCAACTCAAAGCATTCTACCAATGGTGTCTCAGTGCTTGATTGATTCATACGAAGTGAGGGACTAATGTGGAGGTGTAGGCTCAAGCATTCCCCATGACAAGTCTACGGTGTATCAGGAGCTCACAACCACGTCCGTACTCAACCTAGCCATGCCAAGCACCTTACACTACGAGGAAGAATAAAGGAGAGTTGATTTAGCATACCCAAGAGGAAATATCCATTGGATTAGCCAACTAAAAATGTAACACCCCACCCTCCACATGCCATAATATTGTCCGCTTTGGGCCCACTGGCCCTCATGGTTTTGTTCCTCCCAGTATCTCTGGAAAAAGGTCTTATACCATGTAAGGCAAGGGGCTTACTAATAAGCTCAGTCACTTTCCTCTCCCTAACCGATGTGAGACACCAGGATCTCACAAAAAAATTGTCTATCTATAATCAAAGCAAAAACATTCATAATGTAAAGAGGCATGACGAAGAAAAAAAACATGGAACTTGTATTAATGCAAGAAAAGAGTTAAACTACAAGAGAAATTACATTCATAGTAAAAATACAAAGATTGAAGGCAAATACCCAAATGTAGAACTTAAAATGCTAGAATATGTAGTTAAACTTGAATACACTTGAAATAAAGGAGATTAAAGTGCAAGAAGTAAAGAGTATAAGTGATTTAAAGCTTAATACAATTGAAATGGAGAAGAAAATGCAAAAACCTAACTCTCTCTCTAGAACTTCATCTTCTTCCATGGGACTTTCTCTCTTTAAAAACTTGTGTGGCTCAATTTTGGTTTAAGAATCCTCCATTTTCGTCCATCAGCCCCCCATAGTCTATGAGACCTAACTTTCCATTAATGGGAGATGATTGGAAACTTGCACAAGCAAGGACAGGCCATGCCTGCAACCCCTCATGCCTCCCTATTGCTCTCTCTTCCTCTTCCATGCTCTTTCTTCCAAAGCCAAATTTTAGGTGTAGAGAGGCATGCTTGTATGTAGAATATGTCAGGGTAGGTGTGGGAGAAGCAAAGGTGGGCTCACGAAGTAGTTGGAGTTAAGATTGCAGCTTTCTGGCATTTCTAGGCAAAACCTACAGGTAGGATTTTACCTGTTTTGGCTTTTTCTTGATTTCTTGCTATCCCGAGCCACTTGTTAAGCCTCCCCACCTTCTTCATTGTCTTTAAGCACTTGATAGAAGGCTTAATGCTCGTCATTAACCATTCATTACCTACAATCACACAAAACTGCATTAATTGAAAGATTAAATGTAATTTCTCCCATTTTATCCACAAAAGCAAGTATAAAATGGGTGCAATAGAGACAAATGATGTGCAATATTCTATGCTCATCAGGGCATCAATTTTATGGTACCATTTCCTCCCTCCTTTATACATCTATAGATTTTAGTTGTTGTTGATTATGTTTTTAAATGGGTTGAGGCAATTCTTTGTTGGAATAATGATCATCGCACTGTGATTAGATTTTTAAAATAACATATTTTGTCTAGATTCAAAATCCCTTGAGATATTTCAAGTGATGGGGGTTCAAATTTTTACAATAAATCTTTTGAAAACTTAATGAAGAAATATTTTATTTCACACAAAGTATCTACCCCTTATCATCCTCAAACAAGTGGACAAACTGAATTAGCCAATAAGGAGATAAAATATATTTTGGAAAAAAGAGTTAATCTAAATCGCATAGATTGGTCAGCAGTAGAGTTATAGCCCTATGCATCCCTTATTTCTATGACACCGCATAGGATGACAGCAGCAGAGTTGCAGGAGCTTAAAGTCAAGTTACAAGAACTATTGAATAGAGGATTTATTAGGCAAAGTACCTCACCTTGGGGTGTTCCGGTGTTATTTTCCAAGAAGAAGGACAAGACGCTTAGACTCTGCATTAACTACCGGAAGTTGAACAAAGTCACTATCAAGAACAAGTACCCACTGGCGAGGATCGATGATATTTTGACCAGTTAAAAGGGGCATGGGGGTACTCCAAGATAGATATGTGCATGGGGTACCATCAGTCGAGGATTAGGGATACCGACATTCCGAAGATGGCATTTCAAACAAGTTATGGGCATTTCATATTTATTGTGATGCCATTTAGATTGACGAATGCCCCGGCGGCAATCATAGATCTTATGCATAGGGTGTTCCAGCCCTACCTAGATCAATTCGTTTTGGTCTTTGTTGATGACATACTGATAAAATGAACAATAATCTACCACTGTATTCGTATTTCAGGTATGAAGTAAGATCTAGCATGGTCACCATCGAAAGCATTATGTCCCACATATCCACACACACAAATCCACGCAAGGATATCCAACATTTGGAAAGGGCGTGTGCGAACACAATGGCAGTGACAAATCCAACCCAGGCATTAGTATACTAATCTACTGACACGGCACTCGTGAGCTAATAGTGGTTTGATCCTCGCAAAGCACCAACCCCACTACAAGTGGTAGGATATGTCCAAACCTGCACAGAGTAAGAAGACATCTACCCACTCCATGATACCCGGTCAATCGTAGCCCATGTTTATCCAAACAACCACACAAGAGATACAATACCAACAATTCCATAAATAACAAATAATTTCCAAAACCCCCAATTCCATGTGTATTTCCGAGAGCACAAGTAATTTCAACAACCCTCAAATTGTCACATATATCATTTCAATAGAACATTAAAGAAAATACAAGAGTTCATCATCCATATCATTTTATTACTCAACACAAAGCACTAAGGTTTTGAAATCAACAACCAAGGAAGAATCAAAAGGAAAACCCATCACTCTTGAAAACTAGGGTTTTAAATCAAGAAAAAGAGATTTCATGGGTATTCAACCCTAACTTTGTTTAAAAAATGATAATAATTGCAAGAAGACCAAGAAACAAAGAACCCATAGCAAATACATAAGATTAAGAGTCAAACCATACATATATATTAGCCCTAATATCAATGGTCAAGAATGGAAGAAAATCCCTACCTTGCTTCCTTAGTTTTTTAGCGAAGAAGATGAAGATTTGATCTTTCCAAAACTTGGATCACCCTTTAATCCTTTGTTTTTCCCTTTCTTTCTTCCTCTCTAAGCTTTTCTAGGGTTAGAAGTGTTGAAATGGGGCTTAGGGAGGTGTCCTTAGGTATTTATAGTGGAAGAAATAGTGTCTTGTGCACGATTTTGCAAGTCAGAATTCAAAACTGACGTTCGAACGTCATTGGCGTTTGAACGTCATTCCTGTTTCTGTTGAACCTTCCAGTGAAGTTTTGGCCTATTTAGAGGTCGATTTGAAAAATTTTCATGAAATACACTTTCGTAGTTCTTGAAGTCTACTATGAAATACCCTTTCTAGAAATTTTCATGAAATACCCTTTCTCAAATCCACACTAGCCTCCGTCCCCCCCCCACCACTCCATAAAAAAAATTTTAAAAATAAAAAATAAAAAGTCAACCAACCACCATCATCACTGCGAACCTAAGAAGCATAGATATAGACATAGATACGTCACGATATAAACTTATGGACACAAACATGTTGGGAACACATTGCAACTACTTTTGTTTAATTTTCAAATTATATAGTTTATGAAAAGTATAGATATAGTGATAGTACATTCACAAGAAATTCTGTGCTTTATGAGAAGTCAATCTTATGTTTTGTTATCTAGTGTGAAGTCTTACATTGAAAGATCATATTGACAATGATCATCAATCTTATAAAAGAAAAATTTGGCAAAAGAATAAGAAGAGGTGGGCAGATTAGGCATAGTCATATCACCAACTTATGTATCAGGGGAAACATCAGATGGAAATGGATCAATATAGATGAGATTAAATTTATGCAGAGATGAAGAACCAGATGGAATAGAGAAAAAAAAGAATATGCTCCATAAAGACAACATAGCAAGAAACGTAGAGTTTTGTGTACTAGAATCATAATAACGATATCTCTTTTGTCCCTCACCATATCCAAGAAAAACACATAAGGCTAAGCGATTAGGGAGTTTGGTATGATTAGCACTCATAGCAAAACAAAACATTTACGTCCAAACACATTGAATGAGAAATAATCAAGTGTTTTACCACATAATTTTTCAAAGGGTGAGACATCAGAATTGAGGATTGTGGGAATGCAATTAATAAGGTGAACTATTGTAAGGACTAATTCACCCCAAAAAGAGCTACGAACACCAGTTGATAATAATAGAGAACGAGTAGTCTTAATAATGTGACGATGTTTTCGTTCAGCTACTCTATTTTGTTTTGGTGTGTCATTGCAAGAAGACTGATAAATAGTATCATTAAATTTCAACAAATCACAAAAGGGTTTAAAGGAATATTCTCCAACTTGATCACATCGGAAGTATTTGATTATTGAAGAATATTAGGTACACACCATAGCACAAAAAGTAGTGAAGACAAAAAAGAATTTAGACCTACGTTTCATCAGGTAGACCCAACAGTATCTAGTATGATTATCAATGAAAGAGACATAATATCTAGACCCCTTTTTAGTAGCAATAGGAGTTGATCACCAAATATCCAAATGTACTAAATCAAAAGGTGCAAAAAAACTAGAGTTACTTTTATTGAAAGGTAATGCAGTAAATTTAGGAAACTTGCATCCATTATAATTTGAAATATCATGACACTCTAAACTACCCATAGAAGTTAAAAATTTTAAACAAGAATGAGAAGCATGACTCAAACAGGAATGCCATAAATAAAAACTAGGTGATTGTGGACTCAATTGAATGGAAGATAAATCAACAATAGATGCAGCAACTTCGGGAACATGAAGTCCCTACAACACATACAACCCTCCATTTTTATGGCTTATCCCAATCAGCTTCTTGGACCATGGATTCTCCACAACACAAAAATTAGAGGAAAAGTGAACTAAAAATTCTGAATCAAACAGCTGACTAAATTGAGATCAAATTTAATTAAGTTGAGGAATATAGAAGACATCAGGAAGTGTAAGCTGGGAGGACACAACTGTTCCAACACCAATCAAAGACATTTGGGTGTCAATGGCTAAAGGACAGATATAGATGGAGGAGAAACAATAGAAGCAAGGAAGGAAAAATTACTAGTCAAGTGATGTGTGGCTCCCAAGTCAAAGTTCCAGACAGTTCGAGATATTACTTAAGGACCCAAAGAGAATGAACTTGCAGGGGGAGAAAGTAGTAAGGCACCTAATTGATGGAGGGATAGAATTTTTTGCAATTGATCAACTATCAAAGTAATTTTGGGAGCCGAAGGGAGTGGCTCATCCATCGGTGATGCTACTATTGCCATATGATGGTCTTTGGACTTAAATGGCTGATCTAATGCCCCCTTAGCATTCTTGTTCACCAATTTATGACATTGAGCCTTCTAGTGGCTCTTTTCACGATAGAAACTACACTCATCTGAAGTACCTCGACCCCAATATTTATTATGTGAAGGAGAAGTCACCTTGGGTGGTATAGCCAATACAATCTGATTAGGCAATGGAAGGAGAGCTTTTCCAAAAAAATTCTTAAGATGAACTTCTTCAAACAGAAGCTCATTCACTATTGTATCAACTGTAAGAAATTGGAGATGATGGAGAATAAAACTATGAAGTCCCTCGAAGTCATCTCTAAGGACTATAAAAAGTTGCACCAACCGCTAGTCGTCTCTAAAGGTGCGATATCCCATATGAGTACCTAGTTTAGCAGGTTCAACAAGTGCTAATTGATCTCAATATCCAGTAATAAATGAGTAGAACTCCTGTATGGTCTTATCACCCTAACCTATAGTTAAATAATCTCAAATATTCTTGGCCGTGTTAAATTTAGCCAAATGAACACCTATGATCTGATCAACTAAGTTGTTAATCCAAGTGATGATTTTAGCATTGTTGATTTCCTAAGTGTTCTTTAAGTTAGCATATTTCTCTACCTTGGGATCTATTGGAGCTTGCAAAGCACCATTAACATAACACCACATCTCCTTACCCAAGAAAAATTCCCTCATAATATAAGCCTAATATGAATATTTTACACCATTTAATCGTACACTAAATAGCCCAAAGAGAATTAGAATTTTCATTTTTCATAATGTTAACCAACAAAGTCAATGCTCGCAAAAAAATAATACCCAAATCAAGTAGCCCAAAGCCCAATAGTCCAAAATAAGGTTCAAACTCAAAACACATGAACAAGAAATGAGATAGGAGACTTGAAAAATACCTAGTTCAACTAGAAAATAGCAACAAGACCAACAAAATAGAAGACCTACAAAGCATACCAAAAACCAAAAGCCAAGAACAAGAATTTCGACCACTGTTCTTTCGATGAACTATAGGCCGACGGTCCCAAGTAGCCAAAATCGAACCAAATGCCTTCAAATCACAAAAATAGCTAGCTACACTCTTAATTACACCCTTTAGACTCAATTTGAAGCAAAAAATTTGAGAAAATCAATTCCAAATCACAGATCAAAAAATAGAGTCAAAAATTTTGAAAAACATTCAAAATTTGAAAAATCCTATCAAATGGCCTCGAAATCAAAAATGAAATATACCATTAGAAAGCCCATGAAGAATCGAATAGAGTGGTGCTCTCGCCTGCTCCAAATTGACGACGTCAACCCTAGTTTGATGATTTCAGCTCTCGTCTTTGGGCCCAAAAATTTTTGTTGTTGTGTTCTACAATTTATTAAGTATGCTAGAATGGTAATAAGCTCTGATACCATGTAAACATTAATAAAAAGGCAAGAAAAAAAAAAGATAAGAGAAAGAAGTGAAAGATATTATTAAGGCTAATTCAATTTGTAATCCAACTTAATACTCTAACAATATAGATAACGTATAGTAAACGTACATTATTACAATGATTGTTCTCACCTCAATTTTTTTTCTTTAGTAAAACATTATGCATCTTGTTTTCTTAGTAGTTCATTTTGAGTACAACTTTAACATGATTAGAGTAAACCATTATTTTCTCTCATGGTATATGATAGTCACGTGTCAAATTTTTAAGCTTTGTTAATTGCATGTCAGCGCATGTTTCTTGCTTGCTAGAGACACTACCGAAAGAGTTTTGGACATGTGTGCGGAATTAAAATTTTATCATTTAGTTGTGGACGAAGATAAAAAAATATTGGGATAGGTGTCTAGAAGTATTCGAAGAATGTTGGTGTTCTACATGTATCCAACACGGATACATCATTTTCTTAAGAGTGTCGTGCTTCTTAGCTGCCAACAACCCACAATTTGCCCTTACTTTGAATTGACATGGATGCCCATGTATGAAGTCGACTATGGTGGTCTTGATCATAGACTTCAGCGTGGGAAAATTGAATATGTTCTCATGGTTCACCAAAAATGGATACCCCCACTCTAAATCCACAATTGGCATTGAATTCACCACCCAGAGTATTCATGTCTAAGATAAGATCATCAAAGCCTAAATTAGGATCACTGTCATTCAAGAGAGGTTCTGTTCTCAATTCTCTCAGAGGTGGAGGTGCAGTGTGTGAATTTGTAGCCTTTTGGTCTATTAGATTTGTTGGTATGGATTAGTAGATGACAATGGTGGTTGGCTATGGTGGGGTCACCTTTAGGTGGGAGTAAGAATCCAATGGTGGTTTGGAAAACTGGTGAGAGGTTGGAAGGTTGGAAGAGCGCTTTGTTGTCAAAAGGAGAGAGAGTAAGCCTAGAACAATCTACTTTCAAGTATTCCTACTTATTATAGTTCTTTGTTTTAGGTCCCTTCACAAGTGGCAAAACGGATTAAGAGGATGATGAGAGAATTTTGTGTGAGGTAGTGGGGAAGGGAAAAGGGGTAATTTTCGTAAGTTGAGAAATGGTCACTCATTCCAAAAATAAATAGGGTTTGACTATTGGGAATATTATGGGTAGGAATAGTGCCTTACTAGGGAAATGGTGGTGGAGATTCATTTTTCAATTTAATCCATTATTGCGTGTTGTTATTCTTAGGAAGTATGCAACTCATGATAATAGTTGGGATTCTCATGTAGTTAATTGGAAGGATGCTTGTAATCCATAGAAATCATTTTTTAAGGGGTTACCTTTTGTATTCAATATGTCAATTGCATTGTGGGGAAATTGGAAAACTATTATGCTTTGGAAAGATGCTTTGACGGTTGTTTTCCCTTTTCTTCCTTATCTATTGATTGTCTCATCTTTGTCGGTCTCACACTTCAATAGCTTCAATGGCATGCTATCCTTGTTTTCCTATTAATTGATCTTTTAACTTCATTAGAATCTTAATGATGGGGAAATAGTTGAGTTTTGCTCTCTATCATCCTTGTTGGGGATTGTTATATCAATACAAAATATTCTTTATAGAGGAAGGGGAAGGGGTGCTATTCTTTCAGCTAGGGAGTTTTCGTGTAATTATTCTTAGAAAATTTTCTTAATGATCATTTAATACCACAATTTGAACTTTCAAAGATAATCTTGAAAGATAATGTAAAACCCGATAAATTTAAATTTTTGTAAACAATGGCAAAATGGTAATTTTGCCGCTACAATACGGGTTGGAGACCTGGATTTTTCTAGATCTCAAATGGAAAAATGGACCTCACCTTTGGATTCATCTCACGAAATCTAGTTACCTCATCAAATTTTATCAAATTTCGAGATAGTTAAATTTTTTTTGCATTTTACGAGGTGACCAAGTCTCGGGTGATCCAAAAATGAAATTTTCCATAAAATTTTAAAATTTAAAAAATAATTAAAGGAAAATTAAAATAAAATTATTTTAAACTTGAACCGGAACGAAATTTAATCATTTCGGGATGAAAAACAGACCCGGAAACAAAAAGGGTCGTGTGGCGCATTGTGAGCCAAGTAAATGGAGGGTATAAATAGGGGAAAAAATCAGATTTTTCTCCATTCTTCAACCGGTTTAACGTGAGAAAAGAGGTGAGGGAAAGAAGAGAAGTTCTCCACCTTCTCTCTACGATCTAGGAAGCCACGGAGCTCAAATCCACACGGGCCAAGAATTAAAGTTGCTCCCCTCGCCGAGGGCTATGCAACCACACCAAAAACAACGAGTTTCACTGAAGGTTGAAAAATGAGATTTTTGGGAAGTGAGGATTCAAGATTGTTTTGAATTCTTGGGGCTTCCCAATGTCATTTTACTCTTCGAGAGGTTGGGGTTCTCCTACTTTGGTTCATTTTTCACTTGTAGTGTTATATGAAATGTGTCGATTAAATGGGAATATGTATTTCACTCATTTACGTATATGACATTGGTGAAATAGGTATGGAAAACAAGTATGTAATGGGTTGGAATAGAATTTCCTAGCTCAAAATTGTGATGTGAAAATTGCTTGTTTGGTAATTCCATGGGAAAAGTGATTATATGAGCATGCTATATGTTTTATATTATGCTTTCTGAATGAGGTGAAAATTCTTATGTGATAATATGAATTGTTGCCTTGAAAGTGTTTGTCAAAATGCCTATGTGTAGATTGAGTTGTTATGACTTGATGAGGTATAACATGCTTTTAAAATGTGTTGGAAAGAAATGTTAATATGTGCTCCTTGAGATATTGACATTGTGATGATTTATGGAATTCATATACAAATGATATGAATCTCCATGGAACATGTAGACATGTGGTTTAAAATTGCTCATATGACATTTATTACATGTGGGAACGATGTTGGAATAGCAATAATTCATTACATTGCATATACACGTAGACATTGCAATTTATGGGCGTGGGTGCAGGGTTGGCATCAAACACCACGTAGGTGGATGATGGGTGGGCTTGGAAAATTTGGATTGAATGTCCGACTGAGTCGCACGGTTGCATAAAAAAGACTTGGGTTAGGTTAGCAAGAAGGGTTAGACTATCCTTTGGGTGAGAGACCCGGTATTTGGATACGCACTTTCATTGGTATGAGAGCCCATAAAGTGTGTCGGTGTACGCGGAATCGTTGGTGGAAGTCCACGAATCCATGAATTCCATGTCGATTGGGTGACCGTTGGTATAAGTCCATAAATACCCACCCCAAGAAAGACCCGGAGATTTTAGTTAGTCATTGGGTGTGTAACACAAATGGTGGGGGGCTTGGAGAGCCCGGGTTTGATATTCATTGCATAACATAGGGTGAAGGTAAATAGTTGGAGCTAGAAAAGCTCGGTGTTAATACACATTGGCATGCCATGTGTTGTGGAGTTGGGAAGGGCTCGGGTAAGTTACATGAATGAGCATCATCTCATTTCATGACATGGTATGTTAGATTTCAATCTTGACTTGCTTAAGTATTAATTGGAATGGATTTTGGTTGTGTTTTGTTGCATAACACATTGCATATGCACTTAGGTGGGGAGTAGCCCTTGTAGGAAATTCTCTACTGGGCATTGGCTCACCTTATACAGGAATATATTTCAGGTGCAGGGTTCGTACCAATGGAGGACTCACATTCGGGGCCTCAAAGATGAAGAAAAGCCGGTTTGTGGCTTTTGAAAATAAGTTTTTTTTAAAAAATTTGTTTAAAACCCATTTGGCATGTAAATGTATGGAATGAGTTGTATTAGACATTGTATATATTAGATTATATGTGAAAAACATGATTTAGTATGTTTTGGATGAAAAATGTAGGTTTTGGAATGGGTTAAAATCGACAACAGGTGAATTGGGCAAAACTAGACAAAGTGTACCGGTACTGCGTACCGATATAGTCTGCCCAGAAGGAAAAGTGTACCGGTACTGTCTACCCAGAAGGCAAACTGTACCGGTACTATCTATTAAAATCTGAGATTTTTAAATTATTTTGCTAACCTTTTGAACTTTGTCTTCTTTAGTTCCAACGATACAAATAGACATTAAATGAGGTATATTGAGGTATATTGGACCTCCGTTGAATTAAATGATTAAAGGAACACGAGTTATACGTGTAAGTTATAATCTCGGTTACAGGGATGTGATGGACGTGATGTCGAGCCATGCGACACTCACGGGCATTCCGCGGGTTGACGGGTTGTCAATGGGACCCCCGATTTTAGGGATGTCACAGCTTGGNTTGTAAGTTATGATCCAATTACAGGGATGTGATGGACGTGATGTCGAGCCACGCGACATTCATGGGTATTTTTGCGGGTTGACGGATAGTCAACGGGACTCTCAGGTTTAGGGGCATCACAGATAATTTTCTTAGATAAAGGAAGGGGAAGGGGTGCTATTCTTTCATCTAGGGAGTTTCTGTGTAATCATTCTTAGATAATTTTCTTAATGATCCTTGAATACCACACTTTGAACTTTCAAAGATAATCTTGAAAGCAAAAATGACTAGTAAAGTTCAAGTCTTCTCCCGAACTATTGCTCTCAAGCAAACTAACTAATGACTTGCTTCATAGAAGGAGACCTTATCTTTATTTTCTTCCCCAGTGGTGCATTAAGTGTATGAGGAAAAAGGAGAGCATTGATCACCTCTTCCTCCAATGTCCTATAGCCTTTTCTTTATGGAGTAGATTGCTTTTATTAGTAAAGATGTGTTGAATTGCTCTAGCCTCATACATGGAGATGTTTGTAATTGAGTTTTGGGGTCTTGGAAGGAGTAAAAAAGCTAGATCACTTTGTAGATGTCTAGTTTTGGCTTTATTTTTATTTTATTTTTTGTGAGTTATATGGATTGAGAGGAATTAAGAATGTTTGAAAACCATCGGCAAGTAGCATATCCCTATTGTTAATGTAACAACACTTGCTCCATTTCCCACTTGAAGGGACACTTCTCCTCTACTTATCTTTTTGCTTTCTTTTAGTTTATACAATTAATTATATATCTAAGAACTAAAGGCAGTATCCAATACTTAATTTAAAGCATAACCAAGAGACAAATCTGTACCACCCCAAAATCCACCCTGGGAGGCATTACTATCTTTAACCATTCATATAATGAGAGCAGCTAACAAAATCCATAAATAAATGAATTTTCATTCATCATCCATAATAATTAAAACATCACCCAAAATAATTATGCCAAACTATGGCGATTACATCCCAAAAAAATCAACTATTATCTCGCAACGGAATTAAGAAAATATTTGCCTTAACATTATCTCAAAATGTGCCCCCCCAATCTAGAACATAAGGGAAATAGCTCTAAACTTCCACCTCAAGATCCCCATTCCCATCAATATGAGCTTCCCAATTCACTTACTTAACAACTCCGAGCTCTTTTTCTAAACCATAATCTAACAAAGATATTGTTTGTAGGGGGTAAGCACTAAGCTCTCTAAAAAAATCCTCTCAAGCTCGAACAAGGTGTTAAAACATATAAAACAAGTTGGTCTCATTTCACAAATATCATATATAATTTTTGAAGAAAATAGTGACAATTCATCCGATCTCAAGTTTACGCAATATCAATAAATTAAATGAAAAAGTAAAACCAACTTTCAACTAATAAACCATTTCCAAGAATAAATCATTACCAACATTTTGTATCATTATCCCCAATTATATCTCAGGTAGGAAGTAAGACTTCGCATAAATACACACATTGAGAATATCATGTCCCACATACACACTTAATCCTCGCAAAGATACCCAACTTTAGGAAAGGCATATACCGACGCATCGGCAATGACAATCCAATCTAGGAATAGTATACTAACTCTCAACCTCGCTACCACGTGAGTGAATAGTGGTTTGGTCCTCGCAAGGCACTAACCCCACTACGAGTGATAGAGAATCTTGAAACCCACTCAGAATAAGAAAAGCATCTACCCACTCTACAATACCTGATCAACAGTCACCCATGTTCATTCAAACATCCACACAAGAGATACAATACTCAATCAATTTCTCAAATGACAAGTAAAGCAAGAACCTCAAATTCCACATGTATTTTTTCAACATAACAACTCAAAAAAATATGCAAAAGATCGTCAAAAGATAAAATTTTATTGTTACAAATAATGCACTAGGATTTTTGAGTCAAGAACAATGGAATATCAAGGGAAAAATCTTTATTTCAAGAAACAATGACATATATATATGTAAAACCTGAGAAAATTTAAACTTTTTCCGACAAAGGGCAAAATAGTAATTTGCCACTATTATGCGGGTTTAAAAGGTATATTTCTAAAGAGTTCAAATGGACCAACGGACTTCACCGTTAGATTCATATCACGAAATTGAGTTATCACGTCAATTTTTGTCGAATTCCAAGATAGTCAAATTTTACACATTTTTTGAGACAATTGGGTGACAAATGAACTTTCAAAGGTCCCCAAAAATGGAAATTATAAAATTTTCTTATAATTGAATAAAAGTTCAAATAAATTAATTTGAACTAAAATCAGAATTTAATTAATCCATTTCAGGTTAAAAACGGACCCAGAAATGATAAACGTGTAGGGCAATGTAGACCGCGCAATTAAATAGTATAAATAGGGTGAAATATTTCCTCACCCTTGTTCAGCACACCACACATTGGAAGAGAGAGAAGAGAGAAAAATTATTTTTCAAGACTTCTTCTTTTGATCTAAGAAGTTCTGTCGGTCGAAATTGCTTGATCCAAGAATTAAAGTTGGTATACGCAACGAGGGCTACGCATACATACCAAGAACGAAGAGTTTCACTGAAGATCCAAGAGGAGGATTTTTGGGGAAATCAAGGTTTTGGGGGCTAGAAGGGTGTCTTGAGGCTTCTACTCTTCTATTTACGCTCCAAGAGGTAGGGGTTCTCCTACTTTGGTCCATTTCCTACCTAAAATGTTATATGTAATGTGTAGGTTATGGGAATATATGCAGGTCACTTACCTATGTATATGAAATAGATAAAATGGGTATGAAAAAAGAGTATTAAAATGGGTTAGAATAGACTTTCCTAACTTGAGATTGAGTGTGGTAATTACTTGATTAGTAATTCCATGGAAAAGTGATTTTATGGCATGTTTTATGTTTAAATGATATGCCTTGTAAATGATGTGGGAAATGTTGTGAATTGATGGTATTTTGCATAAAATGCCTAAGTGGAACTTAAGCTGTTATAGCATAGATTATGTGTAACAAGCTTGTGAATTGTTGATATTGGTGATTATATGCATGTGATATAAATTGCCATGACACATGTTGAAATGTGTGGTTAAATTCAGCTCATTGGTATTCATCACATTGAGCATGGCATTGGTATTATAATGGTTCATTACATTGCATGTGTATGAAAACATCACATTCAAGGGCTTAGGCATGAGTGTGAGTGTATGTTGTACATGGTTGGATCAATCACCATACTTGGTGTTTTGATGGGTGGGCTCGGGAAAATGGGGTTGAATATCCTACTACGTCTCACGGTTGCATACATTAAAAACTTGTGTCGGGTATAGTAAGAAGGGATAGATCCTCCCTCGGGTGCAAGGCCCGACTATTGGTTTATACACTTCTGACGGTGCAAGTCCAAAAAAGTGTATTGGTGTGTGAAGCCTGCGGTGCAACACCAAAAGTCCACTACCCAAATAAAGACACATGGTTTTGGTTGTACAAATGATTCATTTGATGGAAAACATCCAGAAATGAATTGGTTTTTATGAAACCATGAGTCTCGTTTCAAAATGATCTTTGGATGTACGTCATCAAAGATAAAGGTTTTACACTTGCATTGCATAGTGTGGTGAGAGCCGGTGAAGGCCTGGGTTGAGGTGCGTGAGTGAATTTCATTTCATTCATGGCATGACATGGTAGATTCCAACATGAAACATGTATATTCTTGATTAGAATGATTGAATGATTGTGAATGTTGTATATGAACATTGCATATATACTTAGGTTAGGGAGTAGCCTCTGTAGGAAATTTTCTACTGGCCGTTAGCTCACCCTATATGGAAAACATTTTAGGTGTGGGGTTCGTACCAAGAGAGGACTCGCACTCGAAGCCTCGAGGGTGAAGAAAAGCCAATTTGTGTCTTTTGGAGACAAGTTTTTGTAAAACTTTGGTATAATGCCATTTTGGACATGTAAATTATGCAAATGCTTGTAATAGAACTTGTATGGATCATGTATAATGTAGAAAATGTTATTATACATGTTTGGAATGGATTTGGAAAGGTTTTAAGTGGATTGGAAATGAAAAACTGAAGAGGCATAAAATTCTGGGCAAAACCTTCCGGAAGGTCACAATAATCTTCTAGAAGGTTAATGCAAACTTTTGGTCCAGCAGGTAAAACCTTCTGGAAGATTAATGTAAATTGTTATCAAGTAGACAAAACCTTCCGGAAGGTCTATAAAACCTTCCAGAAGGTCTATAAAACCTTCCAGAAGAACTTTTCCTATGAGTAAAACCTTCTGGAAGGTCTAGGAAAAACCTTCTGAAAGGTTTTTCAAAAAACTGAAATTTTAAGAATGTATTGTCATGCTTTTGGGTTATGAGTCCTTTGGCTCCAATGATATAAATGGACCTTAAATGAGATACATTGGGGTACATTGAACTTCAATGGGATTAAATGATTAAAGTAAACACGGATCGTCGTGTGGGTCAAAATCCCAGTTACAGTGATGTGATAAATGTGATGTCGAGTTATGAGACAATCACGGGTATTTTTGCGAGTTGACGGGAGGTTAACGGGACCCCCGATTTTAGGGGTGTCACAATATATATATATATATATATATATATATATATATATATATATATATATATGAGAATCAAAACATACATATATATAAACACTAGCCTTAATGAACAAGATTAGGAAGAAACCCCTACCTTGCTTCCTTAGTGTTGTGTGAAAAACTAGAGGTTTTGATCCTATCCAATGCAAAAATCTTATTCAATCTTGTGTTTCTCCGCTTTTGTCTTACTCTCCAAGGATCTTTAGTGGTTAGATTTGATGAAATGGCGGTAAAGGGAGGTGTCCTTAGATATTTGTATTGTAAAAATTGGAGATAACACCGCAAAACAGGTTTGGGATGTGAAACCCCCGGTTTGGTGCATCCGGATGTGTGTTTTTTACTCTCCGGACCCGTGTTTCATTGCCCAACTTTCTGTCAAATGCGTTCGGACGCGTGTTTGTTCCCGTCCGGACATGGGTGACAGTGTACCCTCAACTTTCAGATTGATTTTGACCTATTTAGAAGCTGATTTAGAAAATTTTTGTGAAATATACTTTTGTAGCACTATTAGGAGTAAAAATTCCTGTTTCTACTGTCCAAAAACCAGATCAATCAAAGTTATGAGTAAAAAGTTATAGCTAAAATACTAAGTTAGTATCAAATTCCTTCCTAGCCAAATTTTTTCTAAAATGTGTTTAAACTCCGGGATACTTCATAACTTCTAATACACCACATATTACCTCTCTCAAGGTTTATCGACCTTCTGAATTCAATGAAAATCTTATTTTGACCTAAAAATATTTAGAAACTTACTTAACAACCTTCCCAAGCTTAAACGCCTTCGAAACTTAAACTTCATAATTGATTTGCCTCCCTAGTATTTATTCCCATTGTTACAATCTATATGGTTCATTCTTATGTCATGACATATATAAGAATTACTAAACAATTACATACATGTGGGGGTTTACAAAATCAGTTTCAATAAAGCACATATTGAACATACCTTTTGAAGGCATGTCCTTGATGAAAGTGAGATATTCTCGATTGTTTCTCTTCCACTACCCATATTTGCCAAAATGGAAACATTTTTTATTGGTATTTTCTTTCTGTTTAGAAATAAGAACAATTCTCAAGTTCCATTTCCAATCTAAGAAGTTAAAGTTGGTCAAACGGTATAATAATTCTGAATAAGAGGTTGAGACGGGTCATGGTGATCAAATAAAACATCTAGAATTAGCGATTCCATTTTAAACCATTAGATTGGATCTTTAAATCATATAATAGTACCTCCCACTATTTTCTTAAATCCCATACACCCTCCTGTGGAAGTAGAGAATTTTTTGTTTCTAGTGGGGATTGGGGTCCCAACTTAAATTAATGTAACTTCACATAATAGCACCTTGGTTATACTAATCTTTAATGAGTGGGTAACTCTTACCTAATGTACAAGTGTAGGCGCTTATGACCAATAAGCCTTTCACATAATAGTATCTTGGAGCTTACTCACCCTATCTCATGGCATCATATGCTTGAATGAGCTGTTAAGGATTCTAAAAGAGGAATACTCCCTACATTTCTTTAGCTGACTAATCATGCTCAAAAGCTTTAATATACTTACAACGGCATAAGACTTTGATAAGACATTCATAATGTCTCTTCGTTACAACTTAATATCTTGTAAAGGGATTTTTGGAAGTCTAATTATCTCATCATACATACATGCATCTCATACACATCAAAAATTAACTCTTGCCATTTATTGTTATTAGTCCAACTAATCTATTTGATAAAAATAATTTTAACATTTAAAATTAGGGTTGTGAGAATATCAATATATTAAATTGAATCATCACAAAATATGATTCAATACATCAATATATAATATTTTTAAATAAAATATGGACACTTAACTATCTATGGCAATTTGGTCCTTTTGCTCTATGAATGATCATAGACTTTTAGTTTGATTCAATTTGAGTCATTGAATTGAATTTAGGTCTGTATGGGTGAAGATAAAATTTGAAAAATGTATCATCTCATGATGCTGATGTTCTGGGCATGTTGTTCCAATGGACCTTCATTAACTTGCATCTGGGCTCCATCATGCTCCCACATATCTCATTAAATCTATTGAACTATTCTATTCTAATTCATTACATTAATGAATAAAAACATTGATCAAGATCAAGGGGATGTACAATATGAGGTGAGACAAGAAATTACATATAGAAAGGAGAAAAGAGGCATGCAAGCCCCATTTTTGGAAAAAAAAAATGCATACCCATAGAACAAAATGCAATCACATCGCATTCAAATCAATCACATAACTCAATTATTTGGTCTAAGTCCATAATCATTCCAACATTCATCGAATCACTTCGCATGAATAAAAGAAAACATGTGATTATTTTAATTGTAGCATAAATATCTTGGAAATGCAATTTTCGTACTCATTAAGGATTACTTTAATTTTAATCAAATTAAAATTAACGATTTTTAAACTAATCAATTAATATTTTTATTGTTCCAATCCTTAGAATTCTATAATCAAAGTCCTAGTCAAACTAGGAGTCTATTTTGGTTGATCTTTTAACTATGATCAAATTTCTAATTTAATTTCAAATAATAGTCCTAATCCTATTAGGATCCTTTGATTAGAATATTTGTAAAACTAGGGTTTTAGTTTGGGTGGAATACCATTAAGAATCAAATTCTCAATTTTAGTTTAGGTAGAAGTCTTAGTCTCATTAGGAGTCTTTAGTCCAAAATCTAATCAAAATAGGATTCTAGTATGGGTGGTGTATGGTTGAAAATCAAATTTCTAATTTTGAGTCTAATTAGGAGTCCTAGTCTCATTAGGATTTTTTGATTCTAATCATAATTAAAATAGAATCTTTGTTTAAGTGCTGTTTTATTAAGAATGAAATTCTTATTTTATTAAAATATCCTAATTTAATTAGGAGATAATCTCTTAATTTAATTAGAATACTATCTACTCGAATAATTAGAAGACAATCTTCTAATATAGTTATAAGACAATATTTTAATTTAAGTAAAGGACAATCTCTTAATTTGATTAGGAGACAATCTTCTAGTTTAATTAGAAGACAATCTCCTAATTTAGTTAGAAAACAATCACCAAATTTAGTTAGAAAATGATCTTTTAATTTAATTAAAAGATAATCTCATAATATAATTAGAATACTATCTCCTGAAGTAATTAGGAGACAATCCCCTAATTTTTAGAAAAGTAGATAAAAATTAAATAGGAGACCTAATTATATCCAACTTGAACAAGTCAAGAGTCCTTATTATGATTAATTATTCGCAAATCTAATTTTTGTCCAATTCAGTTTTGCAAAACTATTAAAGTTAATTTGAATATTTCATAAACAAAATTAAAATCAATATTGAACAAAAATTTAGATAAAATCAAAGTAAGCTTTGGAAAACTTTATAAGAACATTATGAACTAGTCTTTTAAGTTCTACTTGTAGACCACCTTTGTCATCTACCATGGAAGGCCATAATGACTACTTGTCAACCATGGTTGGATGAATAACCCTTATCTTAGCCACCATTGGACCAAAGATCTAACTTGTTTCACACTTGGTTCAATCTCGAACCCGAAACGAATGAAATCTAGTTTTTAAGAAAAATTGTTACTAGTTTTCTTCAATTTTAAAATACTTTTAAACAGGTGGATCCATTAATATCTCATATTAAACATGTGAAAAAAAAAAATTAGAACTTATTTTGAAGAAAATCCTCACAATAATATGATTTATGCGAGTTATGCAATCCCTAATATTTCTCGGTTAATCCCATTGACATGTCATAATAATAATCACATCGAGTTTGTATTAAATCATGAATAATTTATCTGATACCACTGACAAGAATCATATATTAAACGCAGCAGAATTTTTAAAAAATAAAATTGATTCTTCATTCCAAGATCTATTCATGTTTAATACAAACTGAAATGTCTATATCTATACAGAAGATTAAGGGTTACCGATTGAAGAGTGCTTTTAACGATCTTAAATCTTTCTCAAAACTTTTGAATCTTCAAATCTAAATTTGATCTTTACCCCAAGCCTCGTAATTTTTTGGCCTCTATCGGTATCCACACGAATCGATAAACTTGAAGGATCTACCTCAACCTTTGATAAACTAGTAGAAAGAGAGAATGATGGGTGGATTTTCTTGTGCTAGCAAGATAAAGTTGTTATCTCATATATCCACCTCCTATATTAAGGTATATATAGAGCCTGAAAAGGCTCTAATCCTAGTTTGGGTCTAGTTGTAATTATCTCATAATTACATGTAATCCCATTATTATTTATTAATTGTAATAAAGTACCTAATTAATCCTTAATTAGGTTTTCACCCCAATTAACTCTTAATTGGTTTTCTCTCATTTATCCTTTAGTTTCCAATCCATTTTATTGAGTGATCCTATGGATTCAAGCAAACCTGTTTTGTAGGCATTCGATACTAACTACAAGTAGCATTTCAAATTAGAATTCTTTTTAATTTAGTTTGACTTAGAACGCTTCTAATTCGCTCTTATGAAGAATAATTAATATATTTATATTAATTTCGTTATTTAGGCTTTTACTAATCATGAGTAACATCTAGTAGTATATCATGATCAACCTCTGAATAGTACAAAGTAGATAAAAAACTTATTCAGTCTACAGCTACAATGTAATTCAATCATTCTATCACACAATGCTCCAATTGAATTATTATGGTATAGAATTACAGTCAAACCCCTAACTCATAGGTCAATCTTATGTGTTCAATCTTAGGACTATGACTTCAAATGATCAATTAGAAATTCCTTTTCTAATTGTGATTTTGCCTTGGTCAAGGACTCCTTGATTCATATCCTAGAAGATCACATAGGACATTCTCCCTTTATTTACTAAGGGTAATAGATTTCATGTTATACACTCATAAATCTCCATGCATGTCTAACTATGTCCAATAATACATATCTCAGGTACATGGTTAGTATATGGATATGTTGTACAGTTAAAGTATAGAAGTCCATGCACAAAGACAACCATGGGGTCCGTTTAGTTAGAAAGAAAAAATGATGGAAAGTAAAAATGATAGAAAGTGAAGTGAAAGAAAAGAAATTGGTAAAAAAAAATATATTTTAATGCATGTATTCGGTTAGAATAAAAAATTTGCGGGAAAGTTTAAAAAAAATTTCATTCTATTATTTGAAAGAAAGTAAAATTATAAGAAATTTTTTATAATTGCCTAAATTACCCTTAATTATATTATATTGGTTTAAAAAAGAAAAAAAAATACGTAATTATAATTGAAAGTTAAATTTTTTTTTAAAAGTGGCTCGAAATCTAATTCTAAGATAATCATCAACACAAAGGTCATTAGGCCAAATTATATGATTAATCAAATTCATACCAAATTTTTTTAAAATTAATAACTAATAAAATATTTTAAGAAAAAAAGTTGGTTATTTGTGAGAAAATTCAAGTATGAAAGAAAATTATTTTTTTGATAATTTTTCTTTTCGTGCTAACCAGACACATGAAAATTTTAAAAAGTTTCTCTTTATTGCATTTTCTACCATTCTCCTACTAAACAAACGAACTCATGGTGTCTCAAGTCTAAGGATCAATTGCATAACTGTAATTTTACAATTTAACATTGATAGGTATGTAAAAATTCATATAAAAAATCTTGCGTTAGTCATTGTTCACGTTTTGTGTACTTATTCTCTAACAAGCACCCACACACCTGCTTCAGTGTCCTTACATTAGTGACTTGGAAGAGTTACCTCATATCAAATATGTGCAAATATAGTATATGCTAGTCTGCCTGGATTACATAGTGCCTATGTGGTAATCCCACAAGTAGGAATATTTAGGAGTTAAGTACTAAGAAGTATAGGTCTCCTCTTCTCAACTCCTTGAGAAACTATCTTCTTAACTTATACTCTATGGACTATATTATGTATATTAAAATGAAATAAAACATAAACATGATAAATAAATTTGCCCTTTTATTTAATTAAGTATTGAACGTTGTTAGTACAACCCCAAAACATCATCTATATGATTAGTCTTAGATTATATCACTAACAATGGGTAGAGGACCATCCAGGAAGGGAGGTTTGTGAATTTCTTTGAATCTTCATTTCGATGTCCCATTTGAGCGTTTTGGCTTAGATGCCTAAATATTTCTAGCTAAACTCTTTGAAAGCATAAGATATGATACATATCAATGTATTGCATGCCTAGAATCTTAGCAAAAAGTGGCCCAAAATATAAGCAAAAAAGTGACCCTATTTCAACAAAAAGTTGCCCAAATTTTAGCAAAAGTTTAAAAAAAGTATACAAAAAGACAATACAATTTGGCCCAATTTTGAAGCTCCACTCCATTTCCCACATTCGGAGTTGGAGGCAGAATTACAAGTGGTCGAAGACAAAAATGGACTCTGACTAAAGTTGGAGTCGAAGCTCAGAGGTTGGCCTTTTGACTCCGTTGGAGTCGAAGCCCACCCCTACTTGTTAGGATCACTTGGGTCAAAATGTAGGCTAGGTCAGACACACGTTTTGCACAGATAGTCTTAAATTAGGTCTATGGTTTGGGGTCAATTAAAGTGCCTTCGCTTATGTGGAAGTAATTGGAACTCCATGATTTGATTTTTTGTACGTCCTTATGACCCAATCATTCCCATGTTCATATGCTGTTTTGCAAGGCTTGTTGCGTGACATGTTCACTTTATGTTGGTTTCACTAGTTCATGATCTATATTGCATGACTAACTTAGTGGCATGCTCAATTTATACTACTTGTAGTGTACTGAATCTGAATAATCGAAATGCTCCTAAAAATATTCATTCAAATGGAGTGATTCTCTGACTCTAAGCATCGATTTTCTCACTTGCTTAAAGCTACATTCTAGAACTTTGGAGTTTTCTCATATTTTGCATGGAGAATCTAAAAGAGAATTTGAGACATTATTGTGGAGATTATGACCAAAAAATAAAACATTCCATGCCCTCTTTTGAAATGGAGTTGTTTTTTACAAACCCAATTCCTACTGGGTCTGGCCCAACCAATCAATGGAGGCCAAATCAGCCACAAAGCAGGTTAAGCCTAGTTTGTCAATTCCTGATAATTACTCCCCATGTAATTGCGTTGGAAGATGAGGGAGAAAGTCAATATGCCGATCATGAAATCCATTAAAATGACCCGGTGGAGGATGTCCCTAACCAATGGGAAGAGAAGATCAGAGAGATGCAAAACCAACTCGGTGATTCCCTTGACGCCATCAAGGCACAGGCTCCCAAGACGGTGGATTACTTGGTAAGCCGCACTGATACCCCGTTCATTGCAGATATTGTCAATTACCCCTTACCCTCGAAGTTCAAGATGCCTACCATCGAGATCTTCGACAGTACCAACGACCCTCTGGATCATCTTGACACCTATAAGTCTCTCATGCAACTCTAGAACAGGCCTGATGAGATCATGTGTAGAGTCATCCCCACCACCTTGAAGGATTTTGCTCGAATATGGTTCGGAAAGATCAAACCCTCTTCTATCCACTCTTTTGTAGAGTTAAGCAAATCTTTCATCTCCCACTTCATTAGGGGACGTTGACACCAAAAGCTAATTACCCACTTACTCACCATTAAGCAGGATCGAGATAAAAGCCCTGGGGATCTACCTCACTCATTTTAATGAGGAGGCTCTCCAAATCAAGGAGCAAATGACAAGTGACCATGGCTGCCTTTATCATAGGTCTGCGCTTCTCTAGTTTCATGTTCTCTGTCATGAAAAAGCCATCATCCATCATGCCCGAGTTGCTGTCAAGGGCACAAAAGTACATGAACGCCGAGGATCTCGCCAAGGCCAGACTAGGAGAGTTGTCCCACTAGGGCGAGAAGAGGAAGGACACCAGTGAGGACAAGCAGGAAGCAGAGAAGAAAAAGAATAGGATAGAGAGAATCTATGTCAAGGATCGCCTTGGTCCCCCACATCTGAGAGAGCGGCAAGCCTATATGCTGCTCAATGCTTTCGTGGAGCTTATCCTATTCCAAATATAGGATGATCCTACAGTACGCTGACCAAATAAGATATAGACCGCCTTGAATCGTAGGAGCTCGAACAAGTACTGTTGTTTCCACCTCGACCACGACTATGATACTGACGAACTACTTTGATCTTAAAAGGTAGATCGAGGAGCTCATACAGCGTGGCCAGTTGAGGCAGTATGTTTTGGCAGAGGACAAGCCCTGCCACTTTGTGACACCCCAAAATCCGGGGGTCCGTTGATTACCCATCAACCCGCGGAATACCCGTAAATACCGAATGACTCGATATCACACCGTTATGTCCCATTTACCGAGGTCCATAACTTAACAAAATTTGGGCAGAGTCTCCTTTGTACAGGGAACTCTACCCAATACTCAACCTGTGCAACATAACTCACATGACCCATCTGAGGCCCAATATAAACAATGACCGCACCGGGTCCATTTATAAGTAAACATTGACCACACCGGGTCCAATTATCCATATTTATAGCAAAACATGCAAGGTTACTTTAACATTAGTGCATATATGTAATAGTTATCATTTAAATCCACCAAGGTCTAATAAGCCTCAATATACCTCAATTAGTGTCCATTTGTATCCTTGGAACTAGAGAAATCCAAGTCCATTGGTGTTCTTTAAATCAAAGAAATCCAAGCCTGGAAGCTTAGTGCATAGTTTGAAAAATTTCGGTTTTAGAGTCACCGTTCGAACAGCACTATTCACATTCGAACGTCCCTTGGTTTTGAAAAATAGGTAGCTCCCAGTACATTTGGTTCTCTGCTGGTTTTGCTGTTCAAAACTCGCACCATTCGAACGTCACTTTACGTTCGAACAGAAAATGCAGTTTCTGTTCTGCTGCAACTTCCAGTGCGGTTTTGACCTGTTTAGAAGTGGAATTGAGAAAATTTCATAAAAACACTTTTGTAGCCCTAGGTGTCTACTACCTACTGTAAAAATTTCAGATCATTTGGACGTCACAATAAAAAGTTATGGCTCAAACACTAAGCAGTGTCTGAAATTTCTGTGTATGATTTCAACCCCAAATCAATCCAAGGTTATCCAAAACTTATACAACATCTATTTGATACCAAATATAGTCAATACAAGTTCTAATACAACTATTTCCATACTTTTACATGCCAAAATGGAAATTAACCAAAAGTTTTACAAAAACTAAATTCAAAAGCCACAACCCGGCTTTTCTTCAACCAAGAGCCCCCGAATGAGAGCCATCCACCGGAACGTGTCCCGTACCTGAAATTGTTTCCCGTATAGGGTGAGCACAACGCCCAATAGAGATAAACCTATAGAGGTTACTCTTCCCCTAGATGCACATGCTCATGTAATCATCACACAAACATACAACCAAGCATTTCTCACACTTATGCATCCTATGATGGAATGCAACAATGCTATGCCATGGAATGAAGTGACACTCACCCATGCAACTTTATTCCGAGCTCTCTCCGGCTCCCCAACACATGCAAGTGTCAATTTAGTCGAAACCACCATTTATGTTACACACAATGGCGTTAATCACTCTAGGGTCTTGTATAGGGGTGGATGTTCATGGACTTACACCAAGGGCCTCCAACCCACACGAAATTTACGGACTTCGACCGAGGGTTCCGAATACACCCACACACTTTATGGGCCGAGCCAAGGGAGTGCGTAGCCCAATCACCGGGTCTTGCACCCGAGAGGTCGTCATGCCTCTTCTTGCTACCCCAACCCAATTCATCATGCAACCAAGCGGCTTAGCTAAGTCCTCGACCCAACTCTCCCAAGCCTTCCGTCAATCACCAAGTGTGGTATTGACGTCAAACATGCACTCACTCATGTAATGAGACACTTCCGTGCAAATGCAATGTGATGTTCCATTGCACACAAAATAATGCTCAATATGCTTATGACAAACATATAAACATTTTCATACATCAATGCAATTGTATCATAAGTATATAACTACCATATCTCATTATGCTCAATATATCATTTCATGCATATGTCAATAACACTCTTCATCCAAAAACCATATCCTAAGCATATGATTTCACAATCACCCAAGCATGTTATAACATAGCATCATGCAAGTAACACACTCAATTTCACTAGGGCATTTTATCAAACATCTTATAGTCATTCAAGTCATGTATTCACATAACACATTCCAAGGCATAGTTTATAAAACACATAGCATGCCTTAAGTTTTCACCAAGTTACAAAATAATCACATGGAACCTCCATATACCAAATTCAAGCTAGAAGCTAGCCTAAGCTATTCCTATGCTAATTTTTTT
>CAUOFW020003780.1:473184-572797 GCA_963454935.2 Ilex paraguariensis
CCCCAATCTACCACATGAGTCGGATCTGGGATATACTTCCGGAGCATAGAGACATGGAATACCGCGTGAACACCCGATAGATTTGGCGGTAACGCCAACCGATAAGCAACTGCACCCACCCTCTCGAGTACTTCGAAGGGCCCAATGTACCTTGGCGACAGCTTTCCCCGCTTGCCGAACCTGACCACTCCTCTCGTAGGCATCACCTTCAAGAAGACATGATCTCCCACCTCAAACTCTAGAGGTCGTCGCCGTCTGTCAGCGTAGCTCTTTTGCCGGCTCTGAGCCGTGAGAAGACGCTTCCGTATCAAGCCCACCTTCTCTGAGGTGTCTCTAACCAAGTCCGGACCTGTAACAAGTCTCTCTCCAACTTCTGTCCAACAAATCGGAGATCGACATGGCCTCCCATATAGTGCCTCATAGGGTGCCATCTGTATACTCGCCTGATAACTATTGTTATAGGCGAACTCTACCAAGGGTAAATGATCTTCCCAGCTACCCTTAAGATCTAGGACACATGCCCGTAACATGTCTTCTAATGTCTGAATGGTTCTCTCAGACTGACCGTCCGTCTGGGGATGAAAAGCAGTGCTCATCATCAGTTGTGTCCCCATGGCTCGTTGAAAACTCTCCCAAAAATGAGCCGTAAACCTGGGATCCCGATCCGATACTATAGATACGGGTACCCCATGCAACCGGACAATCTCCCGTATATATAACCTACAAAATTCCTCCAGTGTGAAGGTCATCCGTACGGCCAAAAGGTGTGCCGACTTAGTAAGCCGGTCCACTATCACCCATACCGCGTCATGTCCCCGTGATGTCCGTGGCAAGTGAGTCACAAAATCCATCGTAACATGTTCCCACTTCCACTCAGCTACCTCCAATGGCTGGAGTAACCCTGCTGGTCTCTGGTGTTCAGCCTTCACTTGCTGACACGTGAGACATCTACTAACAAAATTACCAACTTGCCGCTTCATCCCATTCCAATAATACTGGCGACGAAGATCATGATACATCTTTGTGCCCCCTGGATGAACCGCAAAACGGGAGCAATGAAACTCCCTAAGGATCTCCTCTTTCAGATCCGCCAACTGAGGAACCGCAACCCTTCCTCGATACCGAAGACTACCATCCGAGTGAATGGCCCAGCCCTCGTCACCTGTACCTGCCTGTACACGGTCCCGGATAGACAATAGCTCTGTGTCCTGACTCTGGGACTCAATAACCCTGCTCAGTAGGGAAGGCGTAGCTATCAAACTCCCCAAAATACCCTGAGCCTGACCCATATAACATAGCCCGAACTGTCCCACAGTCTCGAGCATCTGCCACTCTCGGGAAGCCACTCTAGCCAGGATTCCCCGTGGTTTCCGACTGAGTGCATCAGCCACCACATTTGCCTTACCGGGATGGTAATGCAAGGTGAAGTCATAATCCTCCAGAAACTCCATCCACCTGCGTTGCCTCATGTTGAGGTCCCGCTGTGTAAAGATGTACTTCAAACTTTTGTGATCTGAAAATACCTCGAACTGCTCACCGTATAGATAATGGCGCCAAGCCTTCAAGGCAAAGACAATGGCTGCCAACTCCATATCATGTGTGGGGTAACTCTGCTCGTGGTTCTTTAACTGCCGAGAACCATAAGCTACCACTCTCCCGGACTGCATCAAGACGCATCCAAGTCCGTCCTTGGAGGCATCACAGTATACCGTATACTTCTGTCCCCTTTCCGGAACTATCAGAATAGGAGCTGATGTAAGCCTCCTCTTCAACTCTTGGAATGCCTTCTCACAAGCGTCATTCCACTCAAACTTGACCTCTTTTCGGGTCAACTTGGTCATAGGAGCAGCTAGTCGAGAGAAGTCCTCAATGAACCTCCGATAGTACCCTGCCAATCCCAAGAAACTGCGTATCTCGAAGACTGACTTCGGCCTCTCCCAATTCATAACTGCCTCAACCTTCTCCGGGTCCACAGATACACCCGAAGCCGACACCACGTGTCCCAAAAATTTCACCTCCGTAAGCCAAAATTCACACTTGCTGAATTTAGCGTACAACTGATGGTCTCTCAAGGTCTGGAGAACAATCCTCAAGTGACCCTCATGCTCCTCCTCAGACTTGGAGTAGATCAGGATGTCGTCCACAAAAACCACAACAAACTGATCCAAATAGGGTTGAAAAACCCTATGCATGAGATCCATAAATGCCGCCGGGGCATTCGTCAATCCGAATGGCATCACTGTGAACTCGAAATGCCCATATCGCGTTCTGAACGCCGTCTTAGGGATATCTGCCTCCCTAACCCTCAACTGATGGTAACCGGTGCGAAGATCTATCTTGGAGTATACCCTTGCCCCTCTCAGCTGATCAAACAAGTCATCAATTCTCGGCAAAGGGTACCTATTCTTGATAGTAACCCGATTTAACTGCCGATAATCTACACACAATCGAAGGGTCTTGTCCTTCTTCTTTGCAAATAACACCGGAGCGCCCCAAGGTGAGGTACTCGGTCTAATGAACCCCTTGTCCAACAATTCCTGCAATTGGACCTTGAGTTCTTGCAACTCGGCAGGCGCCATCCTATGCGGAGTCATGGAGATAGGCGATGTACCCGAATGTAATTCGATACTGAAGTCCATATCCCGATGGGGAGGTAATCCCGGTAGTTCATCCGGAAATACATCCTCGTACTCACATACCACCCGAGGTAGACCCAACTCCTGTCTCACCTCATCCTCCAAAGTAAGGCTCGCAAGCCATCCCATCAACTGTCCGTGCCATCGTGAGTCATACACGGCTTGGGGTAAAGCATCGTGCTTTTCCCCTTGGAACTTGAAACAAATACCATCAGGCGTATACGCCGTGACCCTCTTCCTATCACAATCAATGACAACCCGATGTGCTGCCAACCAATCCATCCCGAGGATCACATCAAACTCCGACATGTCCATGACCCTAAGGTCTACAGTGAGTAGAATCCCCGAGATCTCTAATTCACAGTCCCGACATATCTGATCAACTCTCACCCTAGCTCCTAGGGGAGAACTCACATGTACCGGTTCCTCTAAGGTCTCAACCTCTAAGCCCAAATCTTTCACACAAGATGCAGCAATAAAAGAATGAGATGCACCAGAGTCAAATAATACCCTTGCCCATAAGCGAGAGAGTAGAAATGTACCCTGTATTACCGACGGATCTGTCGACTCAGTCTGTGGCACCATGGCATAAACACGCCCTTGGGTTCCCGATGTCCCGGCTTGTGAGCCTCGACCTCGACCCATGCCCTGGCCTATCTGGCCTGTTTGTGAAGTCCCTGCTCGTGAAGTAGTAGGCACTTGTGCAGCACCCTGAGATTGGTACTGACTCCTTTGACCCATAGTGGGGTAAGGAGGAACACTCTGTATCTGCGACTGGCCCACAGAAGGCTGGGATTGGGATGTCCCATAGCTCTGGGATCCCTGCCGTTGAGGACACTCCTTTCTGATGTGACCCGGCTGGTGACAAAAATAGCAAGTCTTCTGACCCGTCTGGAAGGTGGTCCTGAAGTTTCCCCCACCTTGAGAGAATCGGCCCTGGCCTTGGCCTTGATAGCCGCGGCTCTGCCCCTGAGACCCTTGTGGAATAGAAGTCCTTTGCCTCTTTCCTGCACCTGAAGAAGATGATTGACCCTCCTTCCTTTTGTCCTTAACACCCGCTTCCCGGATGTTGCGCGCGTCCTCCACCTCTCTCTCGATAGTCATTGCAGTCTTGACCATCAAATCAAGGTCTTGCAGGAGAAGTCCCACAATCTTGCCTCGAATAGACAACTTCAGTCCATCCTCAAACTTCTGTACTTTGGCCCTGTCTGAGGCCACATAATCATCAGCAAAACGGGCCAACTCAGTGAATTTGGCCACGTATTCTAGCACACTCATAGTCCCCTGCTTCAATTCTAGGAACTCCTTGGCCTTAGCGTGTCGAGCGGTCGCCGGGAAATACTTTCCCATAAAGAGTTCCTTGAACTCTACCCAAGTCATTATCTCCAAGTTCTTTGAGGTCTTGACCCAATCCCACCATAGCTGGGACTCTCCCTCCAGCTGAAAAGTTGCCAAAGTTATCTTGGTGGCATCGGAAGTGATCTCCATAGCACTCAAGATCTTCTCCACTTGTCGAATCCAACGATCGGCTACCATTGGATCCGCCCCTCCCAAAAAGACCGGAGGATTATGGGCTTTGAACCTCTGGAGGTTACTCGAGCCTCCGTGTCCCATATTTGCACCAGTCTGTGCAATGGTAGCGGCTGTAGCACTAGCCTGTGCAATCGTCGCCGCTGCCTCACCAATAGCCTCTACAAAGGCTTGGTGATCAAAGGCCGGAAGTGGTTGGTTGTTGTTTCGGCCACCGCCTCGGCCTCGGCCACGTCCTCTTCCTCTTCCTCTATTTTCCATCTACACACACATAAGATAGCAATAGATCAGTTACTTAATATCCCAAGTTAGGCATCAAGTATTTAAACTTGACGATTTTTCCTCCTTGTTTTACTAGTAGTGCGTGTGCCACCTACTAGTAAACATTTACACATTAAAACATAATCTTGAGTTTTCTAACCCTAGTGTTTCTCCTTTCCATATACATTCTACCATGCATATAATTCACATAACAAGTAGCACATAGCATATAGTAAGTAGAGAACTTAACATGAAATGCATATGGAATGTAATGGTCTAGACCCATGCCCAACCAAGCCCTAGGTAATTCGCATACCTAGGCTCTGATACCAAACTGTGACACCCCAAAATCCGGGGGTCCGTTGATTACCCATCAACCCGCGGAATACCCGTAAATACCGAGTGACTCGATATCACACCGTTATGTCCCATTTACCGAGGTCCATAACTTAACAAAATTTGGGCAGAGTCTCCTTTGTACAGGGAACTCTACCCAATACCCAACCTGTGCAACATAACTCACATGACCCATCTGAGGCCCAATATAAACAATTACCGCACCGGGTTCATTTATAAGTAAACATTGACCACACCGGTTCCAATTATCCATATTTATAGCAAAACATGCAAGGTTACTTTAACATTAGTGCATATATGTAATAGTTATCATTTAAATCCACCAAGGTCTAATAAGCCTCAATATACCTCAATTAGTGTCCATTTGTATCCTTGGAACTAGAGAAATCCAAGTCCATTGGTGTTCTTTAAATCAAAGAAATCCAAGCCTGGAAGCTTAGTGCATAGTTTGAAAAATTTCGGTTTTAGAGTCACCGTTCGAACAGCACTATTCACATTCGAACGTCCCTTGGTTTTGAAAAATAGGTAGCTCCCAGTACATTTGGTTCTCTGCTGGTTTTGCTGTTCAAAACTCGCACCATTCGAACGTCACTTTACGTTCGAACAGAAAATGCAGTTTCTGTTCTGCTGCAACTTCCAGTGCGGTTTTGACCTGTTTAGAAGTGGAATTGAGAAAATTTCATAAAAACACTTTTGTAGCCCTAGGTGTCTACTACCTACTGTAAAAATTTCAGATCATTTGGACGTCACAATAAAAAGTTATGGCTCAAACACTAAGCAGTGTCTGAAATTTCTGTGTAAACTGTGTATGATTTCAACCCCAAATCAATCCATTCCAAAACCAACCCAAACCAATCCAAGGTTATCCAAAACTTATACAACATCTATTTGATACCAAATATAGTCAATACAAGTTCTAATACAACTATTTCCATACTTTTACATGCCAAAATGGAAATTAACCAAAAGTTTTACAAAAACTAAATTCAAAAGCCACAACCCGGCTTTTCTTCAACCAAGAGCCCCCGAATGAGAGCCATCCACCGGAACGTGTCCCGTACCTGAAATTGTTTCCCGTATAGGGTGAGCACAACGCCCAATAGAGATAAACCTATAGAGGTTACTCTTCCCCTAGATGCACATGCTCATGTAATCATCACACAAACATACAACCAAGCATTTCTCACACTTATGCATCCTATGATGGAATGCAACAATGCTATGCCATGGAATGAAGTGACACTCACCCATGCAACTTTATTCCGAGCTCTCTCCGGCTCCCCAACACATGCAAGTGTCAATTTAGTCGAAACCACCATTTATGTTACACACAATGGCGTTAATCACTCTAGGGTCTTGTATAGGGGTGGATGTTCATGGACTTACACCAAGGGCCTCCAACCCACACGAAATTTACGGACTTCGACCGAGGGTTCCGAATACACCCACACACTTTATGGGCCGAGCCAAGGGAGTGCGTAGCCCAATCACCGGGTCTTGCACCCGAGAGGTCGTCATGCCTCTTCTTGCTACCCCAACCCAATTCATCATGCAACCAAGCGGCTTAGCTAAGTCCTCGACCCAACTCTCCCAAGCCTTCCGTCAATCACCAAGTGTGGTATTGACGTCAAACATGCACTCACTCATGTAATGAGACACTTCCGTGCAAATGCAATGTGATGTTCCATTGCACACAAAATAATGCTCAATATGCTTATGACAAACATATAAACATTTTCATACATCAATGCAATTGTATCATAAGTATATAACTACCATATCTCATTATGCTCAATATATCATTTCATGCATATGTCAATAACACTCTTCATCCAAAAACCATATCCTAAGCATATGATTTCACAATCACCCAAGCATGTTATAACATAGCATCATGCAAGTAACACACTCAATTTCACTAGGGCATTTTATCAAACATCTTATAGTCATTCAAGTCATGTATTCACATAACACATTCCAAGGCATAGTTTATAAAACACATAGCATGCCTTAAGTTTTCACCAAGTTACAAAATAATCACATGGAACCTCCATATACCAAATTCAAGCTAGAAGCTAGCCTAAGCTATTCCTATGCTATTTTTTTTCACTTTCATACCCATAGACATATATGTATAACAATACATATGCATATACATAATTTTCACCCTTAGTCTAGCAACACCTAAGGTAAGAATAATCCAAAGTAGGAATAACCCCTACCTCTTAGGAGTGTAGAAAACCCCTAAAACACCAAAACCAACCCAAAAGCTTTGATCTCCAAAAATTCTTCCTTTGATTATTCGGTGAAATCACTTCCTTTTGGTACGTAGACGTAGCCCTTGACGAGGAGAACGATCTTTGTTCTTGGTCCAAGCGGATTTGAGCACTAGAATTATGTAGATCATAGAGAGAAGTTGAAGCTTTCCCTCTCCTTTCCCTCTCTTTTCTATCGGCTGAAGAGGATGCTGAACAATGGGGGAAAAATCTGATTTTTCCCCCTATTTATACTTTAGAACACTTGGCCCACAATTGGCCACATGTCCATTTTTAATTCCGGGTCCGTTTTTGTCCCGAACAATTAAATCTCGCCCCGGTTTAAATCTAAAATATTTTTATTTCAATTTATCTTATTTTATTGCCCAAAATTTAAAATTTTATAAAAAAATTCGTGTACAGGGTCACCCGAAGCCCGATCGCTCCGTAAAACGTGAAAAATTTGACTATCTCAGAATTCGACGAAAATTGACGTGGTAACTCGATTTCGCGAGACGAATCCAACGGTGAGGTCCGTTTTGTCATCCGAGTTACAAAAAATTTCAGATTTACAACCCGAATCATGGTGACAATTACCATTTTACCCTTTATTCATAAAAGTTTAAATCTACCGGGATTTTACACACTTGGCCGGGACTAAGACAACAGAGAATGCTAGCAATCCCTCCTAGAAATCCAGCCAATCTCCTGAGGGCTAGGAGGAGGCGACTCCAACTTGCCAGGAAAGTCTTGGCCCACCTATAGGATACCAAACACTAAAGAGCTATAGCAGGTACAAGCCAGTGGCTTTCATTTTATCTGTCCTTTATTGTTTTAGTCGATTTATTATGTTATTTATAATTTTATGAAATAAAACTCTGCAAAGATTATTATGTCAAGAACTGTCTTGATTTCATTTCATAAAGTTTGTAAACAGCTTATAAAAGTCAGAACATGACCTAACAACAAGGTAAACAAAAAAACAAAAGTCGTCTTACTCTCGAATATCACTCATGGTTCCCCTAGCCACTATCATCAAGGCTCTCTCTATCACCATCTATCCCTGGTGCCTCATATGGAAAGAAGCCAAAGAAACCAACAAGCAGGGAAATTTGTCAAGCTCTTTAGAACCATTAATAAAGGTGCTTACAATGGCCCTCTTAGCAACCTCCCTCCTCATCTCCATCTCAATGGAATGAACCTTTATCACAGCAGACCCGAGCTATACATAGCTCGACCTCTAACTTTGCGACCCTCTCACGGGACGATCACAGCTCTGACTCTACTCTCACGCAAGTAGTCTCCTTATAAGCCTCTGTCATGATAGCTCTCTCCCGAGCTATACATAGCTCGACCTCCAGCTTGGCGACCCTCTCATGTGACGTCCACAACTCTGACTTTGCTATCGCACAAGTAGTCTCCTTATAAGCCTCTACCACAACTGTCCTCTCCTAAGCTATACGTAGCTTGGCCTCTAGCTTTGCAACCCTCTCATGGGACGTTCGCAGCCCTGACTCTACTCTCACACAGACAGTCTCTTGATCAGCTTCTCGTTTCCCAGCCCTCTCGTGGGATGCCAAAAAGCTCGATTTAAAGAGGCATGAATATTTTATGAGCAAGCCTCAACTGCTTCTAGTAGTCCCTCAAAGCCCGCCTCTCTTTTGCCAATCCCTGGATGCCTCTCCAAGTTCAATCATTCTTGAAAAGAGTCAGGGAAAGGCAATAGTCACCTATAAGAATCAGAAAAAAGAACATGATTCTGGAAAAGAGGCAGGGAAAAGCAGCAGTCACCCTACAAGAATCCAAAAGCATAACATGAAGAAAAGAAGGCTGGAACAAAATCAAAGTTGAGAACAAAGACATGGAAAACCCCCTCCATTGCGGTATTGATAATGCCCTCTAGATCTCGAGATCCAACCTCTTCAATATCCCCAGGAGTCACAAACCTCCAAAGTCGCTCATTGGCCGAAGTTATATCGAAGCATAAACACCGAGCCACTATTAGAAACAGGGTAGCTATGTGGAGCTATGGTCCCCGTAGAAGACCGTACTAGAGTCTTAACTCCTACAGCAGTACAAAGGCTAGCTCTGGTACATACAAAAGCCCCAGTCTGGGAAGAAATGGGGGCGCCACCGGATCCTGCTCCCGGGAAGCAACTTGGCAATTGAACTTTGGCCAAAAATCACTAGGGGCATCAAAACTCGACCTCTTAAGAATAAGGGATGATGCTACCCTAGAAGCATAGAGAACCTCCAACTCTATCATCACTCTATCAACAGGGTCGCCTGTAATCAAAGACAAGGTCAAGAACCAGCATAGCCAAAAGTAATCATAGTCTCCTTCTCTAGAAAAAACCTAGAATGCCAACCCATCGCCTATGAATGCCTGACAGCTACCTGCTAGAACAAAGCTTCCCACCACCATCGATTTCACTAATTTGTGCTTAAAAATCAAATTCAAAGACAAAGAAGCATTTTTTTGAGGACATTTGTTGCCCAAATCGCCTTTGCCTATTTGTATGTCGTAGATCTCAAAAAAAATACCTGGATTCAAAAAAATATTCACCTCAAATGGACAACCGAGCACAAATTTATGGTCGTTCAAAGGTTTGCCAATTTTTTATAATTTTCAGACACTCCGGCTGGTGCCCCAACGCGCTCCCTTCTCCTAGCTTTGCCCAGGTCCTCCCTAATGTCACCCAGATCATATAACATCACTAGCGTTGCCTCCTGTTCTAAGGCAGTGCCTAGGCTGCTTGGTGTTGCCCAAGGCAGCCAGGGTCTAGGTTGTCTGGCATCGTCCAGGCCTATCAGCGTCAGTGCCCTGGCTGTCTGGTGTCACCCAGGCCAGCCAACACCAGCGCCTAGGTTACGTGGCATCGCCTAGGTTACGTGGCATCGCCTAGGCTGGCCAGCACCCAGGCTGTCTGTCGTCGACCAAGCCCAAGCCTACTCTAATGTGGTTGAAGATGTCGCCACTCGTAACTTCTTCGCTAGCAATTGTTGCACCTAGCCACCAATCAATGACTTGTGGCATGCTAGTGGTGCCGCCCGTCAAACCAGCGACATCGCCGAAGCCATCTGGGGCATCACCTAACTCGCCAACGTCACCTCCTACACTTCCAGCATTTGAGGCATCGCCGATCAGGCCATGGGTATCACTTTGATTAGTTGTGGCACTAGAGATTGCACCATGGACGCCGCCTTCGATGCCCCTTGTGGCATCACCTCCTTCGCTTCCTCTTGTGACATCGCCAAATGTGTCACTATTAGCCACTCCATAGGTGTTGCCCAGCCTCCCCGCGCTAGCAGAGCTAGCTCCATTACCTCCTAAGGGCTGGTATTCTAGATAAAAAAGGAGTGCTAGTGTAGCGAAGAACCTAACACAGGATTGATGGTTGACAAAGAGGTAGATGCGGTGTCGCCAAATATAGGAAGAAATTTTTTGCATAATACAGAAATGGAAAACTGAAGACTACCATGGGTAACAAGTACCTATCTAGAGGCTCACTCATGCCCTCAACTTCCATCTCTCGCAAGCAATAGGGACTTAGGGCATGGGGGGCAAATGACGAGCCTAATTCCTACTGGGTCTAGCCCAACCAATCAATGGAGCCCAAATCAACTACAAAAAAAGTCAAGCCTAGTTCGTCAATTCGACCTGGCCCAAGGTCCAATGGGTCCAAAAAGATTAGAGTACGTGGGGAGTAATTATCGGGACACTCACTTTCGAAGATCAAGGCTATCTTAATTGTACTACCTTTTGCAGCTCTCCTCCCGAGGAACTAGTGTCTTTACTCTCACGTCACTGCCTCAACAAAGCTTCAATGCCTATAAATTTTAAGTTTTTTCTACATGAGAGGACAAATTAAGCTATATCTCCACACATATCTTTTCTCTCTCCTAGCTATTGTACATCTCCGAGAGCTAACCATTGCTTTCTCTTCTGTTCACTTTACTTCATCAATAAAGACCTCCCAACCACCATTGCCGTTTCTCAGAGCAGAGTAGGTCACCTAAACCAAACTACTATATATCCGTGTGTTGACTCAATATTTACATTACTGCTATTAATTGTCCATTAATTACACCTTATTACACCCTCGACTATAGTTTTGTTTTATTGCTTAGCAAAGATATCTGCATTTTGGTAAGAAGTGATTTTTCATCAATTTAGGTGAGGAGGTGATTGATGTAATTCTTAACCAGTAATCAGTGGGCACGCTTGTGAGTTATGATTCCACTTGTTGGAATTCTTCCTACTCTCTTCTGATCTTATAATCCTTAGCTTTGCGTTCTTTAAAATCTAGATTTAATTTGTCAAACTCTTGTACGTGTACAGGCATTGAAATATACTGTGCACCTACAGTTGACGCCAGGGATGTTTGGCAAGCATCAAGATCCAGTAAAATAAGTGAACTATCTGTCGAATGAGTGATTACCCGCCTCCTCCAGAATGTGTTTTTTGGCATAAAAGATGATCTCACACCGGATTCAGTTGTTTGTGCTGGTGGGAGTTTCATTATCTCACCATCAGGGACTGTACTGGCTGGACCCAATTATGAAGGGGAGACACTCATATCTGCTGATCTAGGTAATTATTGTCTGCTAGTCTTACTCCTTTACATCGTATATAAAATATTTGTTCAGTTTATACTATGTTATGTCTTCAAGTGTCATGTGTTTTTTAATATTTTAACAAAAGAAAACATAGGTTTAGTCCTTTCAGAGAATTATGGTTGCTTTACTCACATGAGCAACTAATGATTTCAGATTTCTCCTCCAGCCATCTTTTTTTAACTTCAGAAGTTTGTTCTCTCTGCATCTTCTTTGCAAGAGAACAGAGTTGTCAGGCATGTCAGATGAGGTTGTTTCAATGTTATCTTATTCTTATTTCAGCCGTGTTGTATAGAATGTTAGATTCATCTTTCTTTTGTACTTTTGGAAGTCTTGGGATTACCAACAGGGAGTAACTTACTGCATCGGAATTGTCCAATTTTCTGCTGTGAAATTTGGGGGTTATGTCCCTACTCCCTTTTTCTTAAGTCTGGAGGTTGAAAATGATTTCTAAAATTATGATTGAAGTTCGTTTTTCTGGGCTGTAACAACTAAATTTATGAGGACCACTTTTAGTCAAAGGATATCGGTAGTCCTTTTATTGGGGTTTCGTTACTTCGTTGAAGGCTAAACTGTGATGTCCTTTTGCATGATTACGAAATCTTATGAAGAAGTCTTCTTTCTTCTCTCTTTAGAGCAGATTGCCTACAAATTCCTTTAAGCATGTGATCATTCTTTGAAATCTTATATTGATGATGATTATGCGTAGATCTTGGAGAAATAGCACGAGCGAAGTTCGATTTTGATGTGGTTGGGCATTATTCGAAACTTGAAGTGCTTAGTCTAGTTGTGAGGGATCATCCAGCCAGCCCAGTGACTTTGAACTGAATTTTAACCATACATCAATATCAACTGCAGCGGGTACACATAGGGATGAATTTTCCATAGTCAGAACTCAACATCATACTCAGAGACATTAAATCACCCAGTTGACTAGACTCCAAGAATGGAGATCACATTATATAAGCTAGTGCTCAACCACATTATTTGCAAGGAACCATACTACTTTTGTGAGATCCCAAATTTTTAGAAGTAGTTTAAGTATAAAATATTATTAGTTTTGATGTAAAAATATAAGGAATATTTAAGTTTTGTGGTTGATATATATAATAAGTGAAATAAATGGGAGCAAAGTATAAATATCTTAGCTTTTATGATTCTTTGGTTTTCACCCATGTGAAGACTTTGAAAAAAAAGAAAAGAGACAAGACAAGGTAAAGAAAAAGAAAGAGAAAGAAAGAGTAAAGAAATGTATAAAATAAAGGGAATCTAGCTAGCATTGATTACGTTGTAGAAAAAGTCTCGGGAAAGATTTGTTTCATCACTTGCCAATTAATTTGGCAGAAGACGTCCCACCTTCATAGCATATAAAGATAGCCAAAAAAAACAAAAGAAAATGGAGGAGGTCTTGAAAGATAAACACAAAGAGAGAGACAAAGAGAAGGAGTTGTCTGACCGAAACAAAGGAGAAAAAATGGGAAGCAGAGAGCTAGCCGAAAGTAAGAAGAATGAAACAGAAAGCTGAGTTGTCAAATTCAAATAATGATTCTAAGGTACCGGGTGGTATGCAATATGCTCTCCTTAAATCTCTTTGCAAAGAGTATTTTCTTGACTATCCTCTAATTTGTATTCTAACTCGTGCTATCGTTATTTTAGAAGTTCGATTGAATATTGTTGACTATTTTGATCTCATTGATTGTGTTCTGCAGATATTGAGACGGGATCATGGTAGTCAATAGTCATTGCATCGCAAGGTAAGAGACCCGTGAGATCGGGTTGAGGTGGAATGATTGGTGTGGTGTCAGATCTCTGCTAAGATTCTGTATGACGTGTGGTATGCAAATATGATATTTGTATCTGTTGATTAAGATACTTTGTCGTACTCGATTATTTGACATTTAATGTCCTTAAACATATTTTTCCTCATCATATTGTATACTTTCCCACTTTATTTAATATTTTCAGGTTGATTTTAGAGAAAAGATCAAAGTGAGATAATCAGAGTATTAAAGGCGAGAAGATGTCGACATAATTGATGTTTTATTGGTATTTGGAGATTTATTTATGATGACAGATTTATTTGTATTGAGAGATATCTTGATAAATGAAATTTTATTGGGACAATTAGCGTTATGTTATCTTTATTTGGGTTTTTTTTATATCAATTAATGTCTCTAAAAAGAAGAAAAAATCGGGGCGTTACAACTTTTGCCAAGGCAACTAAATAGTTCCACAAAGAAGGCAACTCCTACTTATGAGAGTCGTCTGCATTTCCAGATGCTGATGTGAAAGTCATTGGGCTGGCTAGCTGGATGATCCCTCACAACCAAAATAAGCACTTCAAGTCTCGAATACTGCCCAACCACATCAAAAATGAACTTCGCTCATGATATTTCTCCAAGATCTACGTAGCACGAGCGAAGTTTGATTTTTGATGTGGTAGAGCATTATTTGAGACCTGAAGTGATTAGTCTGGTTGTGAGGGATCATCCACCCAGCCCAGTGACTTTCACATCACCATCTGGAAATGCAGACGACTCTCATAAGTAGGAGTTGCCTTCTTTGTGGAAATAGTTAGTTGCCTTGGCAAAAGTAGTATGGTTCCTCACGAATAATGTGGTTAAGCACTAACTTATATAATGTGATCTCCATTCTTGAAGTCCAGCCAATTGGGTGATTTAATGTCTCTGAGTATGATGTTGAGTTCTGGCTATGGAAAATTCGTCTCTGTGTACCTATTGTAGTTGATATTGATGTATGATATGAAACTGCTTTGTTTTTTACAACGAGAGGGAAACTGATCCAGTTTATATGTATCATGGTCTATATTTAAATCAATTCAAGCCTTCTGTTTGCACTGAATGACCAGTTTTAAATTCACCCCTACCCCTCTCTCTCTCTCTCTCTCTCTCTCTCTCTCGGAATTGTAAATGTTGGTAATTGAGCATGGGCTGGGCTGGCCAGGGTTTGGGCGGGCCACACTTGGTACAATTGACTATGCTTAGTCTTAATGAAATTGGGATTTATGCCTTTAAATTTATTAATTGTAGTGTGGTTAACTATAAGCGATCCAGATTTGCTATATGGGGTTAAGTGTAAATGAGGGAAAAATCTGAATTTTGTAGGAAATTATATTATTTGATGTTTGCACATGATAGTTCTGATCATATTGTTGTTGGGTTATACCACATTTATTTTTTTAATAGGAAACAAAACTATTATTAAAATAAAAAAGAGAGTTACAAAAGACATGTCAAAGGTGGACAAGTTGTTCCAACCAAAGACACATAAAAAGAAGCAGGAAAAATAAACTGAAAAACATTTGGAGAAAGAACCCAATCAAAACAAAACGGCCACGCACAAGAGGTTGTCCAACTCGATGTAATGAAAAAAAGAGGGACATTGTTAAACTCCTTAGCTGTAGAGGTCCAAAAGAAGCCATAAAGTATATCCTCTTCCAAGGACTTTCAGTCTCCTCTGACTTGTCCTAAAAAATTATTGTGTTCCTTTCCAACCAAATGACCAAATAATAGCGAAAAAAGTACAGCCCCTCAAAGTTCTCCACCTCCTAGTCATACCCTCTCCACTAACATCAAATCCAATCATAAATAACATAGTTCTCGGTGGTCGTCTTTTAAGCATATCATAAGTGTTAATCTTACTGTGCGTAATTATTCATGTAAGAGACGCGGCTACCTCGAAATCTTCGACCAACGAACCTCTGACCTCCACCGCATCTCCACCACCACTACTTCCTCCTCCTGCACCACCACTACCTCCGCCACTGGTGGATTCTTTATATTGCTTTTTTCATGCATCAGAACCCTACTCTCTCTCTTCACTTTCAATCCCTTCTCCAAGCTCACCTCCAACGACTTCTCCTGCGATACTCCCTCTTGGACTAGTTGATTTATCTGTTCTTCTGATTCCTACTCGTTCTCTTCATCGACCTCTCAGGCTCGGTTGAGAGTCCACGAAAATGTCAAGCGCTTTTCTCGCAATTATGCCTCTCTCTACATTCTCTTCTTGGCTGAGCAAAGATATCTGGCTTTTGATATGAAGTGATTTTTCATCAATTTAGGTGAGGAGGTGATTGATGTAATTCTTAACCAGTAATCAGTGGGCACGTTTGTGAGTTATTATTCCACTTGTTGGAATTCCTACTACTCTCTTCTGATCTTAAAATCCTTAGCATTGCGTTCTTTAAAGTCTAGATTTAATTTGTCAAACTCTTGTACGTGTACAGGCATTGAAATATACTGTGCACCCACTGCTGACGCCAGGGATGTTTGGCAAAGCATCAAGATCCAGTAAAATAAGTGAACTATCTATCGAAGGAGAGATTACCCGCCTCCTCCAGAATGTGTTTTTTGGCATAGAAGATGATCTCACACCGGATTCAGTTGTTTGTGCTGGTGGGAGTTTCATTATCTCACCATCAGGGACTGTACTGGCTGGACCCAATTATGAAGGGGAGGCACTCATATCTGCTGATCTAGGTAATTATTGTCTGCTAGTCTTACTCCTTCACATCGTATATAAAATATTTGTTCAGTTTATACTATGTTATGTCTTCAGATGTCATATGTGTTTTTGATAGTTTAATAAAAGAAAATATAGCTTTAGTCCTTCAGAAAATGATGGTTTCTTTACTCACATAAGCAATTAAAGATTTCAGATTTGTCTTCCAGCCATCTTTTTTTAACTTCAGAAGTTGGTTCTTTCTGCATCTTCTGCGCAAGAGAACAAAGTTGTCAGGCATGTCAGATGAGGTTGTTTCGATGTTATCTTATTCTTATTTCAGCCGTGTTGTATAGAATGTCGGATTCATCTTTCTTTTGTACTTTTGGAAGTCTTGGATTACCAACAGGGAGTAACTTACTGCATCAGAATTGTCCAATTTTCTGCTGTGAAATTTGGGGTTATGTCCCTACTCCCTTTTTCTTAAGTCTGGAGGTTGAAAATGATTTCTAAAATTGTGATTGACATTCGTTTTTCTGGGCTGTAACAACTAAATTTGTGAGGACCACTTATAAATTTATTGGGGTAGTCCTTTTATTGGGGTTTCGTTACTTCGTTGAAGGCCAAACTGTGATGTCCTTATGCATGATTACCAAATCTTATGAAGAGTCTTCTTTCTTCTCTCTTTAGAGCAGATTGCCGACAAATTCCTTTAAGAATGTGATCATTCTTTGAAATCTTATATTGATTATGATTATGCACAGATCTTGTAGAAATAACATGAGTGAAGTTCGATTTTGATGTGGTTGGGCATTATTTGAGACCTGAAGTGCTTAGTCTGATTGTGAAGGATCATCCAGTGACTTTGGACTGAATTTTAACCATACATCAATATCAACTGCAACAGGTACACATGGAGATGAATTTTCCTTAGGCAGAACTCAACATCATACTCAGAGATATTAAACCACCCAGTTGACTGGACTCCAAGAATGTAGATCACATTATATAAGCTAGTGCTCAATCACATTATTCTCGAGGAACCATACTACTTTTGCCAAGGCAATTAACTAGTTCCACAAAGAAGCCAACTCCTACTTATGAGAGTCGTCTACATTTCCAGATGCTGATGTGAAAGTCATTGGGCTGGCTGGTTGGATGATCCCTCACAACCAAACTAAGCACTTCAGGTCTCGAATACTGCCCAACCACATCAAAATCAAACTTCACTCGTGATATTTCTCCAACATCTACGTAGCATGAGCGAAGTTTGATTTTGATGTGGTTGGGCATTATTCGAGACCTAAGGTGATTAGTCTGGTTATGAGGGATCATCCAGCCAGCCAAGTGACTTTCACATCAACATCTGGAAATGCAGACGACTCTCATAAGTAGGAGTTGCCTTATTTGTGGAACTAGTAAGTTGCCTTGGCAAAAGTAGTATGGTTCCTCGAGAATAATGTGGTTGAGCACTATCTTATATAATGTGATCTCCATTCTTGGAGTCCAGTCAACTGGGTGATTTAATGTTTCTGAGTATGATGTTGAGTTTTGGCTATAGAAAATTCATCTCTATGTGTACCTGTTGCTGCTGATATTGATGTATGGTATGAACATGCCTTGTTTCTCACAGTGAGGGGGAAACTGATCCAGTTTATATGTATCAAGGTTTATATTTAAATTAATTCAGGCCTTCTGTTTGCACTGAATGACCAGTTGTAAATCTCTCTCTCTCTCTCTCTCTCTCTCTCTCTCTGTAAATGTTGGTAATTGAGCATGGGCTGGGCTGGGTAAGGTTTGGGCGAGCCACACCTGGTACATCGGAGTTGGAAAATTGACTATGCTTAGTCTTAATGAAATTGGGGTTTGTGCCTTTAAATTTATTAATTGTTGTGTGGTTTAGTATAAGAGACCTATATTTGCTATATGCGGTGAAGTGTAAATGAGGGAACAATCTGAATTTTGTAGGAAATTCTATTATTTGATGTTTGCACAGGATGGTTCTAATCATATTGTTGTTGGGTTATACCAAATTTCTTTTTTTAATAGGAAACAAAACTATTATTAAAATAAAAAAGAGAGTTACAAAAGACATGTCATGGGTGGACAAGTTGTTCCAACCAAAGACACATAAAAAGTAGGAAAAATAAATTGAAAAACATTTGGAGAAAAACCCAATCAAAACAAAATTGCCATGCACAAGAAGTTATCCAACTCGATGTAATGGAAAAAAGAGGGACATTGTCAAACTCCTTAGTCGTAGAGGTCCAAAAAGAAGTCAGAAGGTATATCCTCTTCCAAACATCTTCAGTCTCCTCTAACTTGTCCTAAAAAATTCTTGTGTTCTTTTCCAACCAAATGACTCAAATAATAGTGAAAGAGGCACAGGCCCACAAAGTTCTCCACCTCCTACTCATAACCTCTCCAATAACATCCAATCCAATTATAGATAACATAGTTCTCAGTGATACCCACATGATACCCACCTTAATAAATAGCTTGTTCCATAGCGAGAGTGCAACAGGGCAATGTAAGAAAAGATGATTCATGCTTTCACTATCATTCTTGCACATAATACACCACTACACTAAAAGACAAAAACCATGGGTGGTCATCTTTTAAGCATATCACAAGTGTTAATCTTACCATGAGTAGTTATCCATGTACAAATTTGCACCTTCCAGCACTAATTTGAGGCCAAATCCAATGCCTGCAAAATTGCTATTTTATGTCGTAACCCACTTTGACTCCTTTAAATTAATACTATTGTTAAAGTATTTGTTGGCGATTACTTGGGAATTTAGTATTCCCTCTTTTCCATTAAGCTTTTCATTTTCTAAGTTTGTGAGCGACAAGTGATATGGTATCATTTTGTTGATTGCTCTATCTTACTAACCATACTAGTTAAAGAGTTTTGTTTTGTACCGGTGGCAATATTAGGAACATAAAAAATGTCATATCATACATTTGTCATGTTGTGTATTTGTTTATATATGAACTTATAAATGCAATAAAATCTTAGTAATGAACTTTGTTATTTGGTTTACTTTGTCTCATCCCATGATTATGTTTTTAATGCTATTGCGTGTGCTCTTTTTTAGTTTTTACTAGTTGATGCACATGTGCGTTGCACGTGATACATTTTGATATATAGTTAAGCTAGTGCCAATAGATCAAAGATTGATATTAGTATATGATGACCTTATACACATTAGCACATTTTTCTTGTCATATTTTAATCAATTAAGACAAGATTTATTCAGATCAATTATTAGAATAAAAGTTTGGCTCATGTAATTGAGGCTTACAATGTCATAACAAATTTAAGCTTACTTCTCGGAGAACCTTAGTATTATTTATCATTATTCATAAAATTAAGTCCCAATAGGATTCTTGATTCTTTTATATGGAATTGTAAATGTGCCCAAATAGGAATCCAAAAAAAAAAATCTGCATAAATAAGATGCTATAAATAATTACAAAAAATTTAAAAAAACTAACATTTGTGAACTCATTTATAATAACTAATCTACTCTACAAGGTGTGTTCATGCACCTTATAATTATGTCCGCATATCCTTCGATACAAATACTTTTATTAGTGAAGTGAACTTTTCACCAAAATCATGATTGAATGTGTGAAGTGAAAAGTCTTTCCAAACATTACAAAGACATCATAGGAGGTCTCAGAATTTTTATTTGTTAACTGATTAATTATTTAAAGGAATTTATAGCCCTAAATAATTTATGATGCTTTTTTGAGATGGAAATATTTAAATCTCCCATTGTTGAGTTGAATTCTCTTATATACAATCCCATGCTTCATTGTCCTTTCCTAGAGATTTTATAGCCCTATCACTACAAATCATAATATTATTGACAATAATAACACAAATTGTATCTTTTACAAGTTTTATCAAATGAATAGATAGCGCAGAGAGTAGATGACGCATGGGTAGAGAATATACATTGTGCATGACTAAAGAGCAAATGCCCCATTGGGAGACTAAATTTTTTTATTATGCATTGACACTTTCATTGCATAGTTTAGAATATATTGTTTTTAAAATTTCGGATGCTATTTACTTAGGCTGAATATATTTTTATTCTTAAATTTAGATGTTATTGTTTTTGCGACGGAAAATTACTGATGCAAACCAAAAATATCGGATCTAAGATTTTTTTTGCGACGGCACATTTGCATCGGATTTTACCAATGTAAAAGCTTTTGTGACGATTAATTGTCAATGCAAAATCTTTTGCATCGCCTATTGCTTGCCACCCTCAATTTGTTGACACAAAAAGATCACGTTGTCATCGCAAATACTATTTGTGACAACAATGTGATATTTTGTATTGACAAATTGCTAATGCAAAAAACTCATTTTCTTGTAGTGATTGATAGTTAAAGTTTCGTTATGATGGTGTACTCATTGGTTATCAATGAAATTTGTCTCTATCTTCTTTCTTTTCTTCTTTATGGATGCTTCGTAAAGATCTACCAAATGTTGGATGTATGACACCTTGTGATTATTTCCCAACTTTTTTCCTCGAGTTTTAATTTCAACTAAACTAGTCTAGAATTGATCTCAGATGGCACACTGTTGGTGATACGAATAATCAATAAATGACTCAAAGCATTAAAATAAGAAATCCTAAGTTAGAGCTTAATACTGCATTTGATCACCTATAAATTGAGAGATAAAGAAGTAAAGAGGATCAATTCCTTACATTTAAATTAAAAGGAATAAGTTCGACTTAGTCCTACAAAAATTTTGCCTTTGAAAACCATAGTGAGAGATAACATGATTTTAGTTGGCCGTTCACATATTCCCTTAATTTTCTCAACAAGGGTGCCAAATTAATGACAAAAAAACAACAAAGTAAATTGTCTATGACATCCATGATAGGGCCTTCATAATTATTTTTANCCATTGTTGAGTTGAATTCTCTTATATACAATCCCATGCTTCATTGTCCTTTCCTAGAGATTTTATAGCCCTATCACTACAAATCATAATATTATTGACAATAATAACACAAATTGTATCTTTTACAAGTTTTATCAAATGAATAGATAGCGCAGAGAGTAGATGACGCATGGGTAGAGAATATACATTGTGCATGACTAAAGAGCAAATGCCCCATTGGGAGACTAAATTTTTTTATTATGCATTGACACTTTCATTGCATAGTTTAGAATATATTGTTTTTAAAATTTCGGATGCTATTTACTTAGGCTGAATATATTTTTATTCTTAAATTTAGATGTTATTGTTTTTGCGACGGAAAATTACTGATGCAAACCAAAAATATCGGATCTAAGATTTTTTTTGCGACGGCACATTTGCATCGGATTTTACCAATGTAAAAGCTTTTGTGACGATTAATTGTCAATGCAAAATCTTTTGCATCGCCTATTGCTTGCCACCCTCAATTTGTTGACACAAAAAGATCACGTTGTCATCGCAAATACTATTTGTGACAACAATGTGATATTTTGTATTGACAAATTGCTAATGCAAAAAACTCATTTTCTTGTAGTGATTGATAGTTAAAGTTTCGTTATGATGGTGTACTCATTGGTTATCAATGAAATTTGTCTCTATCTTCTTTCTTTTCTTCTTTATGGATGCTTCGTAAAGATCTACCAAATGTTGGATGTATGACACCTTGTGATTATTTCCCAACTTTTTTCCTCGAGTTTTAATTTCAACTAAACTAGTCTAGAATTGATCTCAGATGGCACACTGTTGGTGATACGAATAATCAATAAATGACTCAAAGCATTAAAATAAGAAATCCTAAGTTAGAGCTTAATACTGCATTTGATCACCTATAAATTGAGAGATAAAGAAGTAAAGAGGATCAATTCCTTACATTTAAATTAAAAGGAATAAGTTCGACTTAGTCCTACAAAAATTTTGCCTTTGAAAACCATAGTGAGAGATAACATGATTTTAGTTGGCCGTTCACATATTCCCTTAATTTTCTCAACAAGGGTGCCAAATTAATGACAAAAAAACAACAAAGTAAATTGTCTATGACATCCATGATAGGGCCTTCATAATTATTTTTACATTAACTTCCGAAGACCTAAATAGTGACCAATTGTTTGAAATCAATATCTAATTAGTTTCAAGCTTATTTAACAAAATAAGTGGCTGAGTTAGGTGGTGTTTGATAAAACTGAAAACTAAAAACTGAAGTCTAAAATTTAAAATCTAAAAACTGAAAACTGAATGTTGAATATTGAATTTGTGGGATGTTTGGTATCCAATGAAATTCAAGTACTGAATTGAATCAACCTGTTTGATAATTACACAGAACTAACCTCTAAAAATAAATTAATTTTTAGTATTACCCTTCCTTTCTTTACTTTTAAATTATTTATAAAATATGTAAAACTCAGAAAATTTTAAAAATTTTATTGTGAAGGACAAAATGGTAACTAGCCATTGTGGTACGTGTTGAAAACTTGAATTTTTCTAGAATTCGGATGACGAAACAGACCTCACTTTGGATTTGTCTCACAAAATTTAGTTACTCAGTTAATTTTTGTTGAATTCAAAAAGAATCAGATTTTTTGCATTTTAAGATGCGATCAGACGTCACCTAAGTAAAATAAAAACGATTAGGATTTGATTGCAAAACATGAAAAATAATTTAAATTTAATTTAAATAAAATATATTGAACAAAATACGAGACGAGATTTAATTGATTCGGAATAAAATCAGATCATAAAAGTTGAGATGTGTGGCTTAATGAGAGCTAAGCATTTGGAGAGTATAAAAAGGGGGGAAATCAGACTTTTCCCCCATTCTTGTTGTTGGGTTTTCCAGATAGAGAATGAGAGGAAGAAGAGAGAGAAAACACAAAATCTCCAAGCTTCTTCTTACAATCTAGGACGATTCATGCTTTGGATTGCTTTGGGCCAATAATAAAAAGTGTTCTCTACGACGAGAGCTTTGTCTACTTACCAAAAGTCGCGGGTTTCATCGATGTCTCAAGATCGGGATTTTTGGGAATCAAGATTTAAAGCTAGATTTAAGTATTTTGAAGCCTCTACTACGTGTATGACGCTTCAAGAGATAGAGTTTTTCTCGTAGTTAGGTTTATTTTCAATCTATGATTTACATATGAAATGGGTAACATGATTAGAGGTGCAATCTCTTGTTTATATATACTTATAGTGTAACTAGAGTATGAGAAACAGTATAAGCATGTGTAAAATTAATTTTAGCATAAATTGGGTTTGTTGAAATTGCATGTTTGTAATTTCATGAAAATATTTGATGAATGAGACATGCTATGTTTTTACATTTATGCCTTGAATGTGTTCGATAAAGTGTCTATGTTGATTAAGTGTGTTAATTGCATTCAATATGTTATAACATGCTTGAGATTGATGTTGTGAAATATTGGTATATGCCTTATGTTATATTGACATTGAGGACTTGAAAATGTTGTGAAAATTGAATATTGTTCATAATTTGCTTATGACATGTTGAACATGACATAGGAATTGCAATTGTAGATCACATTGCATATGCACGGGAAGTATCACATTCGCGGGCATGTGACATGAGTGTGGGTGTGTGTATGGTTTTGATCAACCACCATCCTTGGTGGGTTGATACATGGGCTCGGGAAGGTTGGACCTAGGTTCACATGAGTCGCACAGGTTGTAGGGAAAATAAGGGTCGAGATTAGTAAGAAGGGCTAGATTATCCCTCAGGTGCAAGACCCGATGATTTGGATATGCACTCCGTTATTATTGAGTCTATAAAGTGCGTCGGCGGTAGAGCTGTTGGTGGAAGTCTATAGAAACCGTGTCGGTTGGACACCTGTTGGTGGAAGTCCATAAATACCCACCCCAAGAAGGACTTAGGATTCATAAAATAGTCATTGGATGTGTAACATCAATGGCGGGGGCTTGGAATGCCTGGGTATATATGCAAGACATTACATGTGTTATGGGACCCCGTGAAGGCTCGGGTTGCATTGCATGTGAGAGCCTCATCTCATAACATGGCATGTCATTGTGAATTCCATTATGAATTTGCATATTCTTGAATAGTTGTTTGTTGATTGTTGATTTGCATGTGAACATTTCATATGCATCTTGGTTGAGGAGTAACATCTTTAGGAGATACCCTATTGAGCGTGACTCACCCTTTATGGGGACATATATATTAGGTGTTGGACAAGCTCCGACGGATGGCCCTCACTTGGCCACATGTTAATGACCGAGCCGAGTTGTGGCTCGTGAATCCCATTTTGTAATTATTTTTTACTTTGCTTTGCCCTTATATAAATCATGTATAAAATCTTGTATTTTAGCAAAGGCATGTAATGAGACATTGTTCTTTTCTAAAATGAATGAATGGAATGAGTGTGGTATGTATTGGATGGCTAAAAGTTTGATTTTGGAAAATTTTGGAAAAATCTAGGCTCCAGGTATCGGTACCTCATAAGTACCTAGGCTCATAGATATCGATACTCTGCTGGCAGTGAGCTCAGGTATTGGTACCTAAGTTCACAGGTACTGGTACCATGCTGTCGAGGGCTCAGGTACCAGTACCAAGTTTACAGGTACCGGTACCTACCAAACAGAAGGCTCAAGTACCGGTACCACGTGAATTAGGTACTGGTACCTCTTCCAAAATTTCCTAAATTTAAGCATAACTTGGCCAACCCTTCGAGCCTTGAGCCTTCTTGTTTAAAGAATGTAATTGTTGAACTACTAAGGGAAAATTAATGTATATTGGACCTTGAAATAGTTGTGTGATGACGTGGTGTCGGGTTATGTGGCATACATGGGTATTTTCGCGGGTTGATAAGTGATCAACGGGTTGAGAAATGACCCTTGGATTTTGGGGTATCACAAAATATGCTTTTATCTAATAAAAATTATGATATATCAAAATAATTTAATTCATAACATAAATCATAATCATTATTATCATATTATAGTCAACATATTAAAAAATATTGTAGTGCATGTATTTTTTTTTTTTTTACCAAAGATTTTGATATAATATGAAATAGAATTCATCCAAAGTATAACTAATCAACCAGTAACCGAAATAAACTAAGCCCATCACAAACACAATAGGGTTTTGCACTAACAATGGTTGGTATTAGAGATTGGAATGAATAGTAACCATTATCACAAACTGAATATTCCAAATACTCCTAGGTATAACAAACTGATTACAGTTCCTCCATTTTCATAGTAGAGAAAGAACAATTCCAAACCCATATTTGGTGGAGACAACATCGACAAATAATCCACAAGTTGTATTAGGCGCCACACTTCTATTGTCAGCTCTGGTAGAATTTGGGCAGAGGCTCACCAAAAGTTCAAACCGAATGTCCCTTTCACAATTCATATGCATATGTGTGTGCAGTGTGTGTGTGTGTGTGATTATATGTGTATGTGTGTGCAGAGTCTGTGTGTGTGTTGCAGAAGACAATGGAAGACAAGGGCAGAAGACTAACCACCAACCGAAAAAAAAGGGAAGAAGACTTATCGGTATCGTTGTTGAAGACGATGGGAAGAAGATGATGAATAGGATAGAAAGATTATTGGTTTTGGGGAGAAGACTAATTAGAGTTTTAATACGATTGTGAAATATTTCAGGGTAAAGTTGTCATATTGTAAATATTATTAAAGATGCTTTTGTTGAGCGCTTTCAGCTTTCAAAATTAAGTAAGGGATCTGCTACTTAATATTATAGTCTATTTTTATGGAGAACTTAATATATTAAGATATTCAAATTTTAGTTATCAAATGAGCTTAATTATTAAGTGTCGAATACATTCATTTTAAGTGCTGAATTTGAGTTAACAACACACCCACTTAGTTTGATTGAAGTACATTCGATATATTAACCAAAATAAATGTATTAAGATAGAATGTATAAATAATAATAGCTATACATGTTTACNGTGGAGACAACATCCACAAATAAGCCCCAAGTTGTATTAGGTGCCACGCTTCTAATGTTAGCTCTGGTAGAATTTGGGCAGAGGCGCACCATAAGTTCAAACCGAATGTCCCTTTCACATTTCATGTGCATATATGTGTGTAATGTGTGTGTAATTATATGTGTATGTGTGTGCAGAGTCTGTGTGTGTAGTTATGTGTATGTGTGTGTGTGTTGCAGAACACAATGGAAGACAAGAATAGAAGACTAACCACCAACTAAAAAAAAAAAAAAGGGAAGAAGACTTACTGGTATCGTTGAAGAAGACGATGGGAAGAAGATGACGAACAAGATAGATAGATTCAGGGTTTTGGAGAGAAGACAAATTAGAGTTTTAATATGATTGTGAAATATTTTGGGGTAAAGTTGTCATATTGTATATATTATTAAAGATACTTTTGCTGAGCGCTTTTAGCTTTCAAAATTAAGTAAGAGATCTCCTACTTAATATAATAACCTATTTTTAAGGAGTACTTAATATATTAAGATATTCAAAGTTTAGTTATCAAACGAGCTTAATTATTAAGTTCCGAATACAATCATTTTAAGCGCGAGTTAACAACACACCCACGTAGTTTGATTGAAGTACATTTGATATATTGACCAAAATAAATGTATTAAGATAGAATGTATAAATAATAATATCTATACATGTATACAATTTGGTTTGAAAGTACATCTCGCTTAGCTTCAACCATGCGAACATCCAAAGGAATATCTAGGAAATTTGCATCAAGTTGTTGATCTCTACTTGCTCTCCAAGAGACATGACATTTTAAGCTAAATGCAACCTAGGGGTTTAAAGCTTGTGACGTTATTTTATCAAATGTGTCAGGACTGGATGCGCCGTGTGATCCAGTCCTATATCTTGACAACTTGAGAGTTCCAAATTAAAAAGATTTCTTCCATAAGGCTAGGGGGACTCCTCTACCAAGGCTTTTATCTTTATTTTCCATTTTTCTTTTCTTTTGAGAATTACCATGTCTTGCGAGTAATTCCCTTGTAGTCTTTAGTTAGGATATGAATTTTTGATTGCTTTCTTTATTTGAAAGATTGTTTGAAAGATTTATTAGCAAAGTTCTATTCTCTGTATAATTAGTTGATTGTTCATTAACTTTATTGAATTCTTAGTATGGATGATACTTACAATTCAAAGCAAATGAATTATTGTTACTTATATTCTTAAATTCAAATCAAACGAATTATTGTTTTCAAAGTTACATCTTCAAGTTGACTACACTGTCATTGAAAATGAACTGAGATAAATATAAATTGCATAAACATAAGTATTTGGTGATCATGAATAGATCCAAATCCCGAAATGAAAGGGTCCCTTTTCCATCTGATAATTCCTTTCAAATTTTATGCATTCGTTCTTACAAACAATTCCAATTTTAAAACAATTTTACATGTTCTTCCATTACCACTTCATGAATTACCTTTGATCTTTATGGTACAACCTCAGAATTAACCGAGCATTATTACTTCTTGTCTATATGCACTTGGGTGCACATTGTTGGGACCAAGCATCTATAACATTATGGGTGCACCTTATTAGGACCAAGCATCTAGCCCAATATGTTAGGATCATGTTTTTAATTGGCTAATTTCGTAAAGTCTTTTATAAATCTCAACCAATTCCATGGTTGTGATGCTACAATGTTAAAAATCGAAAAGCATCAAATGAATGCGAAGTTCAAGCTACAATGATACATCAAAGACTCTTCGAATGCACCTTCATGCTTAGGATAAAGGTAATGGGCTTAGAGACCTAAGAACCTTTGGTTTAGTTCCAGACTTAGGATGATTATGGTAACTCCTACATGTTCTTCAAAGAACAAGTTTTTCTAAAACTTTATTGTGTTTTAAAAATATAGGATTAAGTCATTAATGATACCTTATTTGAGCAACACCTTTTAGTGTTTAATATGACAAGTTTTTGCTTGATTTCTATCTTAAAAACTAGTAGGGACCCCCTCTACTCTCTTGCCTTCAGTAAGTGCAGTATCTGAAAACTTTGGGATAAAATCCAAAAAGTTTGAACGAGTTGGCAATGAAGACTGACCTCTGGATCACTCTTAGGCTTCTTAAGCGGTCTTGAGGCCGCTCGAGCAGTCCTGAGGTCGCTTGAGCGGTCCCTGCCTTTCTGCTACATTTGAACTATTTTTCATTCTAGCTGCCACTGCTCTTTGATCGCCCTCTCATTTCTCGAGTGGTCGTTAACAAATTTTGGTTTACTTTGCCCCCAAGACAAACCCTATTTTGAGCCTTTAAATAAAGGGAGCCTTCTCAAGTAAGGGTATCTATTTTGTAAGCTTATTTTCAGCATCTCAAATCTTAAGAGATCCCTAAAGAATCCAAGATTCCTAAGATCCAATGGCAAAACCCATCTTGATACTCTAATTATTTGATATTGAATAGGTGCACCCAAGTGCCACTTACAACAAAAATTCTTTTTTGCGACATTTTTTTTTGGCGACAAATTAAAATTCGTTGCAAAAAAGTGTACTATCCGCAAAGATTTCATAATTTCGTTGCAAATTTTTTTTTTGACAATTTTTTTGCGACGTTAAAACGTCGCGAAAAAGTGATTTCCTTCCAATGGTTTTTGGCGCGTTAGAAATGGGGGAAATTGAAGATTTTTACATTTCGCGACGTTTTTATAAATTCATCGTAGAAGATAAATTTTATTTTTTATTAAATAAAATTATTATTTCGCAACATTTTTATATTCGTCGCCGAATGTAATTTTTGTAATTTTAAATTAGCCTTAAAATATTAATGGCGACGTTTTCTAACGTCGCTAAAAGGTAATTCCCTTCCAATGTTTTTTGGTGCAGTAATTGAAGAATTTTACATTTCGCGACGTTTTTATAAATTTGTCGCAAAAGATAAATTTTATTTTTTATTATGTAAAATTATTATTTCGTGACATTTTTATATTCGTCGCAGAATGTAATTTTTTAATTTTAAATTAGACTTAAAATATTAATGATAACGTTTTTAGAAAATGTCGTGAAAAGGTAATTCCCTCTCAATTTTTTTGGAGCTTTAATTGAAGATTTTTACATTTCGGGATGTTTTTATAAAATCGACGCAGAAAATAAATTTTATTTTTGAAAAATTTTAGTTTTGGCAATTTTTTGCATCATTTTTTTAAATATGTCACTAAAAAGAGATTTACTTATAATTGTTTTTGGCACGAAAAAAAGTCGCAAAAAATGTGAGTCCCTCCCTTTTTTTCCCAAGTAATCAAGAATTAGAAAAATTAAAATGTCACAAAAAAATTGAGTCCCTCCCCTTTTTTCCCCAAGTAATCAAGAATTAAAAAATAAAATAAAAATTTATTTCGCCACGTTTTGTTTTTCGTCGCAAAAAATGTGAATCGTCCTCTTTCTTATTTTCGTTTTCTTGGTGTTTTGTTCGTTAAAGCAACAATCGATGTCTCAAATCCTTACTCTCTCTCTCTCTCTCTTTCTGACTGAAGATCCACCGCACATAAGGCTCCACCGACTAAAGTCAAGGCTTCATCGCAAAGCTCCACCGACGGAACTGAAGGCCTCCACCGACGGAACTGAAGGCCTCATTGCAAAGCTCCACTGACTGAACTAAAGGCTTCATCGCAAAGCAGGTATGGTCTCTCCACCGATGAAGTTGTTGTTGGTTGTTGATTATTCCTGGTTTGGGTTGTGTTGATAACTGCGAACCGACTGAAGGTTCCTCGTTGGATCGGGTTTGGGTTGTACTGTTTTTGGTTCAATAGTCATGTTTTTGGGATCTGGAATCGTTGGATCTGTTGATTGGTGACATTGATTGTCGTCAATTTAGTTTGTGAAGGGGAAGGTTGCCATTCTGTTGATTTTCCCTAATTCTATCAACATTTAGTTTGTGAAAGGGAAGTCCCTTGTTTGGCTATTGATTTTCTATTTCCTTCCTTAATTTCCTTTTTCGCTTTCTATTTTCATAATGTTCCAAATATGATCTCATTTCTACGTTTTTAGCAGTAAACATGGATCTCGAATTTAATTGCTTTCTAATTCCTCCAACTCATCTATTTTTTTTTTTTTTGCAATGTAACCAGCAAATGCATCATATTACATGACATTGACTAGCTTCTGATTCTTCCATGGCTATGCCTTGTTCTCTTCTTCCTCTTCCTCCTCTTTCTCCCAATTTCTGAACTAGTTCTTTACTTTGGATCTCTTTGGCCCCAAGGACTCTCCTTCATCATCCTCCTCCACTGGACTCTTTGGGTCCATTTTTGGTCCATCCTCTACGGTACTTTCTTTTCCTACTACTTTTAATTAGCTTTTTTTTCACAGTTTTATGACAATGGCCAATTGTCTATCATTCTTTTACTATTTTCCTTTTTTTCTGTCTTTTCTTGGGTTTTTTTGGGGTGTTGCTTAATGATAAATATTTGGTTTTTCGGTTAATACTGCTTTTACATGCATTCTTGCAATCATTTGTGACATATTATGTGTTTACTGCCACCCTAANTTCTGTCTTTTCTTGGGTTTTTTTTGGGGTGTTGCTTAATGATAAATATTTGGTTTTGCGGTTAATACTGCTTTTATATGCATTATTGCAATCATTTGTGACATTATGTGTTTACTGCCACCCTAATAGTGCAAAGTTTTAATTTATTTCAACCTTTTTTTTTCTGATTTTAGGGGCTAGGAAGAGATTCCTCTCTCTCTGGAGTCACAGGGTCATGGAAAAAGCAGGATTTGGGAGGCCAATATGACAATGCCAAACATGGAACTTCAGGTTTGTGCTTTAAACCAAANGAGTCGCAAGGTCATGGAAAAAGCAGGATTTGGGAGGTCAATATGACAATGCCAAACATGAAACTTCAGGTTTGTGCTTTAAACCAAAAGTGACATGGAATTTTCCTATGAATCACCTCGCCTTATGGACATTGTAACATTAACCATCTTCAGATTCGAAAAGGTGTTTGTTTTCCTTGAACAAATCTACTTTCAAATCGTTCACTGTGAAATTTTGAGACCGAAAATAATGTGACCAAATAGGGTTTTTTTTTCTTTCTATGTTGTCAGGTTATATGACTCAAAGTGGAGGCATACCCTGCAAGGACAAGAGTTCCATATATCAAAATGAAATAGTAGAACCATGCCATTTCAGCTCATCAATCTACTGTGGAGGGCAAGAAGTTTATTCTTCAAATAGCCAGATCGCTACTTCTCAGCACTTTGTAAGTGTAGTTCCATCCCTTCATGAATCCCTATAGATGTGAGACAATTATGATGTTGGGAGATATATAAACAAGTTGCCCCAATTTTTAACGCTACCACTAATTATTTAGTGTTTTTCTTACTTGGATCAGTTCAAGAAAGATGGTGGAGTTGATGATCAAAATGGAAACAACATAAATAGTGCTTTATGATGAAATTGGTGGCAGGGTATGATGGTTTGTGGAGTTATTGTGGAAACTTTCTGGGGTTTCATTATATAAGGCTTATAATAACTCAGCCATTCCCTTTCTGCTTATGCAGGATCTCTGCATTACTGAAGTCTTTATTGAGCTGATGCAGATTCTCCATCCAAGAACCATGGTAAAGTAGCGATTAGTCCTTGCACTGATTGGTTTAAGGTTTCCGTTTCTTTTCTTAGAATAAGCAGCCGTATGTTCTAGATGCATGTCTAGAAAACAAGATGCTAATTTTTTGAAGAAATTAAAAAAAAAGAAGAAACATATAATGAAGGCAGGGGTGACTTAAATGAAGAACCACATAGTGCACCTGCATTATCTTCCATCCATTAATAAAATTAGTCAGCTACTGAATCGATTCAGAGATTGTTTTTGTGTTGCTTCATCCACTTGCTGTATAATTCTGTTAGTTCTATACTGTAATTCATATAGTTATGCTGATTGTCCCCCTTTCCTTTTTTTCCCTCTTGTATTTTTCCTTCTCTCAAAAGGTTAGGAGGCCATCAAATTTTCTGGATTTCTATTCCTATGCCTTTTGATATTGTCTAACAGGTTTGTGGATTTCTTGTTTGTTCATGGCTAATGTTGGCAAACTTCAAATTTATTCTTGTTTGTGCTGCTATCCAGTTTTTTTATTTGTTTTTTCTTTTCTAGAGGAAAAGCATAAGAGCATTGACATAGAGAGCATCTGCCAGTTGCTGGACCTTGACGTGCATGTTCATTTACAGCTTTTAGTACATAAAATACAGTTTATGTGCATGTTCAGTGTTACCCAGAAATTTTAGGAATTTAATTCATGTGTTTAACTGTCCAAATAAAGTTATGTCACGTGCTTGCAAGGAAACACCCACTATGACACAGTTATGGCATAGTGTCCAGCCTGCAGATCTGGACACTATTGATGGCTCACCTGGTCAAGAATTTTCTCTTGAAACTGAGCATGAAAAGTTTGTTGACCATGAAAAATGTCCTATATTTTGTATAGTTGCTTTTGAAAATTCGGACATCACAACAGTCTTCTTTGTACTTAATATGTGTTGTCCAGAAAGGATAATTGGTGCACAGTGTTGCACTACTAGGGTATCGGAAATTACGGGCCTTTGCTCGGAATTTGAATTCATATGTCTCATATCTGCTTGGGCTTAAATATAGTGTCTCTTGTTTTCTCAGACTCCTACTTGGGAAACTTGCATTAGTTGACTTGCAGGGTCTTAACGATCAAGAGAAGCTTGCTTTTTGGATCAACACTTTCAATTTGTGCATGATGAATGTATGTGAAATCATTCTATGAACATATTTCAATAAACTATTTAAGATATATTTTGGATAGTCCTCCATATATCGGGAGTGGTTGGATTGGTTGGTGCATTCACTTTAAATCCTATGCCATGTTTGCCGTGTGTTTGGTATAAAAGAAAGAGCCACTAACTATATTCACAATGCTTCAGGCCTTTCTAGAACATGGAATACCAGAGATCCCTGAGTTGGTGGTTGCACTGATGCAAAAGGTATTTCCAATCCAGCCAATCCTTTCATTCATGCATTTATACTGTCATATTCTGTATCCTAACGTTGGGCCTGGCAGTATTCTTAATGAATACATTAGTCCTAGCAATTCAATCAGCTTACAGACTACCTTGCTTTTTATTATTCCTTGTAGCTGCTAATTGCAAAACACAAACAATTTGTATGTATGCACCTATTGATCATGTAGGAGAGTTTATGATTAAGGGTACCTTGCCTTTGTAATGACCTTTGGTTTCTGTCTGTGGGGTACTGCTTGCAGCTAGATGTGTTTTAGCAGGCAGTTTAATGGGCCTGTATCTGCTGTGTTTCTGCTACACTGCTGTGAAGGGTTTGAGGATAGCTGTTGGGATGAAGCCCAGGGTGATGTTGTGCATTGGAGATGCTTGCTGCCTGTGCATTTTGAAGGCTACCGAGTGTTTGCCAAAATCTGTCTGGTTCAAAGGTACTGAATAGCATGCTCAGTAGCTGGACAAATTCCAGGAGCTGAATGTGAAGATCAGAAGATGCAGTAAAGTAGTATAAAATGGTTTTAATCATCTTGAAGGATTAAAGCTATTTCTTGTATTCTTTCAAACAAATTTGTTCTTTGATTCTTGAATTGTTTCTTTTATCAATAAAAATTTCCTTTTCTTAGTCTTATTAAATATTTGAATGGTGTGATTATACCTCAATATGGATGAAATCAATTTTTTTTTGCGGCTCCTATTTCATAGCTCAAATGCAGCTGTGTACTCATTCACAGTTCTATTTAATTATTTATTTTTTACATTTTATTTATTTAAAAAATTATTTGCGACGATTTTTTACGTCGCTAAAAATTAATTACATTATTTTTTTAAAAAATTTTTATTTATGAAAAATATATTTGCGACGATTTTTTTAGGTCGAGAAAAATTTAATTTAATTATTTTTTTAAAATTTTTTTATTATGAAAAATACATTTGCGATGATTTTTTTACGTCGCAAAAAATTAATTTAATTATTATTTTTAAAATTTTTTACGTTGGTGGAATATATTTTAGCTATGTTTTTTTTTATTTTTTGCGAGGTATTTTTTTGTTGTAAAAAATTTTTTTTTTTGGGATAAAAATAAATTTGCGTTGTAAAATACTTTATGCGTGGATACTATTGCGATGAAAAAAAAACGTCGCAAAAAGGAATTGATGACGATTTTTTGTTAATTTAGCGACGAAAAAAATCGTCGCAAAAAACGATTTTTGTTGTAATGTGCCGGTGGTTATGAAGTAATAAATACTTGGTTCAGTCTGAGATCGTACCATAGGGACCGATGAGAATTACAAATAGGTAAAGAAAGAAAATAAAAAATTAATTTGGAAGATTGAAATTGGTTTATAAAATGCAAGAAAACTAAAAGTAATTTATCAAATTGGAAAAGTGATTCATTAGTTTCAGAATCTGGATGTGTTCATAATCACCAAATATCTATGTTTATGAGTTAAAATTTATCTCAGTTGATTTCCTACATTAGTGTATTCAACCGAAAGATATAACTTTGAAAACGCAAGATTAAATTTATTTAAAAATAAGAATTTAAGAACTAGTTTTGTAAAACTCGTAGGGAATGATAAGTATTATTCATACCAAAAACACTAAATAACCAAACAATTGTACATAGTATAAAACTTTACTAAAAATCATTCAATCAATCCTTAATTTAGGACATAATATAACATTAAAGAACAAAGGAAAATAATGTCATAACATGAATATTTGGATCAGAATTATAAATTCATACCCCAATTAAAGAGTATAACAAGATTACTCACAAGATATGGTGAATATCCAAAAGTTAAAAATAATGTAAAATGGCTAGTAAGAGGATCCCCTCTCAATAGCTGAGAGCAGGTATTTATACTAAAGTCTAGGTCTAGGTTAGTAGGAGACTTCATGTAAAATTCAGAATCCAAAATAGGCTGAGGTACGAAACAAATCTTCACGGAGCGTCCAAACAGTACATGCAGCTTCCGGACAGTGAAAGTCACTGGAATTTGCAACTAAGTAGTTGTGTTTGGACAGTTACTCATGGGTCCAAATGGTAATGGTATGTATCGTCAAAATGCATTCGAACAGTCCTCTAAGTGTTCGGACATTATTACTTCTCTAAAATTCATCCTTCATTGCTTGCTCTGAACGGTTCTAGATATGTTCTGACGGTCTTCCTGTCTTTTGAAATCCAAGCTTGTCTTTGTCAAAAAAATAAACTCAATCATATCAATCATTGGGTCCGGACATCCATAACTATGTTCAGACGGTGCTAGTTACCCGGCTTTTCCAAGTTTCCATGCTCTAATATTCTGGGATGGGCATGGGTCTCCCATGTGTATCCATTTCGCTCCAAAGTGCCATTTGTTCTCCTAGGTCCACTTTGCAGCTTCTTAATCATCCAATTTACCATAATCATCCAATTTACTAAGCATGGTGATGAGAGCGTAATATTGCGTATTACATGCCTCATAATCATTCATCTTAGTCATGCTAGTCAATTAATTCCTTTGTTTTAGTTGAGATTTGTATTTTATAGTAAATTTTTGTGTTTTTAGTTGAATTGGTGTAAAAAATTAGAATTACACATGTTTCAATGCCATAGAGGACTTGGGAGGATGAGCCAAGAGGTCCAGGAGTGAAGCCAAGGCCATAGGAAGCAAAAATTGAGAAAAAAGACCCTTTCTACTGTTACAACTGAGACCAGAAAGTTATTCTACTTGTAGGTTAGTACTTTCTACAGGTTGGTTGAAGATAGAGAAGGGTTCTACCAGTAACAAAGCAAGGCAACCAGAAGGAAGATTATAGCGAATAGTCCCACCGGTAGGTCATTTTTTGTTTCCTACCGGTTGGTTTTTATAAATTCTATAATTGAGACTCCTAATAAAGGCAATCTGCTAAATATTTCAAGGGCCACGATTGGTGGATAGAAAGGAGGATTTTTAGGAAAACACCTCCTATAAATACCCAAGTCTATCAACAGAGAAGAGAGCTCCAATTCCATCATCCAATTCACCATCTTTTTTTTTTCTAGGGTTTTTAGATTTTTGTCTTCTCTTTCAAGGCATTGTTCTACATTCCAAGCTTTTGTTCAATTCAAGTATTAAATTTGTGTAAAGCAATTACTTTTGGTTTCTTTCCTAGAAACAATTTACATTCATTGCGATTTCAATACAAGGTATTTGCTTTTTCTGCAATTTCAATTCTTGTCTTCTTGCTTTAATTTACAATAATACTTTCTTTAATTGCTTTCAATTTTAATTCTGTCATGAGTGAGTAGTCGTTCACGAGATTGATTGAATGAAGTAATCCATCCGTGAATTAGGGGTTTTGACTCAAAATTAGGGCTTGTCTATTGTCAAGTTATTTGGGTTAATTGAATGGGTTAGTTTGAAAATACTATCGAATTGTATATGTACTTGTTTACTCGTCGATAACTAACACTTGATACGAATATTTTTTGTAATCACTGCGATTGTAGTAAATCCTATTAAATCAATTCAATTGTCTCGAATGCATATTTGTTATTTATTAATTGGGTGTTTAACGAATATCTATCACTTGAGTGTGTTTGACCACAATCTCGAGTGAGGTATAGAGTTTGAGTCAAAATACCTATTCACGGTGGGTGATCTCTACTGATCAACCAATTCTTTTCTTTCATTGTTATTTTCTTAAAGTGNACTTGAGTGTGTTTGACCACAATCTCGAGTGAGGTATAGAGTTTGAGTCAAAATACCTATTCACGATGGGTGATCTCTACTGATCAACCAATTCTTTTCTTTCATTGTTATTTTCTTAAAGTGATCAATTTCTCAAAAAAAAAAAACCCTAAGAATTCAATGTTTTCTTTTTGTTTTCACCATCACCTCTTGAGCCATTCATTTTACTTGAGGAGACGACCTCGGTAATCGACTGAGTTACGAAAATGATACCCTTTCCTATACTTGAGAATTCCTCTATAATTTAATCAACTATAAGGGGCAAGCATTTTTGGTGCCATTTCTGGGAAAAATATTTGTTTTTGATTCAAGGGTGATTCGAAGGTTGGCAGGGTAATTCTTGTGATTCGCATCACAAGCTCAGGTGCATCAGTCACAACATTTTACTTTAATTTGTTTATTTCTTTTCGGTTCCTATGCATAGTCTATTTTTTATACATTTATTATTCTTCTTTTGTATGTGGGTAAAAGACATGTTTCATAATAGACCCATAAGACTTGAACCCACAGACACTGTTGGGTTGGACGAAATTAACAATGAGAACCCACATAAGATGGGGTACCAGGGACACAACTTTTCCCTAGTTCCACCAGGTCCAAATAATGGGAATGTTGAAATAATCTCTCACTGGCTCCATATATGAGAACGATGAGAGATTATCTTCAACTCACTGGTTCCTCTACCCCTTCATCCATACTTTTTATCTGTGCAAGCACAGACTTTTATTGTAAAACTCGAAATGCTCCAACTGTTTCCACAATTCCATGGTGTGAATAGGGAGTGTTAAGATTTCAACATTGCATTATTTTATAGCTTAGCATATTCACTTTAGGATTGCTAATGTACTAATTCACTTTACTTAGTATAGTTTGCGTATTAAGTCCTGATCTCTATGATTGCCGGTAAATTGGATGTAAAGGTTTAGTTTAAACATGAAAAATATGGCAAGAGATAAGTTGGGGTTGAGTTTTCCCAGTTAAAGATGAAGCCAAGAGCCTTAGAAGCATTTTGGAAGAAAAGAGGAGTTCTAACGATAGGTGTTATATTGGTAGGAAGGCAGAAGAATGAAGGTTCTACTGGTAGTTAAAAAATATTCTACTGGTAGCAAAAATTACAATACTTTTATTCTAGAAATTCTACAAGTCGTTAAAACATGTTTTACTAGTAGCAAAGCTTACAGTACTCAAATGTCTACCAGTAACAAAAGTTACATAAATTTCAGAGAATTCATTAGATAGAGTCCTACCAGTTGGTAAAGGATGTGCTACATGTAGGTCGAGGCAAATCTTCATGGGAAGCTCAATCAAAAATTAGATCTTGCCATATTTTTTGGGGATTCTCAATCAATCAAAGAAGGAGATAATTTTAGAATGAATATAGGTCAAATATCTGAAGATTTCCCTTCCAACCAAAATAAATAGAGATCCTTTGCGGAATAAAAAGAGAGGCTTGGAGAATAAGTTTAGTAGTCCTCCTTTACTTTTTCTTATTAAAGAGTTTTATGTTTTATTCTACAAAATACACTTTAAGTCCAGTCCATTTCTTTTATTTGTTCAATCAAATATTTACATTCAATTGTCTTTACTTTCAAAGCNATTTAGTAGTCCTCCTTTACTTTTTCTTATTAAAGAGTTTTATGTTTTATTCTACAAAATACACTTTAAGTCCAGTTCATTTCTTTTATTTGTTCAATCAAATATTTACATTCAATTGTCTTTACTTTCAAAGCCTCGTTATTTGATTAACCCTAAATAGTGCGTTAATGAATTAGGTTATTAGGGTAATAGTGTTAAAGAATTAGGTTAAAACAATCAAGTTACGTGAAATTAGGGTTAGTGCGTAAATAAGGGTTAATGCATTAAATTTGACATTTTGCTAGGTTTTGAGCAGAATTATGTAAAGTTAAAAAGAGTAAAGTGTACAAGGTATTTCATTACATTTTGTCTCTGTAACGACTTCACTATTTATGTTTTGATTTCCAATATTTAGCTCCCTATGGGTTCGACCTCAGACTTAAACTGAGAATTATATTGCAATTTGACCACTTATACTTGGGTGTAAGACAATATTCAATTAAGTATTTATTTTCATTGTTCTAAGTTCACACCACAAGCTATTTCATTACATTTTGTATCTGTAACAACTTCACTGTTTCTATTTTGATTTCCAATATTTAGCTCCCAGTGGGTTCGACCTCAGACTTAAACCAAGAATTATATTGCAATTTGACTACTTATGCTTGGGTGTATGACACTATTCAGGTCAGATCATTATTTACGTTTAGTTTTTCAATACAAGCAATCAATTTTAATTCAGTCTTTACTTTTCTACATTCACCTATGTTTTTTTTAAGGCTTTATGTTATTTTTGTCATTATGAGTGATTACTCTTCCTCTGGATAATCTGAGGAAGAAGTCCCAAACCTATGAAATAAGGCATATTCCTTAAATTAGGGTTTTAACGTTTATGTGATTGATTGAACATGTTATGCTTTTGAGAACCTAATTGATTTGCATACTTTCCGATTATTTGTATGCAATTAGGCTTGGTATAAATAATTTTGGTGTTTTCTGCAACCTTTAGAGTACCGATTCTTCCATTGTAAACCATCTTTCGATTGCCACGTTAGTTCTTTCCAAATTTTAAGTTTAAAATTATTCATCTACAGTAGTTTCAATACAAAAACATATGAGTTATAAATTTAAGTTAGAAACTCTTATTCATAGGTGGGCCAAATTCTGAAGATTATGCAGTTTTTTTCCATTTGTTGAATTTCAATTTCATTAGTAGTTAACTCTCAAAATTCTTAACTTCAAAGAGCTTTTTCATTTTATTTTTCATCACCTTGGATTCCAATTCTTCCTTGAGGAGACGACCTTGGATTTTTTCTTTAAGTTAATACACAATACCTTTCTCTTACGCTTGGGACCTTTCGTGAAAATGCAACCCCTTTGGAGAGTAAGCATTTTTTTTGCGTCATTGCTAGGGAAGCTAATGGTAATATAAGGTGATACAAAGGTATTCGGGTAGGTCTAGTGATCTTCATCACGAGCCTAGGTGTGTATTTCTATTGCAATTTATTAATGCCTTTCTTGTAATTTTAATTTTTAGGTTTAGTAGATTTGAATGTGGGGTGGGGAGAAAGCAGACCGACTTGAAAGACTTAGATAGGACTTGTCACAAGTTATAGGTATAGTTGCCCAGAATAACAACAATGACATTGATCCACTCATTATTATACCAGCAGGGAGTAATTGTGGGAATAATCCAGTTATAGTTGGTTAACCTTAAAAAGTGCGTAAATGAATTAGGATTTAGGGTTAATTATGTGTGTTAATTGATTTAAAGTGCTTAATTGAGATTATATTATGATTAATGTTTGAATTATATATTTTGTAGGCTTCACATGTAATTAAAAAAACTTGGAGGGTTAAAGCACAAAAAAAGAACAAATGAGGGAGGCAAAAGGAATTTCAACAAGAATACCACCATCCCAACAGATCAAAGACACTAGAAATCAGCAAGGGAAGCCAAACAAGCAAAATGCAGAGAAAAGGCACCGTTCGGATGGTGATGGTGGTGTCCAGATGGTGGCCTTAACCGCCTCACCTTCTTTTTTTCTCCGATTGTTGCACTGATGCAACACTCTTCTCCTATTAGTCCTTGTGGGTGTCTGCCACCTTGACCCTTCATCGGAGCCTCTAAATAGGCACGTTGGGGGTCATTTTCAGGAGAGATCTTCTAGCTTTCAGAGAGCAAAAGTCCTAGAGAAAACTACCCTACCCTAAACTCCTCTAGACAAAAATTCTATTCTTCTACATTTCTTTGTATTCCTTTTTACTTGGAGGGTTGAACCTCCCTTAATTTTTTGCCCCAGTCAGTAATAAGAGTGAGGGTTTTCAACTATTTCTCGGGGAAGGATTCTTTATGTTTTATTTTGTATTTACATTGCATTGCAAACCCTTCTTGTTTGTCTATAGCAATGGAGAGTGAGTAGTGATGAATAGTTAAACTTAGCCTCTTGCTAGGCTTTTACAAGACTCATTATGCTTTGATGGAGTTTAAATGATGACATTACAGGAAAGAGTTGCACAAAATCTTAAAGTCAATGGATACCAAAATTTTATGCAACACCCACGTGTTCCAAAAGAAAGTTGGAGAAGCTTAAAGCAAGGCATCAACGTTCGAACACCAATCCACGTTCGAACGTTCTCCCCAAACAAGCTACAGAGTGGTTGATTGTCCATCGGGCTCTTGGGGCATTCACTATTCCTTTAATCTTCTTTACCCCCTCCCCCTCTACCTATAAATACCTCCATTGTGGGAGCTTTAAAGGGCATTAGGACATTGATTTAGACTTGCATTTAGAAATAGATAGTCTTACATATAGAAAGATAAAGGGAGATAGATCATCTTTTGGTTGAGGAGGAAACTCTCCAAAAGTGACTAGCTTTCTTCTACTTTCATTTCTTAGTTTAATTAGCTTCTACTGTTTGAGCTTCCTTCTTCCCTTAGAGGAGTGAAGCTCTTCCACTTTTCTAAGGGTTACCAAAACTGTGAAGGGTGGAAAATGATTCACTCATTCTTCATGACTACATTTCAATCTTCACCATTATTGTGCTTTAACTAAGAATGGAATACTAACGCAGTGGTTGGATGGCTTGTAGAACTACTTGCTTGTTTGTAGACGGGTTGAGTCTCGGCACAGGCAATTCTTGTAAATCTCTATAAAGACATCGGAATCATGCTCTTAATCCTTACAATCCATCTTTATCTTTCAATTAACTTTATGTTGACACGGGAGTTAATTGAGTTTCCAAGCACAGGTATACCAATTGGATGACTAACTACATGTTCAGATCCTTGAGCTAAAGGGTGACTTTTACATTTGAAAGCTTATTATATTTTGTCTAGAAATTTCCCTTGGAAAGAATCTGATATTCTGTCCAGGAAATTCCATAAACTCCATAACTTTAAATCTCAAGGATTCCAGTCAATTTGGTCTCTATCACTGCTTACTTCAAAACACCAACATTAGTTCCTTGTGGATTCGACTCCAGACTTAATCGGATTATTACTATAACTTGATCGTCTGCCCTTGGGTGTACACATTTTGGATCAAGTTAGGTAGTCCTTTTATACTCTTTAGTAAAGGGTCAAAACATGTGTAATATTATTTGAGTAATGGAAATGCTAATGTTTTATCTATGTCTTAATGGTTATACCTCCTTTAAGTGATGAATGATTTTCATTTCTCTTTGGTATCATATTACTATATGTTCATGGTTACGAGTACCGAGATAAACTTATTGCTATATATCATTTCATGTATACATTATTATGTACTTCATACATGATGCAATGATGTACACAGTTGAGATTTATGTAATAGTTAGAAGATTGGTTATAGACGAGTTAAGTCTTGCTATAGCCAATGTTTTTGATTTAATGCATAAAATCATAACTCCATCTTCATTAAATCATGGACCTACCAACCGATTAGCTATAGTAAAATTTTTGAATGGTTCACCTTTGAGTTTATTAGGGTTATTTGGTTGTTGCAAGGTGCATAGACCTTCTAGCTAACTTAATAGTTGTTGTGATATGGTTCAACCTACGCATCAAACATACTGATTAACTTCTGTTGACACAGAATATAATTGTTGTAAGGTGGCATTTTCATAATCTTAAGCAATAGAATACATGTTGGATCCATGAACTAAATAGTAGCCTTTTTAAATTATTGTAATCAAAATTTTAGGTTAAGTATTTGCTTATCAGTTCTAAGTTCACATTACAAGTTGTAAAGCACACTACGCGCACAACAATCTTACCTTTTCTAGTTTGAGTTCCAACATATAACTCCCTATGGATTCGACCTTGGACTTAATTGAATAATATTATAGCTTGACCACTTATACTTGGGTGTATGATTAAGATCAAGTCTAGCTTTTAGTGCTGTTGCCGTGGAGTTACAGTAGTTTGAAAAAGAACATGGAAGTTGCCTAGTTTGTGTTATATGTATATATACTTTTTGTTTCATTGTTTTTGTTTATGTCTGCTAAATTATTAGTAAGGTTTGGAAAATAGCCTAGTCTTTCATCTTCACATTCTTCATCATCACAAGCATCTTCAGACTCTTTTGAATTAAGCATGACTAATAATAATTGAAGAGAACAATAGGTGGTTTAGAATGCTAGACCTTTGAGAGAATATTTGCATCCTACATGCACTAGTGTTCCCTTACGCTTTTTTTTTCTCCACAAATGCTCCAAATTTTAATATTAAAGAAGGGACAATACACCTGTCACCACAGTTTCTTGAAAATGCTTATTTGCGTATGAAAAAATTTGAGGAAGTATGTGGTGCTTCACAAGATAATTCTAAAATGGGCCGGTTAAAACCTTTTTCTTTTTTATTTGAAGGGTAAAGCTAAACAGTGACTAAATTCTTTGAAAGCTCAATCCATTCCAAGTTGACAAGTTTTACAAACTAAATTTTTTAAGAAATTTTTCCGTGTACATCACATCAATGCATTGAGATGAAAAATTATGAATTTCTGTGTGAAAGAGGGAGAAACTTTTTACCAAATTTAGGAGAGATTTAAGGATTTTCTCCAAACTTGCCCACATTATGCATTCAATAGTTGGACCATAGTTGGTTTCTTTTATAATGCCCTCCCCTCTACATTGTGACAGTTTATAGAAATGATGGCCCAGAGAGAATTCATGGGAAAGAATCCCGATAAGGCATTCAATTTTTTGATACCATTTCTGAGAGTTCCCAGATATGGGACTCAGTCTCACCAAGTATTATTGAAACTAAGCCATCCATATCCCAAGGAGAGACATATGTGTTAAAAAAGATGATAACCTAAGGGTCAGAATGACTACTCTGTCTCAAAACTTGGAAGCTCTAGAGATGTAAAAGGTCAATGAAGTTTTTTGATGTGTCTCTTACTGAACAGTTGTGTGGAATTTGTGCTTTCTCAAGATATCCCACGGGGAAGTGTCCCAAAATCCTAGAATTTAAGGAATTCTTGATAGAATAATACAATGCCATTTCCAGCTTTAATAAGCCCTATTCCACTCCAAACTCTGAGACTTGCAATCCAACCTGTAAATTACCACTTGAATTTTATCAACAACCAGTGCAGCCCCATCACCAGCTCAAACACAATAGCCATATCAGCCTTACTAACCCCCACGTAAAAGAAGTTTGGAATATACCATGAATTAGTTCATTCAGAGTCAAATGAATTTCAATACAAAGTCTACTCATGCATTGAATGATTTTAAAGATCAAATATCACAAAACATTGAGGATATTAAGAGTCATTTAGTCAAGTTGACCCAATCTTTAAACACAATGGAGAAGGAAAATTCCCATCTCAACCTTAACCTCCACAGGTTAAAACTAGGCTATTGTTGTGTCCTCCGAACATTCTCCGAGTCAGGTCCAAGCAATTACCACACTGAAGGGTGGTAAAGTGATTGATAAAACCATCAAAGCCAAAACTATTGAGCTAGTAGCCGAGTCAATCCCTATTAATGAACCAGTTGAGTCTGAACCAATAGTTCAAAAGGAATTAGATTTTCCTGATGGAAAAGATAAATCAAAACCTGTTCTTTTACGTTTTCCTCAACAAGTCAAGAAACCTCAACCACTAAATAATCATGCTGAAATCTTTGACTTGTTTAAGCAAGTAAACCCCTATTGGATGCAATCAAGCATGTCCCATCATATGCAAAGTTTTTGAAAGACCTTTGCATAGTAAACAGAAGGATCAATATATAGAAAAGAGCATTTTTGACGAAATAGGCTAGTGCTCTCATTCAGCATAAGGCCTTTTTAAGTACAAAGATCCTGAAAGTCCTACGGTTGTATGCATATTTGCGAACTTTAGAATTGAGCAAGCTTTGCTTGATCATGGAGCTAGTGTACCCGAGGAAAGATCCATGAATGCTACACAACCCAACATCATGTTAATAGTATCCCTTTAACCAGAATAATAACTCACACGGAAAATCCGTATTCCTTTAATCATTTAATCCTATCTAAGTTCAATACACTCCAATATATATCATTTAAGGTCCATTTGTATCATTGGAACCAAGAACCCTAAAGTCCAAACGTACGACAATACAATAAAAAAAATTTCTGGTTTTTAGAAAGCGTACCAATACGCGTATCGGTACAGGTTGCCTACTATACCTCACCGTACTAGTACGCTTTCACCTGTTTTTCATTTCAAATCCTTTCCAAACCATCTCGTTTACATCCAAAACATGCATAATGAAGTTTTTCACATAAAACCTCATTTATGCAATTTTATTACAATTAATTTACATGAATTTACATGGCAAAACGCAGTTTTAACAAGAGTTTACAACAAAATCAAGGTTAAGGGCCACATGTCGGCTCCTCTTCACCCTTGAGGCTCTGGATGAGAGCCGTCTACCGGCATGTACTTGAAATGTTTTCCCGTATAGGGTGAGCCAACGCCCAGTAGAATATTTCCTACAGAGGTTACTCCCTCGCTAGATGCATATGCAATGTTTATGTGTAACACTTAACCATCATTTTCCATTCCAACAAGAACATGTAATTCAATGTCAAAAAATCACAATGCCATGCCATAAAATGAGATGAGACTCACTCATGCACCCCAACCCGAGTCCACACTGACTCCCACAACACAATGTGATGCACGTGTGTCATAATAAATCAGTCATTGGTGAAACACATCCAACGATCTTTTCAAATACAAAGCATGTGTTTTGAAAACCATTTCATTGTTGGATGTCTCCCATCAAATGAACATTTATATAACAAAATCATGTGTCTTTGTTGGGTATCGAATTTTGGAATCACACTGCTGGCTCCGTATGCCATTACACTTTTCTGGAATTTCACCTCAGGGGAGTGTATGAATCAAGTAACCGAGCCTTTCACCCGAAGGAGTGTCTAACCCTTCTTGCTATACCTGACACAAGTTTTTTTCTTTCATGCAACCATGCGACTCAGTCAGATTTTCAATCCAACTTTTTTAGAGCCCATCACCAATCACCAAGTATTATGATTGATCCAACCATGCACTTCCATATAGCCAAATCAAGCAAGAATTGGTCTAGGTCATTTCTATACCCCCCCCCTTTTTTTTTTTTTCTAATTTTCATGTCTATAGGTAGGTCATAAGTCATCCCATATATATACCCATTACATATGGACACCATAGGATAGAGATTAGTCCAAAGTAAGAGGAAACCCTACCTCTTGGAACATGATACAAAAGGTAGAAAGCTTCTAGGCACCTCCCTAGCCCCTAAAAACCTTGATTTCCCAAAATCCTTCTTCGGATCTTCGGTGAAATTCCTCGTTCTTGGTATGTACGTGTAGCCCTCGTCGTGTAGACCAACTTTAATTCTTGGTTCGATGAATTCCGACCGACGGAACTCCTTGGATCACAAGAAGAAAGGTAGAATTTTTGATTTTTCTCTTCTCTCTCTTCTCTTCTCTTCCAATGTGTGAGTGTGCGCTGATTTTGGGGTTGAGAATATCTGATTTTTTAGATATTTCACCCTATTTATATTTTTTAATTGCGCGGTCCACATTGTCTTGCACGTTTACTACTTTTGAGTCCGTTTTTGTCCCGAAATGACTTAATTTTACTCTAGTTTAAGTTCAAATTAATTTTATTATAAGAAAATTGTAAAAATTCCATTTTTGGGGACGTTTGTTAAGTCATTTGTCACCCAAATTGTCTCGTAAAACATGTAAAATCCGACTATCTCGAAATTCGATGAAATTTGACTTGACAACTTAATTTCGTGATACGAATTCAACTATGAGGTCCGTTATGTCATTCGAGCTCTAGAAAAATATTGATNATGTAAAATCCGACTATCTCGAAATTCGATGAAATTTGACTTGACAACTTAATTTCGCGATACGAATTCAACTATGAGGTCCGTTATGTCATTCGAGCTCTAGAAAAATATTGATTTTAAACCCGCATTATAGTGGTAAATTACCATTTTACCCTTTAAAAATGTGAAATTGAAATGGAATGTATTTGATATTGCTAAGCAACCCATTGAGGAGGAAGAGTTGCAAGAAGTAAATTGGATTGAGTCATTAACTTAGAATCTATTTAAAAATGCATGTAATAAAAGGAGTCACATGCATTGTTAGGGTCTGTAAATAATGTTGATTCTATTGTAGATATGTCCACTGATGGAACACGGGTTACAAAATTTGAAGAGTTATTACCCCAATTGAAAAAATTCTGTTGAGTCCAGTGTCGTGGCTCCCAAGCTAGAGTTAAAACCTCTTTCGACTAACTTGAAATATGTCTTCTTGGGAGATGATGAAACTTATCCAATTGTAATATCTTCAAAGTTGTCAAAATTTCAGGAAAGATAGTTGACAAAAGTCATAAAAAATCATCATATTGCAATTGGTTGGACAGTAGCTGATATTAAAGGAATAGGTCTTCTTCTCTGTACTCATTTTGTATACTTGAAAGAAGACTCTAAACCCTCCAAACAACCGTAATGTAGATTAAATCCACATCTTAAGGAAGTTGTACGGGCTGAAGTGTTTAAACTATGAGATGCTGATATTATATAAGCTATATTTGATAGTAAATAGGTCAGTCCTACACAAGTAGTACCCAGAAAGTCTGGTGTCACAATAATGAGAAATCAAGAAAATGAATTGGTCCCTATGCTTACAGTCACTAGTTGGTGTATGTGTATTGACGATCAAAAACTAAATTCTCTTACTAGAAAAGACCATTTTCATCTTCCTTTCCTAGAATAAATTCTAGAAAGGATAACTAGACATACATTTTATTGTTTTTTTGGACAGATACTTCGACTGCAACCAAATTGAAATAACAATTGATGACAAGGATAAAATAACTTTTACATGTCCTTTTGGTATTTTTCTTATAAAAGAATGCCAATTGGATTGTGTAATTCTCCAACTACTTTTTAGAATTGTATGTTGAGTATTTTCAGTGACATGGTGGAGTGGCTTTCAGAAGTCTTTATGGATGATATTCTTTTATGGATCATTTGAATTGTGTTTAGAAAATCCTGAAAAGGTCCTTACTCAGTGTGAGGAGACAAACCGTGTTTTAAATTGGGAAAAATGTCATTTCATGGTTACACAAGGTATTGCTTTAGGTCATGTTGTTTCTGCTGAGGGAATTGAAGTTGATAAGTCAAAGAATAATTTGATAGCTAATATTTCTCCACCTAACACTATAAAAGATATCCAATCCTTTCTTGGTCATGCATGATTCCATAGAAGGTTCATTAAAGATTTTAGTGTGAAAATGTAGACCAATGTGTAATCTTCTATGTCAGGATGCACCATTTGATTGGAATGAAACATGTCAACTAGAATTTGACAAACTTAAAAGCATGCTTATTTTTGCACCAATTATGCAACCTCCTGATTGATCCTTACCTTTTGAATTAATGTGTGATGTTAGTGATTACGTTGTAGGAGCTGTCTTAGGACAAAAGAAAGATAAGTGACCTTATGTGATTTACTACGCAAGCAAAATTTTGAATGATACACATATGAATTATTCTACCACATAAAAAGAATTTCTTGCTGTAGCATTTACTTAATTCAAATCATATTTAGTTAGATCCTCAATTGTTGTGTTTATTGATCATGCAATTTTGAAGTATTTGCTTACAAAGAAGGATGCTAAGCCACATCTCCTATGGTGGATACCATTACTTTAGAAATTTGATCTTATTATCAAAGACAAGAAGGGAGTTGAAAATGTGGTAGCCAATTATTTATTAAGGTTGAATTACGATACAAAAGAGGTGTCAGTACCAATCAAGGAAACTTTTCCTGATGAGCAATTTTTTGCAATAATAGAGGTATCATGGTATGCAGATATAACTAATTATTTATCCACAGATACCATTCCTTTTCACTATACTTTGACCAACAAACATANCTACCAATCAAGGAAACTTTTCCTGATGAGCAATTTTTTGCAATAATAGAGGTATCATGGTATGCAGATATAGCTAATTATTTATCCACAGATACCATTCCTTTTCACTATACTTTGACCAACAAACATAAATTTTTAAGACGCAATTTCTTTTTGGGAAAATCCCTATGTATTCAAATATTGTAAGGAAGAGATAATAAGGCGTTGTGTACCCAATCATGAAATATGTCAAATTATTTCTTTTTGCCATTTTGAAGCTTGTGGTGGACATTTTTCTTCAAAGAAAACCACTGTTAAAATTTTGCAGTGTAGATTTAATTGGCCCACTCTTTTTAAGGATGCATTTTTTTTTCTAAATTTTGACCGATGTCAAAGGTTGGAAAATATTTCAAAGAGAAACATAATGCCTTTAAACCCTATTTTGATTATTAAAATTGTTTATTGTTGCAGCATGCTTGACTTGCGTTCACCCTAATCTCCAAACATGAACCCTTGAATGTATATAAGGCTTTTATGTGTAGGTGAATATCACTCTCCCTCAGGTTCGATGCTAGAGATGCTAGAAATGGGGCAAATTGTGTGTGTGGATGAAAATGTGTGTGTGTGCAAAAGTGCTCCCCAAGCACAGAGAGACTTGCAATTTTCATGTTTTACTTAGAATGGGTATTCCAAGGTCGTCGTATCCTCAAGTAATGAAAAGTGTAAAATCTTGTAATTTTGTGTTTTGGTGAGTGGAGTTTTAGATAAAAATGCGATGCAAACAAGGTTGGCTAATCTGAAAAGGTAGTTCCAATGGGAATGCCAAATCAACTCAAAATATTCTATCACTGGTGTTTCAGTACTTGATTGATTCTTAGGAATTGAGGGACTAATGTGGAGATGTAGGCTCAAGCATACCTCGTTACAAGTCTATGGTTTATCAAGAGCTCACAACCACGTCTGCACTCAACCTAGTCAAACTAAACACCTTACAATATGAGGAAGAATGGAGGATAGTTGATTTAACAAACTCAAGAGGAAATATCCCTTGGATTAGCTAACTAAAAACATAGCTATCCATAGTCAAAGAAAAAAATTTCATAATGTAAAGATACATGATGAAGAAAAGAAACATGGAACTTGTATTAATGCAAGAAAAGTGTTAAACTACAAGAGAAATGGCAATCATAGTCAAAATACAAAGATTGAAGGCAAATACCCAAATGTAAAACTTGAAATGCTAGAATATGTAGTTAAACTTGAATACACTTGAAATAACGGAGATTAAAGTGCAAGAAGTAAAGTGTAAAAATGATTTAAAGCTTAATACAATTGAAATGAAGAAGAAAATGCAAAGCCTAACTTTCTCTCTCTAGAACTTCATCTTCTTTTTTAGGACCTTCTCTCTCTAAAAACTTGTGTTGCTCAATTTTGGTGTAAGAATCATCCATTTTCGTCCATCAGGCCCCCATAGTTTGTAAGAGCTGACTTTCCATAAATGGGAGGTGATTGGACACTGGCACAAGCAAGGACAGGCCATGCCTACAACCCTCTATGCCTCCCTTTTTCTTTTTCTTCCTCTTCCATGCTCTTTCTTCCAAAGTCAGACTTTAGGTTTAGGGAGGCATGCTTGTATGTAGAATATGTTAGGTTATTTTGTAGGAGAAGCATAGGTGGGCCCATGAAGCAATTAGATTTGAGATTGCAGCTTTCTGGCATTCTGGGCAAAACTTACCGGTAGAACGTCATCAAAACCAACCGGCAAGTTTTCTCCAGTAGGCAGGTTTTGGTAGGGGCAGCAGTAGAAGATTTTTAGTGTACAAAACCTACCGGTAGAATGTCACAAAACCTACCGGTAGGTTTTCACATGTTTTGGATTTTTATTGATTTCTTGCTATCCTGAGCCACCCGTTAAGCCTTCCCTCCTTCTTCATTGTCTTTAAGCACTTGATAGAAGGCTTAATGCGCACCATTAACCACTCATTACCTACAATCACACAAAATTCTATTAATTGAAAGATTAAATAGAATTTCCCCCATTTTCTCCACAAAAGTAAGTATAAAATGGGTGCAAGAGAGGCAAATGATGTGCAATATTTTATGCTCATCAGGGCATTTTGGGACCATTTCCTCCCTCTTTTGGGCATCTGTACATTTTGGTTGCTATTGATTATGTTCTTAAATGGGTTGAGGCAATTCATTATCGGAATAATGATCACTGCATTGTGATTAGATTTTTTAAATAACATATTTTGTATAGATTCGAACTCCCTCAAGCTATGATAAGTGATGGGGGTNGGTTGCTATTGATTATGTTCTTAAATGGGTTGAGGCAATTCATTATCGGAATAATGATCACTGCATTGTGATTAGATTTTTAAAATAACATATTTTGTATAGATTCGAACTCCCTCAAGCTATGATAAGTGATGGGGGTGCACATTTTCGTAATAAATCTTTTGAAAACTTAATGAAAAAATATTTTGTTTCACACAAAGTATCTACCCCTTATCATCCTCAGACAAATGGACAAGCTAAATTAGCCAATAGGGAGATAAAATGTATTTTGCAAAAAATAGTTAACTCAAATTGCAAAGATTGGTCACCAGCGGAGTTACAGCCCAGTGCATACCCTATTTCTATGACACCACATATGATGGCACTAGCGGAGTTGCAGGAGCTTAAAGTCTAGTTACAAGAACTATTGGATAGAGGCTTTATTAGGATGAGTACTTCACCTTGGGGGTGCTTCGGTGCTATTTGCCAAGAACAAGGACAAGATGCTTAGACTCTACATTGACTACCGGCAGTTGAACAGGGTCACTATCAAGAATAAGTACCCACTATCGAGGATCGAAGATCTTTTGGACCAGTTGAGAAGGGTAATGGTCTACTACAAGATAGATCTATGCACGAAGTACCATCAGTTGAGGATTAGGGATGCCGTCATTTTGAAGACAGCATTTCAAACGCGTTATGGGCATTTTGAGTTTATTGTGATTCCATTTAGATTGACAAATGCCCCGATGGCATTCATGGATCTTACGCCTAGGGTGTTCTAGCCCTACCTAGACCAGTTCATTGTGGTTTTTGTTGATGACATACTGATTTACTCTAAGTCAGAGGTGGAGCATGAGGGTCACTTGAGGGTTGTTCTATAGACCTTGAAAGACCACCAGTTGTACTCCAAGTTCAGCAAGTGCGAATTTTGGCTAATAGAGGTGAAATTTTTGGGACACGTGGTGTCAGTTTCTGGTGTGTCAGTCGACTCAGAGAAAGTTGAGGCAGTCATGAGTTGGGAGAGGCCAAAATTAGTCTTCAAGATATGTATCTTCTTGGGATTGGTGGGGTATTACATGAGGTTCATTGAGGGCTTCTGCCGACTAGCTACACCTATGACTAGATTCACCAGGAAAGAGGTCAAGTTTTAGTGGAATGACTTGTTTTAGAGGGCATTCCAAGAGTTAAAGATCGGACTTACTTCAACTCTGATTTTGATAGTTCCAGAGAGGGGACAGAGGTACATAGTGTATTGTGATGCCTCCAAGGACAGACTTGGGTGTGTTTTGATGCAGTATGAGAGGGTGGTAGCTTATAATTTTCTGTAGTTGAAAAACCACGAGCAAACCTACCCCACACATGATATGAAGTTGGTGGCTACAGTCTTTGCCTTAAAGGCATGGTGCCACTATCTATATGGAGAGTAATTTGAGGTATTTTTGGACCATAAATGTCTGAAGTACATCTTCACGTAGTGGGACCTCAATCTGAGGCAATGCAGGTGGATGAAGTACTTGGAGGATTATGACTTCACTTTGTATTACCATTTCGGTAAGGTAAATGTGGCAACCGATGCACTGTGCTAGAAGTTACGGGGGAGTCTTGGCTAGTATAGCTTCCCGGGAGTGGCTGATGCTCGAGACTGTGGGACAATTCAGGCTATACTACAAGGATCAGACTCAGGGCACTTTAGGGAGTCTAGTGGCTATGCCTTCCTTACTGATCAGGGTGATCGAGTGTTAGGGGCACGATACTGATATATTATCCATTAAGGATGGGGTACAATTGGGTATAGGTGACGAGGGCTGAGCCATTCATGCAGATGGTAGTTTTCGGTTTAGGAGAAGGGTTGAGGTTCCCCAGTCTGTGGATCTGAGAGAGGAGATCCTTGGGGAGTTTAATTATTCCCTTTTTACTGTGCAGCCAAGTGGAACGAAGATGTACCATGATCTTTATCGTCAGTACTATTGGAGTGGGATTAAGAGCCACGTTGGAGATTTTGTTAGTCGATGTCTCACGTGTCAGTAGGTCAAGGCTGAGCACCAGAGACCACAGGGTTAGTCCAACCTTTATAGGTGACTGAGTGGAAGTGGGAGCACGTCACGATTGGTTTTGTGACCCACTTGCCACGGACATCATGGGGGTATGACACGGTGTAGGTGATAGTGGACTGGCTTATGAAGTTGGCATACTTTTAGGCAGTGTGGATGACCTTTACATTGAAATAATTCTATAGGCTGTACATACAGGAGATAGTCTGGTTACATAGGGTGCCCGTATCGATAGTATCGGATTGGGACCTTAGGTTCACGACCTATTTTTGGGAGATTTTTCAACAGGGCATGGGGACGTAGTTGATGATGGATGCTATTTTTCATCCCCAAATGAACGGTCAGTCAGAGAGGACCATCCAGAATTTAGAGGACAAGCTATGGGCATCCGTCCTTGATCTCAAAGGTGCTTGGGAGGAGCATTTACTCTTAGTGAAGTTCATTTGCAACAACAGTTATCAGACGAGTATATAGATGACGCTTTATGAGGCACTTTATGGAAAGTCATGTTGTTCTCTGATTTGTTGGATGGAGGTTGGAGAAAGACCCTCCACGAGTGTGGATTTGATTAGAGACACCTTGGAGAAGGTGGAATTGATACGAAAGTGTCTTCTCATGGCTTAGAGCCAAAAAAAGAACTATACTGAAGAAGATGGCAGTGACCTCCGGAGTTCGAGGTCAGAGATCATGTCTTCTTAAAGGAGATGCCTAAAAGGGGAGTGGTCAGGTTCGGGAAATGAAAAAAATTGTCGTTGAGGTATATTGGGCCCTTTGAGGTAATCGAGAGGGTTGATACAGTCACTTACCGATTGACGTTACTGCAAAATTTATCTAGTTTCACACAGTGTTCCATGTTTCCAAGCTCTAGAAGTACACTCCAAACCTACACACGTGGTGGATTGGAGTGAGTTGGAGGTTAATGCAGATAAGACCTTTGAGGAGGGACCGGTACATATCATGGATAGCCGAGAGCTAATTTTGCATGGCAAGACTGTGAGGCTAGTGCAGGTGTTGTGGCAGCACCTTGGAGTGGAGGAGGCGACATAAGAGCGTGATGACACTCTATGAGCTACCTATCCGTTTCTGTTCCAGGATGGAGGTACATCTCTTAAAGTCATAGTGTATTGAAGGACTTTTTGCATGTGCATGTGGCTGTAATTTCTAGGACAAAATTCCCTTAAGGGGGGAGAATGTAAAACTCGAGATTTTTTTTATTAAAATCCTAATTAAAGGGGTAAAATTGTAATTATTTATTAAAGCACGTGTCAAAAACATAAATTTTTATATAATTCAAATGACGAAACAGACCTCACCATTGGATTTGTCTCGCGAAATCTAGCTACCTAGTAAATTTTTTGTAAAATTTTGAGACAGTTGAATTTTTCACGTGACGAGATTTAATTGACTCGGAGTAAAATTTGACCCGTTAAAAAGTAGACATGTGGCGCGATGTGGGGCACACATTTAGACTATATAAACTAAAATGGAAGACTTTTTTGACTTCCACTTGTTTTCTCCTCTAGTAGTCTGCTGAGAGAGCGAGAGAGAGAAAAGTGAGTTTATTTTTTTGTTCTCTTTCCTTCTTTCTTAGATCTACGAAGATTAAACCATTTAATCTCTTTAGGCCAAGAATTAAAGTTGTTCTAAGCAACCATACTAAATGTCACATTTTTTCTCCAAAAATATCAAAGACGAGAATCTAGGACTAAGGCTTGGGAAGCTAAATTCGGGCTTTCCTTGGATTTCTACTACGTGGGCTCACGCTACAAGAGGTAGAGTTTGTTTAAATGCCTAGGTAAATACAAGTATGTTAGTTGAGTTGATTATCTTACATAACATGCTTGAGATTGTGTTGAAAATGTCATTATATTGCATCCATTATGTAATTGACATTGTAAATGGTACCAAAGGCAATTGCACATTGTATTACATTTATGCATGGATTGCATTACATTCATGGGCATTGACATGGTTGGGAGTATGTGCATGGTATGAAATCAATCACCACATAGGTGGTTGATCATGGGCTTGGGAAAGTCGCACCAAGGTTTGGCTGAGTCACATGGAAAATTAAATGGATAAATGTGTCGGGGTATAGTAAGAAGGACTAGATTCTCCCTCGGGTGCAAGACTCACTTACTTGGTTTATACACTTTTCAGCGGTGCAACTCTAGAAAAGTGTAACGGCAAAAATGGAGCTGCAAGTGGGATGTCTTGAAAATTTGTTGATGGTGTGGTGTCCCATTGGTGTAATACCATAAATCATCTCCCCATAAAGGCATAAGAAAATGAATTAATTATTCATTGATGTACATAAAACCAATGATGGGGGTTTGGAATGTTCGGATACATACGTATGGCATTACATGTGTTGTGGGAGCTTGGGATGGGGTTCGGTGTTGGTATTGCTTGCATGAGTCTGATCTCATAGCAAGACATGATTTATGACATTTGCTCATAGTATACATATTTGAATGAATGCATGAAATTATTGTTGCATGTGATATTTCATATGCATTTGGGTTGAGAGGTATTCTCTATAGGAGTTACCCTTTTGAGCGTTGACTCACCCTTTATGGGAACAATTTTCAGAAACACCACAGGCTTTCACTGAAGGCCCTCCTACTGCTCCGCTTGGACGACAGACCCGGACTGTGGCTCTTATTTTGACGTCGTAGTCCCTTATATATGTTTACTTTTGGCCTTGTATAATTGTTGTAACAAAAACTTGTTTATGTTTAAAAGGTATGTATATGGGAATCTTTTGAGACATATATTCTTTTATGAATGAATGTACGTAGTGATTATTATTATGGTAGTTTTTGATACTATGTAATTGAGTATGGATAAATGGACCCGGAGTGGTCAATGTTGTATGATTGCACATGTTGTGTTTCGGGTAGAGCTTCTCGTACAAAGGAGACTCTGCCTGAATTTTGTTGAGTTATGAATCCCGGTAAATACGGCATAACGTCGCAGTATCAAATTACATGGTAACCAGGGGTATTTCGCAGGTTGATGGATGATCAACGGGATAATTACGAACAACCGAATTTTGGGGCGTCACATCATTCATGTCCAATACCTAATGATCAAAATTTTATTTCAAAATGGTCGAAACATTTCTATTTTCAAGAAGACCAAAATAAATCATTGATGGAATTGAAATTCTAATACTTTGAGGTGTCTTCATAATGTTTCAAGGTGTTATGTATTGTTTCAATGCATTTGCATAATTGTTTCAGAATGTTTCAAGTTATTTCAAGATACTTTGGTATATTTCAACCAATGTTTTCAAAAAATAAATTTTAAATTCTTTATTTTTTTCATCCTGTTTTAAAAAANGGTATCAAATTACAAGGTAACCAGGGGTATTTCGCAGGTTCATGGATGATCAACGGGATAATTACGAACAGCCGAATTTTGGGGCGTCACATCATTCATGTCCAATACCTAATGATCAAAATTTTATTTCAAAATGGTCGAAACATTTCTATTTTCAAGAAGACCAAAATAAATCATTGATGGAATTGAAATTCTAATACTTTGAGGTGTCTTCATAATGTTTCAAGGTGTTATGTATTGTTTCAATGCATTTGCATAATTGTTTCAGAATGTTTCAAGTTATTTCAAGATACTTTGGTATATTTCAACCAATGTTTTCAAAAAATAAATTTTAAATTCTTTATTTTTTTCATCCTGTTTTAAAAAAGGGTCGAAACTTTTTTGTTTCCTAGGTGACCGAAATAATGCATCGAAACGAAATTTTGATCCTTGTCATACCAATCATCTTCTTTGTCTTGAGATCCTGAAGACACTAGTCAAAGGATAAAATGTTACTAAGTGATTAAGAGAACGAATTATTTTACTAATAGATATCAAACTAAAAAAAAGGAACAAACATTACAAAAGATAAGGAGAGAGAGTGACTAAGTTGTATAGTACCTAAACCTGAGACCTGAGATAATGATCCATTAACAAGTCTAATAAATGACTAGAAGAGCTAGTCATATGATCGAAAGCACTAGAATCTATGATTGGCAGACTGGAAGTGGAAGAAAGTAAACAAGCAGATGTCATACTAGAATGGGCCAAAGTTGTAGTGGAGGAAGACATTGCTAGTTTCTTAGATAGGAACATAGCATACTCATCTCAAGAAATAGTAATAAGATCAAAAGAAGGTGGCTAAGTGGATCTAGGGACCATGATGTAGAACATGTGACAATAGAGTACTTGGAACAAGATGACCGTCGTGTCTTCAAAGCACAACAAAAGGCCAACAAGTAATAGTAGAGGCAAAGTGGGCCAGACTTAGAATTCAGTGGGACTAGTGGTGTTTGAATCAAATCGGGCCAACAATTAAGACTCATCGTTTTGACATGTGCTCCTTTAGTTTTAGGCCGAATTCCATTGTTTAGACCTTCAAAATCTCGTTTTGGCGTTTTAAGAATAATTTCATAAATTAATAATAAATAATAGGAGATTCCAAATTCAAAGTCATTAGTTTTATTAGACTCTGGACTACATGTGCTCTTATGTTAATTAGGAAAATTGCATATTTCTATTTTTGGTAATTTTTGTAATGTTGGGATTTGGCTTTAGTTATGTGAATGATTAGGGTTTTGGGTGTTCCTATTTATATTCCTCCCTTGTACTATGGATAACGGATTCAATAATATCATATTTTAGAGTTCTTCTCTATTTTCTTTGTGGATTCATAGTTTTCCATTTGAGTTGATACATAAACAATTGTAGTGTTCTTTGGGTTCCTTGTTCCGCTGTGTCAGACCGCAAGGGGGACATCCTTTGAATAAGAAGCTTGATAAGCTGAGACAGATTGTTTACCATGCCAATCCTAACTATAATCCACAATATGATTATTACGACCACAGTAAGTACATTTGCGACCTCCACTATCAGCGCGGCTGCCACGAGAGCCACTAGAACCACCATAATTACCACGTCCTCCTCTACCACCACAACCTCCACGAGAGCCAACTAGAGAAGAACGATCACCAATATACTCAATATTAGGAGAAGAGCTATGATTGGAGAAGGTAGCTTGTTGAAGTTGGGAAAATACATTCGAGATAGAGGGAAATGTAGGACTCCACAAAATCTGTTCATGGATAGGCTCATGCTCGGGTTTTAATCAAACTAAAAACCAAATAACATCATGATCTTCATGCTGCTGTTGCATGTGTGTAACACCCCAAAACCCACCTTGGACGGCATTACAATCTAGAAACCATTCACATCATGAGAGCAACTAAATAATTTCATCATTAAGGAACATTTCATTCATCAAATATAAAATTTATAATATCATCCCAAAAGAATAGGCCAACCATGTCCATTACATCCCAAAAGAATCAACTATTTTCTTGCAGTAGAATAAACAAAAGATTAGTCTTTACATAATCTCAAAAGAAATTTCCTAGTCTAGCATCTAAGAGAGGATAACCCTAAACATCCATCTCGGGATCCACAAGTCTGTCTAGTGGAGCTTCCTAATGTATCGGCTCCTCGACTCCGAGCTCCTCCTCTAGACCACGATCTGAAAATAATATAGTTGTAGGGGGTGAGCACTAAGCTCCGTAGCAACATTCTCCCAATTCTCGAACAAGGTTTAGACAACATAGAAACAGTTCGGCCTCACTTTTCAAAATAGCATATATAACTTGAAATAAAAAATAGTGACAATTTATTTGATTTCAAGTGTACGCAANAAACAAGGTTTAGACAACATAGAAACAGTTCGGCCTCACTTTTCAAAATAACATATATAACTTGAAATAAAAAATAGTGACAATTTATTTGATTTCAAGTGTACGCAATCGTAATAATTTAAATAAACAGTAAAATGAATTTCTCCACCATAAACCATTTCCCACAAGTTCTTGTGGAGTCCCATACCTCCACAAGCTCTTGTAGGAAACCAATTCCATACAATAACAATAATCATTCAATATTGTCATCCTATATGCTCATGTATGTTGGTTGCTTCCCATGAATCCACATAACGACTCTACCTCGTTCACCCAATCATAACCTCACAAACCACTTTAAGAAGGGCATATACTATCTCCCACGACATTGAAAAATCCTTCCCAGGAAAGGTATACCCACCCTGAGCCTTGAACTTACGTGAACAATAGCGGTTGTTCCCACAATTAACCACTACAAGTGTTAGAAAACCATCTCACCCCCACTGGGATAGACTAACCTCTAACACTCTACGGTAGTGCTCGAATGTAATTCAAGTCCATCACAACAACCATACAAGAGTTGCAATAACAAACATTTTCTTTAAAACACGAGAAAATCCAAAATCCCCAATTCTTATAATTTGTAATACAAGAGAACAATTTAAGAAAATAAGCAAGAGATCATCACAACATCATTTTATTACTCAACACAAAGCACTAAGGTTTCAAAGTCAAGAACAAAGGAAAAATCAAGAAGAAAATCCATCTCTTTTGAAAACTAGGGTTTTATGACAAGAAAATAAATCTCATGGTTATACAACCATAGCTTTGTTTAAAACATGGTAATGATTGCAAAATTCTCAAGGGATCATGATTTCAAAGCATATACATATGATTTAAAGTCAAAAGAATACATATAGATAAGCCCTAGCCTTAATGTAAGAGAATAGGAAGAAACCCCTACCTTGATGTTCTTGAAGAAATCTAGGACTTTAATTCAATCCAAAGTGCAAAGCCCCTTTGATCTTATGTTTTTCCTTCTCTTTCTTCCTCTCTAAGGTTTTCTAGGGTTAGAAGTGTTGAAATGGGGCTAAATGGGACATCTTTATGTATTTATAGTGGAAGGAGGGCCGACTGTTCGCGACTTAAAAATTTCTAGAATCTGTATACGCGTACCGGTACGGTAATGCTACTGGACTGCACCGTACCGGTGCGCTTTGCTTGCTTCTGTCCAGTTTTACCTGTTTTCGATTTCCAATCCATTTCTAACCTTTCCAAAGCCAACCCAAACTTACACAACATACATTTATACAACAAACATAGTTGGTATAAGTTCTATTGCAAACGATTTCCTATATTTACAAGCTAAAACTAAGTTTTAACTACTATTCACTCGAGTTTTACCACATTCACATTTCAAAAGAATTAATTACTTGCTGCATATATATTTTTATATAAAGATAAAAGTGTGGGGTTTACAATGCGAGAAATGTCAAATGTAATAGGTTGATACATCCTAAGTTTTCAACAGGTCCCATAACCTTGGAGAAATACTCTTCAAGATTGAAAGTCCCTAGTTCATGACTAAAATATTACTTGCATATCTCATAAATGCGAGTAAGATTCCCAGTACCAAAATACATCTGAGTAAGTTAATCTTATATTTCTTTGGCAGTGTGGAGATAATGTAGAGTAGATGTTGTCTGAATTCGATATTAACAATTTACATGCAAGTATACACGATCAACAAGTAATAACGTGATAAGTAGAGTATCATTTTTACAGGGATTTATTACTAATAATGTACAAGTACAAACTTTATATCAATTCAATTTTATTTAAACAATTGGAATTAAACTATGAAATTACTAATTTAAAACTAAATCTAAATTTAATAATTAAAGATTGAATTTACCAGATAAAAAAACTTAAGATTACAAATTTTTCTAATGCTTCATATAAATCTTTTTATTCTCTTTCCACTTAATTAATCAAAATAAGTTGTTAACTGAGAATTCAAAATTATTTATCAAACCTCTTCCAATAGTTAGATAAAAATATCTCTCCCAATTAAATTACTATATTCCTATGAAAAATAATTTGGAATAGATTCATTAAGTTCAAACTCTCATAAAAGTTACATACGACATATATGTATATTCTCATCCTATACACAAACCCAGTTATTCAATTCTAAAAATAATTAATCAGTTGCATGTCATCATATTCAGATCTAAACCTAGAATTCATCTTTCAATTTCATCTAGGAAATCAAATTAATTTCTAGCCACACAATTATATATTGAGTACAAAATATGATAAACAACTTATATATGATCAATACAAACTAGAAATGAGAGTGGATCAATTTAATTGAACATCAGATTCCATTGCAATCTTAATAAAAATTTAGTTCATATTGTAATTGAAGAACATTATTCTCAAATTAATAAACATCTTAGAAAATGAAAAACTAAAAGTAAGAGAAAAGAATGAAAACTTAGTTGCAATCTTCAATCTCTCTCTAGCCTTCAAGTCCAATCTTCTTCGTTGCTTCCTTCGATTCTTTCCTTCAATTCACTATCAATCCTTGGTTACCCCTCTATTAGCAGCCCCTCATATCAGTATATTTTTATCTCAACTCAAACCCTAGCATATATATGTAGTATTAGAGTTTCATTTCTACTAAAAACACGTCAAAATTCACGTCTTAGGCTGAAACAAGTGCTTCAGCCCCACAAATCAGCGCAGCTGTGCTGACTTTTTGCTCTTCTAGAGCCTCAACACTACATCTAGAGTTTTATGCCTACAGCTACCCTTGTTTCTTAGTCGTCAATTAATCCAACACTAAAGCTACCAAACGACCTTGTTTCCTTCCAAATCATGATCCCTACAAAACAATATTAAAACACACAAAACAAATAAAATGGAACATAAAATACTTGGAAACTTGCAATTTCATCAAGCCAAGAACACTTAATTCGAAGGTNCTAATGCTTCATATAAATCTTTTTATTCTCTTTCCACTTAATTAATCAAAATAAGTTGTTAACTGAGAATTCAAAATTATTTATCAAACCTCTTCCAATAGTTAGATAAAAATATCTCTCCCAATTAAATTACTATATTCCTATGAAAAATAATTTGGAATAGATTCATTAAGTTCAAACTCTCATAAAAGTTACATACGACATATATGTATATTCCCATCCTATACACAAACCCAGTTATTCAATTCTAAAAATAATTAATCAGTCGCATGTCATCATATTCAGATCTAAACCTAGAATTCATCTTCCAATTTCATCTAGGAAATCAAATTAATTTCTAGCCACACAATTATATATTGAGTACAAAATATGATAAACAACTTATATATGATCAATACAAACTAGAAATGAGAGTGGATCAATTTAATTGAACATCAGATTCCATTGCAATCTTAATAAAAATTTAGTTCATATTGTAATTGAAGAACATTATTCTCAAATTAATAAACATCTTAGAAAATGAAAAACTAAAAGTAAGAGAAAAGAATGAAAACTTAGTTGCAATCTTCAATCTCTCTCTAGCCTTCAAGTCCAATCTTCTTCGTTGCTTCCTTCGATTCTTTCCTTCAATTCACTATCAATCCTTGGTTACCCCTCTATTAGCAGCCCCTCATATCAGTATATTTTTATCTCAACTCAAACCCTAGCATATATATGTAGTATTAGAGTTTCATTTCTACTAAAAACACGTCAAAATTCACGTCTTAGGCTGAAACAAGTGCTTCAGCCCCACAAATCAGCGCAGCTGTGCTGACTTTTTGCTCTTCTAGAGCCTCAACACTACATCTAGAGTTTTATGCCTACAGCTACCCTTGTTTCTTAGTCGTCAATTAATCCAACACTAAAGCTACCAAACGACCTTGTTTCCTTCCAAATCATGATCCCTACAAAACAATATTAAAACACACAAAACAAATAAAATGGAACATAAAATACTTGGAAACTTGCAATTTCATCAAGCCAAGAACACTTAATTCGAAGGTATAAAACCCATTCATTAGTAGAACTAATATAAGGCTCAATACTATTCAACATGAGTGAAATCATTTGTGCATCTTCGTACTCCCATTGTGCAAAAACTAAGTCACTTTTTTTTTTTTTTGGTTTAGCTGCCACTAAATATGTACGAAGTCCTTTGCTTTTAAGGAAAACATCAATTGACCGAGTCCAAAGAATATAATTACTTCCATTAAGTTGAACTGAGGTCATTGGAGCATGGAAAAGGGAGGCAGTAGAATAGTTTGGTAGTTGGGTTAAAGAAGTTTATGAAGGAGGCGTTGGAGAATTAGCCTTAAAAGTCCATTCCCATAAAATAACAAAGCAGAACCATACCTAGAATCAACTAAATGAAGGGAATCAAGAAGCAACAAGACTAAATCAAAGCAGAATAGGTGTAAAAGAGTTGAACCAGACATGAAGGGGCTGGAACTGGACTACAAGGTTTCCCATTTTTTGAGACGATTGCCCTGAGTATTCCAAACCTACAGATTATGGATTTTCATGTGAAGTTTTAGACTTTTTGCTCTGTAATTGTCACCAAGGGCTCCATCTCTGCCCATTTGGTGAAGTAATCTACCCTAATAATAGCGAACTTGCATTGTCTAGTACTAGTGGAAAGAGGCTCAAGTGTGTCTAATCCCATAGTTGGAAGGGCCAGGGGCTTACCACTAAGGTGAGGAGCTCTGTAGGGCAATGTGGGACATTGGCATGCAACTGGCAGACCTTACACCTTTTAATTAAGTCTGTAACATCTTTCAGTAGAGTGGGCCAAAAGTATCCTTGCTTTAGTGCTTTTTCTACCAAAGCTCGAGCTCCGATATGATTATCGCAAATGCCTTTGTGGACTTCCCTTAGGATGTAATTAGCATTCTTGTCTCCTACACATTTAAGGAGAGGTGTTGAAAAACCTCATTTTTACTGGTTTCCTTGCAGGATTGTGAATCTAGATGACCTGACTCTTAGCTTAGTAGCCTCTTTGGGATCTGCTGACAAAGTTCCATTCTAAAGGTATGCTCTGATTGGGTCCATCCAGTTCGGCTGGGCCAATACATGGAACATTTATTTTTCTTCGTGGCTTATGGATGGTCCAGCTAGGTGCTCTACTAGGATTAACCTGTCCAGGCTCTCTTGAAAGGCCATTGCAAGTATTGCTAAAGCATCTGCTCAAGAATTCCCAGGTCTAGAGACATGCTTGATTTTGACTTGTACAAATTTCTTTATCAACTCCTGCACCTTTTTCAAGTATAGGATCATCCTCTCTCCCTTAGCCTCATAGGTTTCTTCTATTTGTTTCACCACGAGTTGGGAATCACTATAGATTTTGAGTTGTTCTACCTTCATTGAGTGGGTAAGATTGAGTCCAGCGATGACAGCTTCATATTGTGCTTCGTTGTTTGAAGTCTTGAAATTGAATCTGAGGGCATAATCGACATCTATTCCATTAGGGGAGGTCATGATCAACCCTGCACTGCTTCCTTGGGCATTGGTAGCTCCATCTATTGAAAGCTTCCATGTGGGGAGGTTGGGTACTAGTTGGGTCACCTCCGTAGGTGCCTCTGTGACTGTAGTGAATTCTGCAATGAAATCTATTAGAATTTGTCCTTTGATTACGATTCTAAGTTTGTACCTGATATCGAACTCATTGAGCTCTATAGCCCATTTGACCAACCTTCATGAAGATTTTGGTTTATGCAACACCTGCTTCATTGTTTGGTTCGTTGGAACCTCAATGGTGTGAGCTTGCAAGTATGGTCTGAGCCTTCTTATTGTCATAACTAGAACTAGGACTAGTTTCTCCATCTTTGGGTATCTTTCCTCTGCCCCCATCAGAGCTATACTATAGTAGTAAACTAGTTGTTCAACTCTATCTCGCTCCCTTACTAGCGTTGCGCTGGTGGAAAAATCTAAAATAACGAGGTGGAGGGTGAGCACTTCCCTCTCCAAAGGACTTACCAGAACTAGGGGTGAGTTCAGATAATATTTAAGGGCTCTGAATGCTTCTTCGCATCAGGTATCACATTAGAATGCCTTTTTTAAGGTTTGGAAGAAGGGATGACACTTGTCGCTTAATCTGGACACAAAGTAACTTAGGGCTATTTTCCTTCCGGTTAAGCGTTGGACCTACCTCGTGTTGGAAGGTGGTTGCATGTCCATCACTACTTTGAATTTTTTTGGGTTTGCCTCGATTCCCCTGTTGTTGACTATGAAACCCAAGATTTTCTTAGCAGAGACCCCGAAGGCACATTTGGCGGGGTTAAGATTCATCTTGTATTCCTTGAGGACCTGAAAAGATTCTTCAAGGTGCCCAATGTGGAGCTCGGATTTTAGTGATTTTACTAGCATATCATCAATGTACACCTCTATTGATGTTTTGATTTTTTTTTAGAACATTTTGTTTACCAAGCGTTGGTAATTAGCTCCAGGGTTCTTCAGTCCAAAAGGCATGAACTGGTAGCTGTATGTCCCCTGCTCAGTTATGAAGGAGGTCTTCTCTTAGTCATTGGGGTCCATTCTGATTTGGTTATACCCAAAAAAATTGTCCATAAAGCTAAAGTGATCATGTCCAGCTGTGGCATTTACAATTAGGTCAATTCGAGCTAAGAAGAAGTTGTNTAGAACATTTTGTTTACCAAGCGTTGGTAATTAGCTCCAGGGTTCTTCAGTCCAAAAGGCATGAACTGGTAGCAGTATGTCCCCTGCTCAGTTATGAAGGAGGTCTTCTCTTAGTCATTGGGGTCCATTCTGATTTGGTTATACCCAAAAAAAATGTCCATAAAGCTAAAGAGATCATGTCCAGCTGTGGCATTTACAATTAGGTCAATTCGAGCTAAGAAGAAGTTGTCTTTAGGGTAAGCTCGGTTTAGGTCGGTGCAGAGGTGCCACTTGCCATTGACCTTTTTAACGAGGACCACGTTTGATAGCCAGGTCGGATAATCCACCTCTCTGATGGCTTTGGCGTGAAGAAGTTTGTTGACCTCTTCATTGATCGCTTTTTGGCATTCTAGGGCAAAACTCCTGTGTTTCTGTTTGATGTGTTGAAGGTTGGATTCCCGCTGAGCTTGTGCGTGAAGATCGAGGGGTCAATTCCTTTTATATCCTCTTGTTTCCAAGAAAACGCCTCCATATTTCTTCTGAGGAATTGAATCAGGAGGTCTCTAATTTCCTTGTTTAACTTAGATCCCTCGTATACCAGGTGTTCTAGCTTCTCGTGAAGCTAAATAGGTTCTAGCTCTTCTGATGGCATTGACCTAGTTTCCAGCTTGTCTCTCATGTTGAGCTCGTCCAGCTAGATATTTTTGACCTCTTTCTTTTTCATGGACACCATGTAGCATTCCTGTGCTACACGCTGGTCTCCTCGGACCACTCCAATTCTATTTTTCATAGGGAACTTCATGACGAGGTGGTAGGCAGAAGGAATAGCTCTTATGACGTTGAAGGAAGGTCTTCCTAGCAGAATGTTGTATGCTGAAGGTGCATCAACCACTAGGAATCTCATAGTGGTATTGGACTGACAAGGAGGATATCCTATTGTAAGCACGAGCTGGATTAAACCTAGGGGTATCACCCTTTTCTTTGAGAATCCCAAGAGGTGAGCCCTTACTGGCTAAAGTTTATCTCTGCCTATATCCTCTTGTCAAAGGCAGATGCAAATATGACGTCCGCAGAGCTCCCATTATCAATCAAGACTCGATGGATGGTTATGTTGGTAATGATGGCCTTTACCACCAAGGGGTCATCATGGGAATGCTGACAGCCCTCCAGGTCTGTATCTGTGAAAGTGATGTCTATGTTCAGCCAAGGTGTTTTGGACACAATGTGTACTTCCTACATCTCGTAAGCTTTGACTTTGCCTATGTGAGCCTTCTTGGCTGAGCTAGACTCTTCGCCTCTAGCGAATCCTCCAAATATCACTCTGATTTCTCCTATAGGTTGTTGATGTTATGCAGGGTTTTGCTGCTAGGGTGCTAGAGGTGGTTGAGCTTGGTTTTGATTGTCTTGCGCCACAAAGTGGTGTAGTTGTTCTCATTGGATTAGGAACTCAATCTCCTTCTTCAATTGGATGCAGTCATCAGTGAGATGACCGCAATCCCTGTGGTATTCTTAGTATTTCGTTGCATCCCTTTTCGTTATGAATCTTGTAAAGGACCTGGGACACTATGGCTGTGAGGGAAGTGTACTGCTAAGGTGCAAATCTTGGTTGTAGTTCTTGCGGTGGTGGACTAAGGCAGTCTTTGACATCTCCTCTCCTTTTCGGAGAGTGGTCCCTATTTCTTTGTGGATATCTATCTTTACTTCTTTCTGTTCTGGGACTTTGATCTCTCTTGTTCTCCTTCTTCTTGTGTGTGGACGTGTTCCCTACCTTGGAGAGGAGTGCTTCTTCGCCATTGATGTGCTTTTCTGCCTTGACGAGGATTTCTGTCATACTGGCCTACAGTTTTTTGAGATAGGGAACATCAAGTCATTTGACTGGATTCCCAATCTTGCAATAAAGGCAATAATGGCGAATTTTTCGTCAGGGACATACACTTTCAGGAATTTGGAGTTAAAATTTTGAATATAACTCCGTAGACTCTCATTGGGTCCTTGTTTTACATTCAACAGATGATAACTCGGTTGTCAATAAGTTTGAGCTTCTATGAAGTGCGATACAAAGGAGACGGAAAGCTCTCTGAATGATGAGATGGATGTTGGGGGAAGCCTATTGAACCATGCCAGGGCTGAACCTTTCAAAGTGATGGCCAAGGCCCGACATTGTACCGGGTCCTGGTACCCATGTAGCTTCATGGGTACTTGGCGGTAAAGGGGGACTTAGTCTGTTGAACAAAGGCTTCAATAGTCATTGGAGTTTTGCTTTTAACACCCTACTTCATGTGGTTGAGCTCCAGTTGAATGTTTTTGAAGCGTTGCTCCCAATTTTGTTCTTTCTTTTCTTGTTGAAATAGATGAAATTCATTATTATGAGCTTCCCTGTTTTGACTTCGTAGTTCCTCATAATCCTCATTCGTACGAATTTGATGATGGACATTGCCCACCGTTTAGCTGCGCTCATCTCCCTCGGTGATGACCCTCAGGGGGTTGTTCTGTTGTCGGTTCCTTTGAGGGGGATCGTCTTGGACTGATTGAGCTCTTTGTGGGTGCTGAAGGATATTCAAAAAGTCCTCATTTTGTTAGAGGAGACGTTGATTGACGCCATAAAGAGGGGGGGATTTGGTGGATCCAGTTGTCCTTTGAATAAACTTTCGTGACGTAAGAATACAGGGAGTTGAAGTCTAAGGTTGAGGCCCACAAGTGATACTAACGAGCTGATCTCCCGAGCTGGGTGACCTAGGGAGCGAGCGAGCTTATCCTTACATATTTTGTGGTACCATCACAAACAAAGCTATGTGGAGTGAATTTAGTCTTAATAGGTTCCAATCATGGCTAGATTGAGAACTGAAACTTGTCCAATAAATAGGTCGAATATAGTTTGGGCCAAATTTGGCACAAGCTAAACTTGACAAAATATGGTAATTAATTCTTAACTCAACATGTCCAACACATAATAGAGATGAAGTTACATGGTTTAAATTTTGCCTTGATGGATTCACTTTCTAATTGGAATGATTGCTAAATAACTTAATAAATAAGTGACTCAATTTTCATACATTAAGTCTCACAATTAAAAAAAAAACACACCCAAAACACGACCCATTGCCGTCCTAAGACTAATGAAAGTGTAACAAAAAATGCAAGCTCATGCAAACTCAGATGGAGATGCACATTGTTGAGAACAAATACATGAAACTAATAGATGAGAGTTGTAGTGTTATGGACATCCAAAGAATAGAGTTGTTAACAATATAGACATGAATGGTTATAGAATCTAATCTTCAATGTGAAGAATACATTGTTTTATTTGATGACTATGGATTTTCTTGAAGGCGAAATCATGGATGTGGTGAATAATTTTCAACCTATAAAAAGTATTGGTCGTGATGGTATGAATGCATTATTTTTTCAAAAATTTTGGCATATTGTTGGTAAAGATGTATATAAGGTTGTTCTAGATGTGTTAAATTTGGGGGTTCTTGTGTTAACCTCAACTATACTCATATTGTCCTAATTCCGAAGGTCAATTCCCATGAGAGTATCAACGGGTCTTTGGTCCAATAGTACTTCTTGCCTTGTGAAGGCTTTGCCTTTTTGAGGTCAAGGGCTCATGCCCCCTCCCCCCTCTTAAAAAAAAAAATTCCCTTGAGAGAATGTCCCAATTTCAGCCTATTAGCCTCTGTAATGNAGTACTTCTTGCCTTGTGAAGGCTTTGCCTTTTTGAGGTCAAGGGCTCATGCCCCCTCCCCCCTCTTAAAAAAAAAATTCCCTTGAGAGAATGTCCCAATTTCAGCCTATTAGCCTCTGTAATGTTGTGTATAAGATTGTGACAAATGTGTTAGCTAATAGGTTGAAACATATTCTTCCCCAAATTATCTCAGATTATCAGAGCATTTTTGTTCATGGGCGTCTAATTCCTAATAATGTTCTTATAGCTTATGAGTTGAGTAATTACTAAGAAACCAAAAAATCTGGGATGGGTTTCATCTTAAGCCAGATATTATCAAGGCCTATGATACGGTTGAACGTCATGTTTTTGAGGCTATTATGAGGAAGTTGGGTTTTGTCGATCAATGGATTAACACTATTATGAATTGTGTGAAGGCTGTCTCCTATTTTCTGCTAATAAATGGGGGGCAAATGGACTTTTTCAAGTCAAATAGGAGTTTAAGGCAGTGAGATCCATTATCCCCACATTTATTCTTTTGTGTTCTAACGGTTTATATGCCTTTTTCAAGGATGGGGCACACAGGGGTTTGATTCAGGGAGTTTCAATTGCACAGGGTAATCCAGTTTTATCACATCTGCTTTTTGCAAATGATAGTATTATTTTTGCACGTGCAAATGTGGACAATCCTTTGTCGCTGCAGGAATGCCTTTGTCTCTATGAGAAGGCCTCGATACAATCTGTGAACCTGACCAAATACGCAATGGTTTTTAGTCCCAATGTGCCCAATGCTGATAAACTGATCCTAGCAGATGTCTTGCATATTCTAGTGGTGACGCCCGTCGATATATATTTGGGTCTGCCTTCTACAATTGGTTGGTCTAAACGAGAAATCTTTAACTTCAGAAGGCAACGAATTTGGCAAAAGATTCAGGGTTGGCAAAGCAAAGTTCTTTCTATAGATGTGAAGGAGATTCTGATTAAAGCTGTTGCCCAGGCAATTCCTTCCGGTGCAATGTCTTTTTTCAAAATTTTGGCTTCTCTTTGTAATGAGTTGAATAAACTAATTGCTTGATTTGGGGGAGGGGGGCAGAATGAAGCTAATAGAAAGATACCTTGGTTTTCTTAGGATAATCTTTGTATGCCAAAGTCGAAAGGAGGTTTGGGATTTCAGAATTTGGATTCAATATGGCAATTCGTACTAAACAAGCATGGAGGGTGGTCCAATACCCTTGTTCTGTTATAGAAAAAGTTTTGAAATCCAAATATTTTCCTAATTCTTCCTTTATGGANATTCAGAATTTGGATTCAATATGGCAATTCGTACTAAACAAGCATGGAGGGTGGTCCAATACCCTTTTTCTGTTATAGAAAAAGTTTTGAAATCCAAATATTTTCCTAATTCTTCCTTTATGGATGTCTTTTTGGGAAACAAGCCCTCATATTCATGGCTATTTATTCTGGAGGCAAGGAGAGCATTGGATGTTGGATTAAGATGGAGAATTGGAAATGGAGAAAAANGATGTCTTTTTGGGAAACAAGCCCTCATATTCATGGCTATTTATTCTGGAGGCAAGGAGAGCATTGGATGTTGGATTAAGATGGAGAATTGGAAATGGAGAAAAAGTCAGAGTGAAGATGGATTCCTCGACCAGACTTCTTTTTGTCCTATTAGTCCCCTTTATAATCTGGAGGACAATGCCATGGTGTGCAATTTTGTTGATACTCTTAATAAACGTTGGGATGTGGCGAAGGTGTAAATTTTCTTTCTTGAGTTTGAAGTTAAGGATATCACGACAATTCCTATTTGTGATCAATTCCCATAAGGCAGCTTAGTCTGGCTCTACACCAAATTAGGGTTTTTCTCCGTTAAGAGCACGCATCACTTGATAATGGAGTTGGGTTTATATAAATCGCATCCCTCACCTGGTGAGACTTGTAGTTCATCTATCGCTGATTACAAGTTCTTATGGAACTTGAAGGTCCTAGGTAAAATTAAGCTTTCAAAGATATTTTACCAACATTATGTAATTTGATGCGGAGGAAAATAAAGGGGGTAAAAGGGTTTTTTGTTATGGGGAAGAGCAGGAGTCGATAGAACATCTATTTCTTAAATGTCCTTTTGCTCTACAGACTTGGATGATTTTAGGTGTTGATCTTCCATTGGAGCAATTTTACAATTTTAGAGATTGGCTTGTCCATTGTTCAGGGTTTCTTCCAGTGAAGGAGCTCACTTTATTGGTTGTTCTAATGTGGTCTATTTGGTATAACAGAAATAGATCGAGGATGAAACATGACATTTTTTCCCCTTACCAAGTTGTTGAATTTTGTCCATTTTATCTGCATCAATTCCACAAAGCACAAGAGAAGATGTCTCCAGTACTTTCAGAACCTACAAGAAATGTAGTTGTTCCCTGGTCACCTCCTCAACAAGATGTTTTTAAAGTAAGCTTTGATGGTGCTTTGTCTTTGTCTAGTTCTGCTGCAGGTTTGGGTGTCATAATCAGAGATTGGAAGGGGAGATTTATGGTAGGTTTAAGTTTCAATGTTCGAGTAAATAAAAAAAATACAATGAAAGGAGATTCGAGCCCATAATCCTTTGTCCATTAAGCAAAAAATAATACTTTTTTTTTTATCAAAAAATATTTATTTATTAAAGCTCGAACTTATTGAGTCAAGTGGTACATTGCTTGGTGTCAACTTGAATATTAAGCGAGTTCAAAACTTGGATTGTATTTTGTTCATTTTTTCAAATGAAAAATTGTGACCAAGTCAAAATCGAGCCGAGCCTAGACTTCGAGCAACTCAGTTCATCCAACAATCCTTATCCAAATTCCTTCAATGCATCTTCCTACAATTTTCCTCAATGATAGATTGGAAGGAGCATTATATATAAGGGAGTCCCACCAATAAATTGTAGGTAATCTATGGTTGAAAGAAATTTGGGGAAGTATGGAAAAGGAGATCCATGTCCGTAAGCCTTGTGTTCTTTTCGCTGCCGCTTAAAAAATATATTTATACTCTCTTAACCTAAACATGGCTCCTAACATAAACATGATGGCCCCACACGAGCAACAATAAGTTATTGAACATCAATTTAGCCTCAAAGAATTCATTCGTAATTTGTTCAACTCTCTAAAATTGTTTAATAAGTAGATCATGTATAAGCTTAATCAATTTTATACATTGATATAAACACCCAAAGCGAAACGATACATTGTCTTCCCAAGACAAATGATCACCCAACAAAAAATGCCGGCACATGTGAACCGTCATGGAGAGGCACAATATTCAGAACAAGGATCTGAAACTGATCCATTGACAGTTGTATTGTTATGGAGCTCCAAAACATAGAGTTGTGATGACTACATTGTTTTACTTGATGCAAGAACCTATGAAGCTCACGCAGAACCAGAATAGAGAATTGTTAAAAGTGCAGATCATATGATAATCAGAATATAATCTACCAGATCCTGAAATTATAACCCTACGGAAAGATTAGTCAATGCATGCATCATCAATTATAGAGATTGCAGAAAAATAATTTTTCCCCACGAAGGCTGCAATTTATTATTGCTGGAATAAAATAAAGCTTTTAAAACTTTTCAATTTTTTTGATTTAATTTCTGTTTTATTTAATTATTAATTCTCATTGATGGGTCGATTACATTTGATTTAATGGGTTATTATAGGATTTTAAATTGGGGAAATTGTAGGTAGGTATATGAAATTAGATTTATTAGTCAAAAAATACATAACTCTTAATGTTAGCTCATTGTTCAAAAAAAAAAATGTTAGTTCATTAAGTCCTTATTTTTAGAATTTAATTGTGTCCAAGTACACAATTTGACTTTTTAAGACTTTTCTTTGACATGTTTACCCTCCCATAAATAATGCATATTTCTTTTGGTAGTTAATTTGATTTTTGATTTTGTTTTATTGTATTAAAGATTTTATAATATAATGGAAGAATTATATTATCACAAATTTTGAATTTAACGTTGATTATGTATATCTTAACCGTTTTGAATTTGAATTTTATTTTTTATCATTATCCTTACCATTAAACATATCTCTCTTGTCATTAATATATATATATATATACACACACACATATAATATTACAAAGTAACACTATGAAACATAATTTTTATTACTCTTATATAGTTTTACTACACTGTATTAATACACTTCAAATTTGTGTAATTCTTAAACCCTAATTTCTATTATTTGTATACTGTTTTGATACACTATATTGATACACTTTAATTTCATAAACCCAACTAACACATATATATGTCACCAAAATTCTTTAATTTTAGTACTTTTAAAATAAGATAATTAAAATTCCTTAATTTTAGTTGTTAAATTTCAAAAGTTTCCAAAAAATTTGAAATATATCTCTAAAAAAAATAAAGATGATTTATTATGGGTTTTAATTTTCCTAAATTTTAGGTTTTTGTTTTATTAGAACTCTTCTGTCTCCTTTTCTCTCTCTCTCTTTCTGAGACAAATACATTAGGTAATGTAGAAATAATTATATGTGGGGTTAATTTCCAAAACCGTTTTTAGGAAACTTATATACAATAAATGGGTATTCAAATCTTTCTATGTCTTAAGTGGACTTTTTTAAATGTTTTAGTATATACTTTTTGACAATTAAGTCTAATTTCGTATACCAAATTCCAAAGGACCTTTTAAATTATTATGCTGTTACTAGCCATTGGGATTTTAAAGTCCATAATGGCTGTGCAACTCTTTCCCTATAGAAAGCAATTGTTGATGATCTGCGAAAAAGAACTATTCTGCTATCATGGTACAGACATTATACCATAGCCCAATGTCCACCCTTTTTCCTTCAACTTAGTTTTTACACTTTCATAATCTCTTATTTCTTTATTTATGATTTCCTCAGTATACTTATACACCTATAACCTTTATATTGGCAGTTAAAATGTTTGTTGTATTTTCGGATTGAGGACCTGCCAAAATTCAACTAAATTTAAAATCCAAACAAATACGACTTTACCTATTTGAAATATGCATGAGGTTCTAAAATTGTGACTATTCAGATGATTGTAACGGAGGGTAAGGTTCCTTCTAAGTTCTTTTTATTACCTTAGAGTTTAAAGGCTTAATTAATTTTCAACTAACAACATAATGAAAAGGAATGTAGAAAGATAATTAGAATCGAAAGTAATAGAAAAATTGACAAAAGTATATGTGCAAGCTACTCTACGTAGTGTTAAACAGAAAGAAAAATCACCGAAGTTATGCATTACAAGCTAAAGAAAATTTTCAGGAAATTAAGCTACATAAAGGAGAGTTTGACTCTGTGTATAGTTGTTGTGTTGATTGAGGATCCTTCCTCTGTGGCTCTACTTGCAGTATTTATAGGAGATGACTTCTAATTGTCGAAGCTATCTTTTTTTTTTTATCATCCCCTCTTTCCTCGAGATACGCAGATGTGCAATAAACCTTCTCTAACTAGTGGCTCTTAATGTCATATTTTCTCATTTTCCAAGATTCTTGGAGTCCCACTTCCTTAACTGTCATGTTAGGCTTGGAAATTCACTGAACTTCTCTCGACCATTAGATCGCTTCCACATATAACCCTTAGATTTTACTATTTTGGGTGTCAACATTGCCCCCTTCCCAAAAATGATGCTACTGAATGCTTCATATTTGGAGCGTCATTTTGGTTTTTTTGAATTTAAATTATTGCCACCCTAATAACATTGCTTAGCTGTCACCTTCGTATTGGCTGTAAAACTCAAAGTGTGTGGCTCAACTTCCATGCGTCGACTCTCAGTCTTCATCTTGTCCTTTCAAATATGCAAGAAACCTTTCGCATGTGATTCATCCATATCCTTTCATTGTTGCGAAGATTCGTTCTTTATGCCTATATAATCCGTTTTCTCAGCATGTAGGTTAACTTGAATGGTGTAATTCTAGTGCTAGACTGTTTGGACGTTCTATACGCCCACAATGCTTCTAGCAGCCTATCATGCCAACATATTGGATTATCTTCCACCATTTTGGCGATGATCCCCTTCATAACTTTAGTGGTGGACTCGGTCTGGTCATTCTCTTGTGCATAGTATGGGGTTGAATGAACGATGTTAAAACCGTATTCTTCTTAAAATTCCTTAAATTTGCTCCAAGTGAAAATTATACCCTAATTAGCCACTATATGCTGGGGCAGTCTGAATAGGTTTACAAGGTTTTTCTTTATCATTTGAATGATGTCAGTTTTATTGACCATCTTCATTGGAATGACCTTTACCCACTTAGGATAATAGTTGGTGGTCTGGATGATAACAAAAATATTGCCTTGTGGATGGGGGAAAAATCTTTTGAATTAAGTCCATGGCCCAAGCTCTAAACAACCATGACTTTACTATAGGTTGCATCTGTATTCCTGTCGTCCTCTAGATAGGTCCTTGGTATTGACATGTTTGGAAACCTTTTCCATACTCAATGTAATCATTTAGTACGCTTGGCAAGTAATAGCCATATCTCCTAATAAGCCAACACATCTTTATGCTAGTATGATTGGCTCCTCATATTCCTTTATGACTTTTAGCCATTACTAACATGACCTCCTCTTTCCCTATGCACCTTAAGAACAAGCCATCATTTATTCCCTCTTTTCACAATTCCCTATCCATAAGTATGTAGTTAGTAGCACTTCGTCTCATGGCCTGCTTGACATTTTGTTTTGGATATTTTAGGAACTGTATGATGTCAAATCGTTAGTCCCCATCTTCCACTTCCATGAAAATTTCTTAGAAATCCATTCCTTTGGCTCTAATAGATGGCAACGCTTTCCTCTGCACTTTAACTAACTGTTCATCCATGCCTCGAGGGATTCTTAGTCCTGATCCCAACAGGACCATATTGTTGAACTGGCCATTTAATTCCCTTGGGACCGACCACAAGGTCACGTTGTCAAAATTTGATAATAAAGACATTGCAATAAAATGGAATGGGCATAAATCCCAGTTATTGCATTGAAAGCTACCTGCTATTTGGTTAATGACTAACTGGAAATCACTAGTGATTTCTAGTGTTGATGTACCTATTCCCAAAAAAAACCTGTAGCCCAATGATTAATGCTTCGTATTCGGCTTGGTTGTTAGTGCATTCAAATTCCAATTTGAACGATAGTTGGGTCTCACATTTTTGGGGAGATTCTATAATGACCTTGGCCCCTGTGGACTTTTGTGTCTACAATCCATTGAATTTCAACCTCCCTAGTGTAAGGGATACCACCGGTATTCCTTGTAGATGGAGTGAATCCCTTGTATCGTACTTTACCTCCACATAAGGGTAGTTTGCCAAAAATTTGGCCAATGCTTGGCCCTTGACCGCACACTATAGAAAATATTGCATCGAGAATACCATTAAGGCCAAAATACATCGTCTCGTTATCGCCCTTGTTAACATGTACTTATCCTTTATCATCTTTTGATTCTTTTTTATATCGTTATATCTTCTCTCTTTCAAAAAATGGAGAGATAAAGATAAGAGATGGATCCTAATTGTTTTAGTTCTTGAATCACAACATGTCTCCAATCTCCTTTTTTAATGACATATTCATATAGCTTTTCGTTAAAGTTCCAAAACCACAACTGACATCATATATACTTTTAATTTTATGATGCAATGTAAAATACTAAACAAAGTTTAAAGATCGGCTTATAACATTGCTTGATTGGAGTCAAAATTTTACTTAAATAATAAACAACTTGTTCTTTACCTTATTTTGGGTTACCAAAAAACCAATGGATTCATGTGCGGCTAATAGACACAAAAGTAACAGCCTACCCTTTATAGGTGGCATAAGGCCTGGTAGCTTCGTAAAGTACTCTTTAATTTGTTGAAAGGCCTCCTCCTGTTGCACCTCCACCATGAAGTTGTCTGATTCTTTCAACTTTATTAGCGGCAAAAACACTTGTACCTTCCTTGCACAATTGGGGACGAAGTGTCTGAGAAAGTTGACCCGACTAAGCAAGCGATGTAGCTCTTTCTTGGCCTTTGGAGGAGCGACTTCTATGATTGCCTTCTCCTTGTTCTTGTCCACCTCGATCCCATTATTGTGTAGTAGGAACCCTAGAAAATTCTTGATAGTTACATCAAATGCAAATTTTAAGGTATTCATCTTCAACTGCTATATGTGCATCCGTTCGAAGACTACTCTCAGATCACTCAAGTGCTTTTTCATCTAATGTATCTTGACTATAATGTCATCAATGTATACCTCCACAATCTTGTTGATTATGTCATGTAAGATGGTGTTCATAGCTCTTTGATATGTTGCTCCCATGTTCTTAAGTCTAAACGACGTGACCCTTAATTCAAATGTCCCTATCAATCTAGGACATCTGAAGGCAGTCTTTTGATGTCTTCCTTGGTGATGAAGATTTGATGATACCATATGTTGCCATCCATGAATCACATGATGACATTCATGATCGCTACATCCACCAACTTATTGACCATGGGAATGACATACTAATCCTTTGGGGTTGCCTTGTTGAGATTTTGATACTCACAACATTTTACCATGTTAATGGTACCTAATGAATATCAGCCGCATGCAGCGCTACAGCCTCTTCTCTGTCAGATATGCTTTTATTTTGGCAACATAGGCCTTTACGACCTACTTTCTTGGTCATTGGTGTATGCTTTCATGAACAAACATTTTTGCATTTATTTCGATGTCATTCAGCCTTAGTACGTTTGTGGGCCAAAGTACTGCTTCCTCCATTTGTTGATCTTAAAGGAGAGGCTGACTATGTGTATAGTTGTGTTGATCGAGGATCATTCCTTTGTGGCCCCACCTTCGGTATTTNCTTCCTCCATTTGTTGATCTTAAAGGAGAGGCTGACTATGTGTATAGTTGTGTTGATCGAGGATCATTCCTTTGTGGCCCCACCTTCGGTATTTATAGGAGATGACCCCTAACCATCAAAATGATCTTTTCTGGTCATAACTGCAATCATGGCTTCTTCACTCGTGATACTCAGAAATGCATTGAATATTCTCTAACTGCAGACTCTTAATGTCATGTTTTCTTATTTCCTGGGATTCTTAGAGTCACAATTTCTTAATCATCCTATTAGGCTTGAACTTTCACTGATCTTCTATTTAGCATGTCATCCTCAAATTTTACTCATTTCCTCCTTTCCTGGGATTCCATGTGTCATCTTCAGATTTTACTATTTTGGGTGTAAAAACAAAATTTTTTTTTAAGTCAAACACTATTACAAGGGAGGGGGCCGACGAGGTTTGAACCCACAACCTAAAAATCGAATAGCGGGGTAGTGGAAATTATAATAATACTAACAAATGTGTTGTTCCAGGAGGGGGAACCCTATGTGGATCTTCTCTCACGATTATACATGTGGAGTAATAGACACTTACCTAGAGGAAGAGAATAGGTTTCTCAATTTAACGCTTAATTGATTACCAACTAACACCTAATCGGCCACAATTACATCTTCCCACAAAAATATACTCAATTAATATGAGATGACTCAATGTATATTTTCAAAACACAAAATTGTTTAGAGCCATATACGGATTGCTTCAAATTTCATTTTTATCCTAATCATCCTAAATTAAAAGTAACTAAGAATTCATCTTAGATGCCTAGGTCATTACCTTTGTTCTAAGCATGAAGGTGCATACAAAGTTTGAATGATGTAGTTTTGATGGTTGATCTCCTCCCTTCAATGACATTTTTAGGTCTTCAATTTGATAGCATCATGATTATGAAAGGTTGAAATTTACAATGGACTCCACGAAATTAGTGAATTACAAAATGTGATTAAACAATCTCCCCCTTTGTATATTTCGTGATAAAATACACAATTAAGAAATTAAGATTACAACCCAGAAACTATTGAACAAAACAAATTATAAATCTATTCTCAAGACTCATGCACACATCATCAATCACTATCTAAGTGCAAGATCTAGATTATAAGATGTTGCTTGAAGATTATAGTCCTACATATAACCACCCAAATCAAAACCTTGTGAAAAATATCATATGTTAGAGACATACATAACATAATCACAAGTTCAAAAAACATCAATTTTAGCATAGGGCATATTTATTTACACATCATGGAAGTGTGAATATGTCACATGTTAAGTACTAACTTGCCCAATATGCTTGGGAATTTATTGTTATATAAATGTCAATCATTCACAAGTAAAATATAAAATGTAAAATAGCTAACTTCATGCCAANCCCAATATGCTTGGGAATTTATTGTTATATAAATGTCAATCATTCACAAGTAAAATATAAAATGTAAAATAGCTAACTTCATGCCAAGTTTGTAAATTTACTACCCTTGAGTGTTTGAACAAACTCCCCCTTTCTATTTTCTCATGCCACATATTTAGCCTTGTTAAGAGTAAATCTCTTGGTTTCCTATCATATGTNAAGTTTGTAAATTTACTACCCTTGAGTGTTTGAACAAACTCCCCCTTTCTATTTTCACATGCCACATATTTAGCCTTGTTAAGAGTAAATCTCCTGGTTTCCTATCATATATNCAATCATTCACAAGTAAAATATAAAATGTAAAATAGCTAACTTCATGCCAAGTTTGTAAATTTACTACCCTTGAGTGTTTGAACAAACTCCCCCTTTCTATTTTCTCATGCCACATATTTAGCCTTGTTAAGAGTAAATCTCTTGGTTTCCTATCATATGTACCTAAAATTTTGTCCACTTTTTTGTAACCAATGCCAATCCAATGAATACATGTAACAAGCATCGCACAAAGCCAAATATCATAAGAACATCAAGATTAGGACTAAAAGTGCATCATAACAATAGAAAAATAAACAAACAAATAAAAAGTTAAAATGTAAAAGTTAATAATAACAAAAAATAGAGTACTTCAGTATAAGACATGAATTGATAAAAAAACTCAANCAATGCCAATCCAATGAATACATGTAACAAGCATCGCACAAAGCCAAATATCATAAGAACATCAAGATTAGGACTAAAAGTGCATCATAACAATAGAAAAATAAACAAACAAATAAAAAGTTAAAATGTAAAAGTTAATAATAACAAAAAATAGAGTACTTCAGTATAAGACATGAATTGAAAAAAAAAACTCGAATCTTCCATATGACCTAGACTAAAAACTCTGTAAAGAACAACTCAAATGGCTGCATCTCCATTATCTCCACTATTTTTTGATCAACCATCATGTCGGGGAAATTCTCTATCTAAATCTGTCTCATTTGGCACTAGCTCCTGTACGATCTCCTTACCCTTGATCAATCTGCGTAGTCCACAAACTCTCCTCGTAAGAGAACCAAAAATAGCCTATTGAGCAGTCTCCATGCTCGCAATCTGACCATCCAACACTCTAATTACAAGGAGAACATAAAAAGTGGCAAAAGAGAGAAGAGTCAGAGATATAGGTCCATAAGATGCAAGATTACTGTTTGGACACAATGATTGAAGAAGTAATGAAGTCTGACTAGGCAATGTCAAGGTATGAGGTGAAAAGACCATTTGGACACGGATTTTGCATCTGAATACATGGTTAATTCTCGATTTCTAGAGTGTTTTTGACTGTTAGATCACATTTTATGAGTGGCTAATTTCATATAGTCCATTGTAAATCTCAACCTTTTCCATAGTTATGTTGCTAAAAAGATTGAAGATCCAAAAAAGTCATTGAAGGGATGAAATCAAGCATCAAAGCTACATCATTCACACTCTGGATGCATCTTCAAGCTTAGGACAAAGATAATGGCCTTCATACCTAAGATGTACCCTTAGTTATTTAACTTAGAAGGATTAGGGATAAATGGAATTGGAATCAATCTGTATATAACTTCTATATGTTCTTCAAGGAAAATTATTTCTAAAACTATTTTGTGCTTTCGAAAATATAGATTGATTCATTATTGGACCCTCCTTGAGCAACACCATTTAGTGCACAAGAGGACAAGCATTTTGTTTGGTTTTATACTTAAAAAACCAGTAGGGACAGATCTATGTTCACTAGCCTTCACTAGAATGGTCTCTCCATGACTTATGAAAATTAAGAGGTAAAAAGCCTTGGAGGAGGACAAGGTTCACTCTATGAACTCGCTCGAGTGGTCCCATGACCTTGCTCGAGTGTTCTAATAGTCGCTCGAGCGGTCTGCCTCACCTAGTTAAGTTTGAATTCTGATTTTCATTCCAATAATAATTGCCCTATGACCAACCTTTCATCAATCGAGTGTTCATTTACGAATTTGAGTTTTCTTGTGGACCAAGATTTCCCTTATTTTGCTCCTATAAATAGGGAATGTCTTTTTTTCAGTTATGGTAAGGCTCTTTTAAGCCTTTCCAGATAGAAAACTCATATTCTACCTTGAGAACTTCGACCACAACCCTAGATCCCTAAGACCTAAGGCTACCACTAGAGATTTTACTCAACTTATCAACTTGGTATTGAATATTTTTATAGTTTGAACCAAAACCATTTGTGTGTGCATACTAGGAATTGTTGGCGTGCCCATGATTACTCAAGGCCTAAACAAATTGTGCGACGGGGAGTTCAAGTGGAGCTACACAAGATATCTGGGAGGGACTTTTAGCGGNTTTATAGTTTGAACCAAAACCATTTGTGTGTGCATACTAGGAATTGTTGGCGTGCCTATGATTACTCAAGGCCTAAACAAATTGTGCGACGGGGAGTTCAAGTGGAGCTACACAAGATATCTGGGAGGGACTTTTAGCAGAGTGATCTACGAAGGAAAGGAACATCTAACCATTATATTGGTTAAGATATAAGACTCGAGTACTTATAGATTGGCTTTGAGGGTAGTGGATTATTCTTTGGTAAACCTCGAGTGGTTTCGTGTGATTTTTCTAGAGAAGCGTTTTATGCGTCAACAAATTACTTGTGTTCATCTTTTTTATTTACATATACACTTGCATTTGTTAGCACACATGTGTACTATGTGTTTGTATGTATGATTGGTTGAAATCTATTCATCCATAGTTGCGTTAGGGTTTTGGGTTTTGGGATCACCATGATATTGATTGTTTGAGCAAATTAATTGAACAATTAATTAACATCAATCATAATGAGTGCAAGGGTTTGTGGTGACTAAAAGGGCTTAAAATTGAAAAACCTATTTGTCTTTTCCATGGTCATGATGCTATAAAGTTGAAGATTTGAAAGTATCATTGAAGGAAAGAGATCAAGCATTAAAACAATATCATTCAAACTCTGTATGCAACTTCATGCTTTGGACAAATGCAATGACCTAGACACCTAAGATTAACTCTTAGTTACTTTCAACTTATGATGATTATGGTGAAAATGGAATTGGAAGAAATCCAAGTATGGCTCCTTGGTGTTTTGAAAAGAATAGTTTTTCTAAACCATTTTTGTGTATTAAAAACATAGATTGAGTCATTATCGGAACCATCTTGAGAAAAGCCCTTTAGTGCTCAAGATAATAATTTATTTTCTTGGTTTTATACTTCAAAAATCCGGTAGGAGACAATCTATGCTTGCTAGCCTTTGCTAGAGAAGTCTCTTTAAGACTTAGGAAATAAGATGGGAAAATGCCACAAAGGAGTGATCTTGCTAGAGCAGTTCTCATGATCGCTTAAGGTAGTGTATGCTCCTGGATAGGTTTGAGACGTGATTTTTATTCTAGTGCCAACCACCCTATGACCACCATTCTATTGATTGAGCACTCGTTTGCGAATCAAAGTTTTTTTTTACTAAGACTACCCTTATTCTAGACCTATAAATAGGGAGAGCCTTTCTCATAACAAGGTTAAGCCTCTTGTGAGATTTTGATTAGCACAAAATATTGCATATTCCAAATGCATTTGCATCCCCTCTNTTTTTTTACTAAGACTACCCTTATTCTAGACCTATAAATAGGGAGAGCCTTTCTCACAACAAGGTTAAGCCTCTTGTGAGATTTTGATTAGCACAAAATATTGCATATTCCAAATGCATTTGCATCCCCTTTATGCTAGCTTTTGTGGTTAATATGAGCGGATATGCATCGTTTGTGCTATTTATGGAATTTTGGTATCTTTGCAGATAAAAGGTGATGAATGATGCTTGTTAAGCCTTCTCATAGTGTTTAAGATGAAGGAAGATGAAGTGATGGCTTGACGATAGCTCAGGAGGTGAAGAAATCAGCAAAACAAGGGAAAACCTACTAGCAGACCATACCAGTAGGTTTTAGCTACTTGACCTGCACCTACCGCCAAACCTACCGATAGGTTGAGCCCACTGAAGTGAAACCTACCGGTAGGTTTCCATCGACCTACTTGTAGGTTTTACTGAAGAGNATGCTTGTTAAGCCTTCTCATAGTGTTTAAGATGAAGGAAGATGAAGTGATGGCTTCACGATAGCTCAGGAGGTGAAGAAATCATCAAAACAAGGGAAAACCTACTGGCAAACCATACCAGTAGGTTTTAGCTACTTGACCTGCACCTACCGCCAAACCTACCGATAGGTTGAGCCCAGTGAAGTGAAACCTACCGGTAGGTTTCCATCGACCTACTTGTAGGTTTTACTGAAGAGTGCCAGATTCTGCATGTCAAGCTCTGCAACCTTGGGGGTCCCACCAAGTACATTGCCACTTGTCCTGACACTTCTTACACACTGGACATCCCTTCCTCAACCTACATTGGACTTTTGGAGCTTTGGGCATTAATGTGGAGAGAGGAGAGAGAAGATGTTGGGTNCAAGTACATTGCCACTTGTCCTGACACTTCTTACACACTGGACATCCCTTCCTCAACCTACATTGGACTTTTGGAGCTTTGGGCATTAATGTGGAGAGAGGAGAGAGAAGATGCTGGATTGCCTGCACCAACCCATCCCTTTCAGCCCCTATGGATGGAAATCACATCACACAGTTAGGAGGAGACCCCATGGACGTTTTTGAAGCTTGAATACACCATTATGACGGATAGATTGTAATATTGACCAAGAGAGTCTAAGGGAGACGATGAATAGTGTTAGAGAGAGAAGTTAAGATTTTTACATTTTCTTCCACACATTGTCTTGTAATTTCATGTAAGGATCTTCTAAGCTTTGTTTGAAAATTTTAATGCCATTTATTGCAAGTTGTGTTCAAGTTTAGTCTTCCATTCAAGCTTTCACCATTAATGCACTCAAGTTCTTCATTACTTAGTTTTAAAAATGGGTATTGAATGCATTCTCTCTTAGTTTATACTTTCTTGCATTAACTTAGCTAGAATCTTCATTTCTTTAGAATGTCTTCCATTATATTATTATGTTTTCTATTAAGCATGAGTAGCTAAGCCTTTAAGTTGGCTAATCCAAGGGATACCTCGTGTTAGGTATGCCATTTCAACTCATCTTCCTTCTTACNTTTCTATTAAGCATGAGTAGCTAAGCCTTTAAGTTGGCTAATCCAAGGGAGACCTCGTGTTAGGTATGCCATTTCAACTCATCTTCCTTCTTACCTTCAGTGTACGATGGTTCGGTTTGACTGGGTTGAGTGTGAATATGGTTGTGAGTCTTTGATATCCTATAGACTTGTCATGGGTTATGCTTGGATCTTCACTTCCATCTCGTCCCTCGCTTCTCACAAATCAATCGTTCATCTATGCACCATTGGAGGAAGGCTTCAAGTTATCTTGGCATTCCTATTGGAGGGAACCCTATGGATTAGCCAACACTTGTTCTATTTTATTTTTATCACAATCACAAATCAACCTTCAACCAACAAAAGATTTTACACTTTGTTTTTACAAAAATCACCTTCACGATGATACACCTCCTTCCCTGAGGAGACAACCTTGGAATACAATTCCAAGTGAAACACGACAAGCAAAAGTCTTTCTGCGCTTGGGGAGCATTTTTGTTCACACACACATTTCATTCATCCACCATTTCATTTCTCTTTCTTTTGACATTATTCCAAGGGGGAATGACACTTCCTTTCACATATAAGCCATATACACATTGAGGGTGATGTTTAGAGTTTAGGGAATTACAACGGAACCAATCAAGCAGATTTCTATGAGAGAAAACACTTCTTCTTCCTTGAGAGCTTCCACCACTGGCCTAGATCCCTACACCAAAAGGCTATCACTAGAGCTNAACACGACAAGCAAAAGTCTTTCTGCGCTTGGGGAGCATTTTTGTTCACACACACAGTTCATTCATCCACCATTTCATTTCTCTTTCTTTTGACATTATTCCAAGGGAGAGTGACACTTCCTTTCACATATAAGCCATATACACATTGAGGGTAATGTTTAGAGTTTAGGGAATTACAACGGAACCAATCAAGCAGATTTCTATGAGAGAAAACACTTCTTCTTCCTTGAGAGTTTCCACCACTGGCCTAGATCCCTACACCAAAAGGCTATCACTAGAGCTTCTATCCAACCTCACAACTTGGTGTAGAAGATCTTGATGGTTTAGAACCAAACCCATTGGTGTGTGATCCCTGGAATCATTGGCGTGCTTTCAAATATATGTGATGGAGAATAGAAAAGAAAAAATTCAAGTGAAGAAGATAGAAAGGTACTTCATATGGACTTGGTGAAGTACAAGGCTCAAATATGTGGGCTAGAGGTAGAGAAAAAGTCTCTCCTCGATCGAAGGAGCTTTATTGAGAGAGAATCTCATGAGCTTGTAAAGTCTAAGAAGAATCTTGAGTCAAAATGTGCAAAATTGGGTAAAGATCTTCATGACAAATAAACTTTCTAAAAGACTACCCTTAAGCAATGAAAAGTTTGATAGAATGTCATCTATGGGAAATAGTGTGGGTGACAAACGTTGTCTAGGCTTCACATATGAACACACCATCAATAATTCTTCCAAGACCGTGTTTGTTAAGGGTAACACCATCCCATCACCCCCACAAGAAATCAAAAGTCCTAAAAACACTAAAAGTGATAAATGTAGGCACTCAATGTGTTATACTTGTGGAGGGAGAACATGGTCATTATAGTAGGCATTGCATAAAAAATAGGGATGTCTTAAATAAGAAGCTATTGCATCTAGCCAACCAATCCAAAGCTTTAAACAATCAAGTCATAAATTTTTGTAAGCTTTTGCAAAGGTCTAGTGAGTTCAAGCATATGAATGCATCATGCTAGAGTGCACAAATCTCCTTCTACTTCTATGGTCAAGATTGATCTATACACATCAAAAGAGAAGAGGGTTAGTCCTTCACTCATTCCCAAACCTAAATCGAGCTTTATGAAGGGAAAACAAGTTTTTGGATGACTATGGAGGACCTTGTGAAACTCACCATCTCAACCAAGTTAGAGGCCCTGAATGTTTCTAACAAGGTCATGGCTCTTTAGAAGTAGGAGAGGTGAGAATATAGACCTAGGTGATCATTCTTGCATTGCATCAAACACCCTAGGGTCATACAATGCATATATTTTTCTTTATTTATTTTGATATGAAAAATTCAAAAGTAATAGAAATTTGAAAAACTCAAAAACAAAAAAAATGGATAAAATCCAAAAATAGTTTTGATGCCAAGATTGGCATTCATTTTTAGGATTCATGGTAATTGCTTTGTTTGTTCTTTTCTTTTTTTTATTTGCATGTTTATGCATATTTTTTGTTTGTATTTGTCTATTTGAAAAACGCCAAAAACATTATAAAAGAAAAGATAAAAAAGATGTTCTTTTGTTTATTTTTTGTTTGTTAATGATCATGGTAATTCACACTTTAGTTTGCATCATAATGATTCCACCATTAAATCAAAGTTAAATGTGCATTGCTATGAGTCATATTAGCGAATGAATAACTTGGTGGCATAAATCTTAGAGCATGATTCAGTAGCCAAAGTCTCTTTCACCCTAACGTACTTGGATAGTGTTTATCTTTGAAAAATTCAAAACTAAGTACACGCCTTCCATTCACCTTCATAATTAGGAGTCTTATTAATAGTCTTAGGTGACTCTAAGTGTTGGTGCTAGGTGAAAAAATGATAGCAAGTTAGTTAAACCTCAATCTCTTAAAAGTTGCTGAAGTCCAATTGTGTGAAAAGAGCCCAATGTCACAAATTTTAAAAGGTAAGACATTAATAAATTGCTAAAAATAATTGCACTTGAATTTTTGACAGTACTTATGCTAAATTCCTATTGCTCATTTGTAAAGCTCAAAGACCTCATTCTAATCATGATTAGAAGCATAGTTTAAAATTATGAAATTTACAATCATGTTAATTGAAGCGATGGAGATGATAGGATCAAAAAAGGGGGGAGTTGTCTAAAAATAAAAATCATTAGGACATTCACTAACTGGTCATGTATTCACTTAGATGATGCATTAGGATTTCATGTTACGCTTATTAATTATTTGAACTAAGCAGAATCCTAATTGTGTTAGAGTTTGGTTTCACAAAGATTGCACTTGAATTAATCCAAGTCGAACAAAATTTGAACACTTGTGAGTGAAATTAAATGAAGTGAGGAAGCAATGCTCTAGGATGCATGGAATTTATTTCTATATTTCTTAATATGCCTTAGAGTAATGTAAGGGGATGATGAAATTTGGATGGACCTACTATAACGTTAACATGTGTAATTTTCATATTTTTTGACATTGAGCATTCATTGTTTAATTGAAAATTGCATTACATGTAGATCAAATTTCATCCATGCATGTACATTTAGATGCATTTAGGTTGTACATACAACCATGCAATTAGTTTACAGCTCATGTGAGTCATTTGGAAGTGGATTGGACATCATAATGGACTAGACAATAGTCTGATGTAGGGGTCGCTCGAGTGGCCTTTGACCTCACTCTAGCAATCTACTTCAGGAATCGCTCCAATGAGTTTAAAATGCTAATTTCAATAGGAATAATTCACTTCTTTCACTTCAAAACACAAGCCCACCCATTTTTTTTTTTGCATATCCATTGCATTTCCTTGAGATCAAACTTGATACAGAGTGAGATTTAGTGCATTTCAACTTCAAATATGTGATTATAATCTAGATTTTCTCTATTTCACCAATTAGTTGGGGAAAAATGCTGGCATGATGAGAGAAAAGAGCGAGGGTACATGCATCAAGTGGGAGAGGCCATTTCCAAACCCTATAGTACTGAGAGCTATACATAAGGGAGTTTTTTTCTATGAATGTGTTGGTATAGGGAGGAGTGATCTTCACTAAGGTAGGTAACACTACTGTCCCTTTGAATTTCTGTTCGAGAGGGTGGAGTAAGCTATTTATGGCCCCTGTGCCTGCAAATATTAACATTGTTAGGATCCTACACATACATTAGGGACATTACAGAGGATAGTGAGCACTTTCAAACTAATGTATGAGGTATGTTGTTTGAGTTCTGCACTGATCTGATTGCACCATCCTGCATCTTCCCCGGGTAGCACATGACGCTTATCACTCTGGACCAAAGAGTGATATACCCATATTGTCAGCTGTTTCTTGTGTGTTGTATGGAATCCTTATCCTGATGGTTGGAATTGACAACTGCGGTACCATAAGGATTTGGTTATGGAGTACTAATTGATAAATTTGATTGTTAATAACAACAATTACCCAAAGACTCATATTTCCACATTTCCACATGTTATTTTTTGAGTCATTCTGAGAACATTTGGTGAGGGGAGGATTATTGATACTCTGCCATTTGATTCTCTTATGACCCTTACTTGTTTGGATAAGGTTGTTGGTGCTTTAGAGACCGATTAGTTGTTGAGACCTCTAGGGAAAGAGTTGTTGAGACAAAGTGAGATGTATGAATGCTACACATTTAACCCTATGGAGGCCGAGGTAGAGAGAGATGAGATGGAGGTTGAGCTATATGCTCGTACCACTTCTGAGCCTGGACCATCGAAAGTGATTAAACCAAAAAAGTTCATAAATAAATTAGGGTTTAGGTTTATTAAGTGCGTTAATTGAATTAAAGTGTTTAATTTTAAATATATTATGGTTAATGTTTGAATAGTATATTTTTTAGGGTTTTGTATGTAATTAAGGGAGCTTGGAGGGTTAGAACGTTAAAGAGGAACAAAAGGAGGGAGGCAAGAGTAATTTTAGCAAAAAGATTCACAATCCCAATGGTAGCAAGGTCAAAAAGTCAACAAAAGAGACTAGAAGGCAAAAATTCAAAGACTTAGCACCATCCAGACGGTTGAGGTGGCATCCAGAAAGTGGTGGTGGCGTCCGGATAGTGGCCTTAACCGCCTCACCTCTTCCTCTTCTCCCATTGGTCCATTGATGCAATAAGAGCCTTGATTGGCTGTCTTTGGTGTCTGTTGCCTTAGACCTTCCATCGAAGCCTATAAATAGGCTTGTTTTGGGTCATTTTGAAGAGTGGTCTTCCACCTTTGACATGCCTGAGTTATAGAGAGGAAATACTCTACCTTAAACACTCCTACACAGGAAATTCTCTTCTTCTACATTTATTTTATATCCTTTTTATTTGGAGGGTTGAACCTCTCTCACTTTTTTGCTCTAGTTGGTAGTAAGAGTGAGGGTGTTTCAACTATTCCCCATGATAAGATTTCTTGCGTTGGTAGTTTTGTATTTGCGTTATATTGTAATGGGATTATATAACGCCCCAAAACCCACATTGGACGGCATTACAATCTATATGTCATTCACATCATGAGAGCAACTAAATAAATTCGTCATTTAAGAAATTTCATTCATCAAATATAACATTTACAATATTATCCCAAAAGAATAGGCCAACCATGGCCATTACATCCCAAAAAGAATGTGATTGACTATGATATTTATATCCCAAAAGAATCATGTTTAAACTTGCAGCAGAATCACAAAAGAGTAGTCTTTACCTAATCTCAAAAGAAATATCCTAGTCTAGCTCCTAGGCGAGTATAACTTTAGACATCTACCTCGGGATCCACAAGCCCGTCTAGTGGAGCTTCCCAATGTGTCGGCTCCTCAACCCTGAGCTCTTCCTCTAGACCACAATCTAAAAAATATTGTTTGTAGGGGGTGAGCACTAAGCTCTGTAGCAACATTCCTCCCAAACTCGAACAAGGTTTAGAAAAGCATATAAAAACGGTTGGTCACCTTTCACAAATAGCATATATGAATTTTGAAATAAAACAGAGATATTTAAACATATCTCAAGTTTAAGCAACAATAGTAATTTAATGCATAAGTGAAACTAATATACAACTAATAACTCATTCCACCATAAACCATTTCTGCCAAGTTCTTGCGGAATTCCATACTTCCCAAAATTCTTGTAGAAACTATTTCTAGTACAATGAGCAATAACCCACCACTGTATTTGTATCTTTGGTCTGAAGTAATATCTCGCATAAATACCATCGAAAATATCCTGGCTCACGTACAACCCACACAAATCTTTGCAAGGATATCCAACCTTTAGTAAGGGCGTATGCCAATACCATGGCAGTGACGTATCCAACCCAGGAGTAGTACACTAACCCTTTTTCCATGATACCATGTGAGCGATAATAGTTTAGTCCTCGCAAGGCACTAACCCCACACGAGTGGTAGGAAAAGTTCAAACCTGCACGGAGTAAGAAGGCGCCTACACACTCCATGATACCCAATCAATAGTAGTCCATGTTTATCCAACAACTACACAAGAGATACAATACCAACAATTTTCTCAAATAACCAACAATTCCATAAATTCCCAATTTCACATATAGTATTTTAATAGAACAATTGAAGAAAATGCAAGAGATCATCATCAATATCATTTTGATACTCAACACAAAACACTAAAGTTTTCGAAATTAAATTTAAGTGAATGTAGAGGGAGAAACCCATATTTCCCAAAAACTATGGTTTTAAATCAAGAAAAAGAGATTTCATGGGTATTCAACCCTAACTTTGTTTAAAACATAATAATAATAGCAAGAAGACCAAGAAATGGTGATTTCATAACATATATAAAAGATTTAGAGTCAAAGAATACATATATACAAGCCCTAGTCTCAATGAACAAGAATGGAAGAAAACCCCTACCTTCTTCTTCCTTAGTGTTCTTGAAGAACTTGAGATTTGATCTTTCCCAAACTTGAATCAACCCTTTAATATTTTTTTTTCCCTTTCTTTCTTCCTCTCTAAGCTTTTCTAGGGTCAGAAATGTTGAAATGGGGCTTAGGGAGGTGACCATAGGTATTTATAGTGGAAGAAATGGTGTATTGTGCGCGATTTTGAGAGTCAAAATTCGTAACTGACGTTTGAACGTCATTGGCGTTCGAAAATCCTTAGCTCCCAGTACTTTAATTTTTCTATCAGACAAAAAGTACTAGAACGTATTGTCGTTCGAACGGACTTACGTTCAAACGTCATTTCACGTTCAAACGTACTTCCTGTTTCTGCTGAAACTTCCAGTGCAGTTTTGGCCTATTTAGAAGTCGATTTGGAAATTGTTCATGAAATACACTTTTGTAGCTCTAGAAGTCTACTATCTACTATAAAAATTTAAGATCAAATGGACATCAGGATAAAAAGTGATGATCCAAATACTGGACAGTGTCCAAAATCCTTTTTACCCAATTTCTCTCTAAAGTGTGCTTTCATTCCGGAGTACTTCCAAACTTGTACAATATACCCTATTACCTGAACTAACATTTTTATTTCTACTCTTAAAATCTACATAGTTCATGCATACATCATTACATATATTAGCATTTCAAAAACATAATTACGTTGTTATATAAAGATAAGAATGTGGGGGTTTACAGATTATGTTACACTTCTTCTCGTCTGTAGAAATGAAGTGTGAGTAGTCCATTTAAACTCTTTAGTAAAGGGTGAAGACATGAATAATATTGTTGTGTTATGGAAATGCCGATGTTTTTCCTATGCTTTAATGCTCACACATCCCTTAATTTATGGATGGTTTTCATTTCCGTTTGGTACCATATTACTATATGCTCATGGTTAAGAGTACCGAGCTAAAATGATTACTATATACCATTTCATCTATATAATATTACAAACTTCATGCATGATATAATGATGTAGGTAGTTGGGATTTATTTAATAGTTGAGAGATTAGTAATAGGTGAGGTAGGTCTTGCTATAGCCAATGTTTTTGATTCAATGCATAAATCGAAACTCCGTCTTTATTTAATTATAGACATGTCGATCGATTAGCTATAGTAAACCTTTTGAATGGTTCACCTTTGGGCCTACTAGGGGTTTATTTGGTTGTTGTACAGTGCATAGACCTTATGGTTAACCTAACCAGATTATACATCAAACCTATTGGTTAACTTTCTATTAATGTCGAAGTTAATTGTTGTAAGGTGGAATTTTCATAGTCAAACAATAGAATGTATGTTGGATTCTAGCCTTTTTCAATTGTTTAATTTTATTATTTACTTATTAGTTCTAAGTTCACATTACAAGCTGTTGTAATGCATAGTACACACGCGACAATCTTAGCTTTTCTATTTTAAATTCTAGTAGATAACTCCTTGTGGGTTCGACCTTGGACTTAATTGAGTAATATTAAAGCTTAACCACTTACACTTGGGGGTATGATTAAGATCAAGTCAAACTTTTGGAGCCGTTGCTGGGGAGTTACGATAGTTTGGAAAAGAATAGGGAAGTTGCCTATTCTATGTTGTATGTATATATATTGTTTATTTTATTTTTATTGTTTATGTTTTTTAAATCATCAGTAGGATCTGTAAATCAGTCTAATCTTCATCTTCACCATCTTCATATTCTTCATCATCACAAGCATCTTCATACTCTTTTGAGTTAAGCATGACCAATAATAATTGTAGAGAACAAGACGTGGTCCAAAATGCTAGACCTTTGAGAGAATATTTGCATCCTACACACACCCTCATGTTTTGTTTTTCCACAAATGCTCCAAATTTTAAAAATTTTACTGTAGTTTCATGGTCCTGAGTATGAAAAATCCTTATTTGCATATGAAAGAATTTGAGCGAGGTATTATGTTCCTTATTCCTCAAATTACATCTTCCTAGTTATCACCACTAATCGTAAAGTTCGAATTTTCAGTACTTATACCAACAATCCTCAAGTATAACTAATCAAACCTATCTTAATAATGTACTAAAAGAGACAAGAAAAAGAACTCCATATTCCCCAAACACAATTCCAATAACATTTAAAAGATCCCACATAATGATAGAAGTTAACACCAAACATTGAAATCATCCTTATTTCAAAATTTTTTTTTTATCAAATATATATATCTGCTGAGAAAAACTAAGAAGGTTAATGTCAGTGGGCAAGTCTACTATATCTGACCTCAAACTTTTAAACTCTATAATATTTAATCCTACAATATCGAGGGTCAAAGGTCACTACTACCACTTAATTAGGCTTCCTAGATTTTCCTTTTTATATGTCTATACGTTTGTTTCCATAACTCGACTTCAAATTTCCAATCAAAATTTGTGAATACAAGTCAACTGTTAACTCTACACTTAACCTAGAGAGTCTCGATTGTAAATACTTTAGAGAGTCTAAGTGTAGAGAACTAATCCTACAACGAAATACAATTGCCTAATTATAACGTCCTCAATGAGTATCCTATGTATGACCTTTCTAAACCATTGATACTTCCAAAGTAAATTTAATCAACTCTCCGTAATATTTCAAACCAATATTGGTAACCTCAACTACGTGGTTATAAAACAAACTCCTATCCATTTAAGAACCATAATTGCAATTCCTATCGTTATTCACTTCACCATGTTCTTTCAATTGATCACATTTGAGAATTATACTATCTCATATCATCATACTCATCCTAGAGGAAACATCACACTCCCATGGTTTATATCGTAAAACCAAAACTATATTTATTCCTTAATTTTTATGACATTTTAAGTGACACAAATAACTTTATATAACCTTATTATTCAAAAATTAGTCCAACTTAAGAACATCTAAGTTGACCTTACCTCCACACGTCTAAATTGGGTTATCACATCTCCTTTACGTCCAACAATATAAACAACACTAATAGTATAATAAAATACTTAGAGTCGACAAAATACCAAATCATAGTCAAATTTTATATTTTTATCCATCAAAATACTTCAATCAGCATGGGGGGGTGTCTCCAAATAAAAGTGTAAATAGTGTGGAAGCTTGCTTAAGGATAAGTCCTTCAGAATCTAAGAAGAAAAGCACAACACTTTGTTATCCAAGTAAAATCACAGTATAGATTTTTGATCAACTTCGAAGAGTAAAATAATTTAACTCAGGTATTTCTAGCCTGTGTGACATATATGGTTTGAAATATATACGATGCAAAATTTAGAATTTTCAACAAAGAGTTATGCTCCAATTAGTGAAAGGTAGCCTGCTTGACTAGTGGTTCTGCTACAGTCATCCAATTCAAGTTTGGGCGTCTTTTGTCACAAATCCTATCTCATATCCATCTCCAATATAGATAATATCACTTGCATAAAGATTCATGCCTAACATCATTTACTAACCAAAAGCCAAATTACCATCCATCTCTTAGAATAGTCCATAACGATATGACATAAAACTACATAACCATCCCAAAATTTTCGTCAACTCCTCTAAGCTAGCTAATCCATCAATTCGAACAAATAATTAATCCATAACTTACTACTCCGGTGATAATCCAAAACCTATAGCTCCTATGTAAGACCTAATTCCTAAGCTCTGATACCAAACCTATAACACCCCAAAATCCATTCNCCATCCCAAAATTTTCGTCAACTCCTCTAAGCTAGCTAATCCATGAATTCGAACAAATAATTAATCCATAACTTAATNAAAACTACATAACCATCCCAAAATTTTCGTCAACTCCTCTAAGCTAGCTAATCCATCAATTCGAACAAATAATTAATCCATAACTTACTACTCCGGTGATAATCCAAAACCTATAGCTCCTATGTAAGACCTAATTCCTAAGCTCTGATACCAAACCTATAACACCCCAAAATCCATTCTGGAAGACATTACTATCTACAAACCATCCAACCATGAGAGCAACTAAAAATAACCATTAGAACAACCAATCATTCAGAATAATTAAAACATCATCCAAAATAAATATGCCAAACTATGGTGATTACATCCCAAAAATCAACTACTATCTTGCAACAGAATAAAGAAAATATTAACCTTAACATTATCTCAAAATGTGCCCCCAATCTAGAACATAAGAGAAATAGCTCTAAATGACCACCCCAGGATCCCCATTCCCATCAATCTGAGCTTCCCAATTCACTTGCTCATCAACTCCGTGCTCTTCCTCTAAACCACAATCTGAAAAAGATATTGTTTGGAGGGGGTGATCACTAAGCTCTGTAGGAAAACCTCCCAAGATCGAACAAGATTTTGAAAACATATAAGACAAGTCGGTCTCATTTCACAAATATCACATATAAATTTTGATAGAAAATAGTGACAGTTCATCCGAACTCAAGTTTACATAGTATCAATAAATTAAATGAAGAAATAAAATCAACTTCCAAACAATAAACCATTAGACATTTGTATCATTTCCAACAATTTTGTATCATTATCCCAAATTATATATCAGGTAGGAAGTAAGACTTTGCATGAAAACACACATTGATAATATCCTGCCCCCCCCCCACACACACACATACACATAATCCTCGCAAGGATACACAAATTTAGGAAGGGTATATATTGACACATCGACAGTGATGATCTAACTTAAGAATAGTATACTAACCCTTAACCTCGATACCACGTGAGCGAATAGTGGTTTGGTCCTCGCGAGGTGTCAACCCCACTACGAGTGGTAGAGAACCTTCAAACCCACTCAGAGTAAAAAATGCATCTATCCACTCAACCCATGTTCATCCAAAGATCCACACAAGAGATACAATACTCAACCAATTTCTCAAATCACAAGTAAATCAAGAACTCCAAATTCCACATCTATTTTTCCAACATAACAACTTAAGAAAATAAGCAAGGGATCATCAAAAGATATAATTTTATTGTTCCAAATAAAGCACTAGAATTTTTGAATCAAGAACAATGGAATATGAAGGGAAAAATCTCTACTTGTTGAAAAACAAGGGTTTTGAGATCAATAACAAGGATTTCATGGCTATCAAACCATAACTTTATTCAAAACATGATATGATTTGCAAGAACATCAAGAAACAAGGATTTCATAGCAAATATCTATGATTGAGATTCAAAACATACATATATATATGTAAACCCTAGCCTCAATGGACAATGATGATACCCAAAAAAGGAATTACAAGTTTGAGCTCAGGAATTGAGGTTGGCCAGGGAGTTCAGCCATGCAAGTTTGACCTCAGGGGTCTCGACCTTAGGCTCCCTCGACCTACACCTTGAAGAAGATGAGTGGAAGACAGCTGGCAACCATAGCGCGTAGGCGCAAGATCGTCAAACCACCACAACCACTGCCTAGAATCAAGCAATGCATCTTGGAAGAAAGGGAAAGATCTCTCCATAGATCCCATGGAACTAGGAATTAGGCTGCAAATATTGCACATTGTCCTCATCATAGGACAAGCCATTCAAATTGTACCAGAAACATTGTGTAACCATAAAAAAACCATCAATATAGATCCCCGAAGCAAGAGACTCCATTAAAGAGTGGATTAACCGAGTTCTCAAGCTGGAAACCTACTATAATTTTACTATGTGAATCATCCCCAATCCTCAAATTGATACACTATTTTCACGTGTCTAGTAGCCCAAATTCAACCCTACTTTTTTACATATTAACATTCTNGTGGATTAACCGAGTTCTCAAGCTGGAAACCTACTATAATTTTACTATGTGAATCATCCCCAATCCTCAAATTGATACACTATTTTCACGAGTCTAGTAGCCCAAATTCAACCCTACTTTTTTACATATTAATATTTTNCCCAATCCTCAAATTGATACACTATTTTCACGTGTCTAGTAGCCCAAATTCAACCCTACTTTTTTACATATTAACATTCTGCTCATCTGTAATTCAACACACAATCAGTTTGGCGTCGTTTGTGGGAACAATTGTTCCTATTATAAATACATTGATTTCTTTCAGTAATTGATGGTCTCTACACACAACATGCGTAGAAGCCAAATGAATCCCCCACAGATGCAGAACCAATAGGAGGCCACTAGCGGAAGGCAATAAGAAAATCTTCAAGACTTCTTTCCCACTATAGAGGCTAATCCTCCCTTGGTGGATCCCCCTTCAAACAACGAAATTGAGGCACTCTGCCTAGTGAACTAGTGTTTATTGCAGCAGAATGAAGAGTTCTTGAAGCTGTTACAACTACCTCAGAGAGCACAACCAGCCCAAGATGACCCCAACGACCCTGCTTACAGGGAGCATCAACGTCTTAATCCCCTGAGAAAAATCAAGAAAGGAGGTGAAAATAGCCAAGCCATGGGACAGGCTCCCCACCCACCTCCTTGGAACGGAGAAAATGAGGAAGTACAAAGCTAGAACGTGGAGTCTGACAAAAATGAGTTTCTCCCTTTCCCACAGGAAAGGAGGGAGCAATATTAGGAGCAGTGCTTCAAAGACATCCAACAGAAACCTAAGTCACATGAAGGATGCAGTGAAAGGAAAAACCCTATTAACCATGGAAGCCATGGTCCAATAGACTGAGTCCTCTTTCACTGTAGATATGCTACACTTCCCCTCTATCCGAAGTTTAGAATGACCCAGATAGAGGCCTTCGATGGGACAAAAGATTCCATGGGTCACCTTAATACTTACAAGAACCAGATGGAGTTACATAGATATCAAGATCCTATGCGATGTTGCCCCTTCGCTATTACGTTAAAAGGGTTAGCCTTAGCATGGTTCAACTGTCTAGCCCTAGCGTCTATCTCTTCCTTTAAGGAGCTATCTATATCCTTTGTGTCCCATTTCATAGGAGCTCGAACCAACCGAAAGCTGAGCTACCACATGCTGAGTGTGAAATAGGGACCCAACAAGAACCTACAGTCTTATATCCAAGGTTCAACTCAAAATCCCTGAAGGTGGACGTTCTAGATGAGAAATTCATTGTCACTGCTTTCATTGCTGTTTTAGGAGTACAGTCGAGGGACCTAATGTTCTTTGTATCAAAAAACCCACAAACAAGCATGATAGAAGTATTATCCAAGGAAGAGAAGTATATTAATGGCGAGGAAGTCCTCCTTTCTAAGGTGGGAAGCTCATCCTCGCACTATAAAAAAGGGAAAGAAGAGAAAAAGAGGGATCAGAGTCCCACAAAAGAAAGAGGACGAGATAGGTCTCCAAGAAGAGACAAGGATTGTTCCCCCAAAAGAAGGGGGATGTTAGAGATCACCTAGGTCCCCCATAACCAGAATTACAGCCGAGGTATGTACCTTGGCAGCTTACGCCTCTTACCATAACAATGTCTCAAATCCTCTACGAAGTGCAGAATAAGAAATTCCTGAGGTGGCCACCCTGGATGAAGGCGGACCTAGCGAAAAGAGATGCGATGAAGGATTGTCAGTACCATTGGCACCATGGTAAGGAAATCAAGTTCCTGATTTAGTAAGGGCAGCTGTGCCTTTTTATGGCCAATGATAATTAGAACCAACTTTCACCATCGCTAGCACCTCAGCATTAGATCCTTGTACAACATCAACAGCCTGTAGGAGAGATCAGAGTGATATCTAGATGATTTGTAGGAGGTGGGGAGTCCAGCTCAGCTAGGAAGGCTCACCTATGCAAAATCAGAGCTGATGAGACACTAGAAGTGCATACTGTGTCCAAAGTACCATGGGTATCACTTTCTTAGACTTAGACTTGGAAGGCTACTAGAATCCCCATGATGACCCCCTGGTGGTAAAAGCTATTGTTGCCAACAAAAACATCCATCGAGTCCTGATTAACAAAAGGGAGCTTTGTTGACATCATCTTCATGTCTATATTTGAAAAGATGGATATAGGCAGAGAAAAACTCGAGCCAGTAAGTCCTAATTTGTTAGGATTCTCAAGGGAGAGGGTGCTACCCCTAGGATTAATCCAGCTCATGCTTACTATGGGAGATCCTCCTTGCTAGACCACCATCGCTGTGAGATTCCTAGTGGTTAACGCACCTTCAGTATACAACATCCTACTTGGAAGACCTTCCCTCAATGCCATGAGGGTCATTCCTTCTACCTACCACCTTATCATAAAATTTTCTACAGAAAATGGAGTTAGAGTGGTCTGAGGAGACCAACGTGTAGTGCCTCAGTGCTACATGGCATATATGAAAAAGAAAGAAGTCAAAAATATCCAGTTGGACAAGCTTGACATGAGAGACGAGCTAGAAACTAGACCAATGTCATCGAAAGAGCTGGAGCCTATTCAGCTTGACGAGGAGCGAGAGCATCTTGTTTACGTGGGGTCTAAGCTGGGCAGGGAAATTAAAGACTTTCTGATACAATTCCTAAAAAGAAATATGAAAGTATTTGCCTGGAAACAAGAAAATATGAAAGGAAT